>OZ023217.1:41977497-42090644 GCA_963995525.1 Escarpia spicata
GCGTACAAATAGCATGTGCTTAGTCGAAACTTGGTGGAGGTCGTGATGTTGACGTAAGAATTGTGACATTACGGACCTAACCCGAGAAATAGCTGATGTACTCTTTACGCCTTTACCTCTTCATGGCGTCAAACTCCATCTTGTTTTTATTCGCCAGCTGCTGCACCACGGCATTTCCCATGAGGAAGCAGAAAGGCGTGAGGATGCAGAAGGCGATACTGATGATTATGATGCCGATCATGTCTGACCTGTACGACTTGTTTGCCTTGGCAGCGATGTACAGCTTCACCGTGTTGCCCACGTTAAAGAGCTCGTTCATGAAGTTCGTGGCGTTGCGGAACCACCAGAGCGCGAGCTGCCTCGACGGCTCGCCACCCTTCCCCGAGAACGCTTTGCGATTGAAGATGTCGTCTTGCATAGTCGTCATCTGAAAGAAACGTACTTTGGTAATTAGTAACACAATGGATCCACACTATTAACTGGATCAAAGTGACCCGAATAGCGAGGTGACCGTATTAGCGGGACTAATTTCCTATACTTTATTGTTATAACAATAATTCGGGACTGTCCTTAATTGCGAGATGGTTGTGTTACTGAGGTGACCGTAAAGCGATGTATACTGCTGTATACATTTATGAAGCGCCATGCATCCTGGTTGAAAACTTGCCCAAAAGAAATAGCGATAATGAGGGTTTCCATATTTTAGTGACTTTTAACTGGACTGTAATACAAAAATAAATCATGTTGATTTCGGATGCCTTTGGGTTTTTCTAGGTGTTTTACATATATGGATCATTATGTGTTTTCCAGCAGAGCTGATTTGGAAGTTAGTTACATTAAGCAGGGCATTTCAAAATAAACTTCCGTCATGGAAGTGACATGTTGTCATGGTAAATACTGGCATACAGGCTCGTAACCAAACAAGTGTCATGGAATGCTACAAACCTGCACCTACCTGGCATGCACACTTCGCATTTCGCTTTATTAAGTAGGCATACACGCTTTGCATTTGTGCTTACAACAAGAAACTAATCTACATTAGTAATAGCGATCAATAGCGACACAGCAAACGTGTATCATTGAATTCAGTTGAAGAAGCCAGATATTAAGGCCATCTCTTAATCAAAAGTATACACAGTTTTTCTTGGCCCCTGCTGCTCAATGACTGGAGACGGAAGTTGGCGGACGACATTGCATGACTCCAGCCAAGCGATGTCGTGTTTTTTTTTGCCATCTGTACCTTTGGTTCCCACATAACCGACAGAAAATGGATAAACCCATCTTATACTTGGGGAACTCAGCACAGTATTTTCCATGCAGCCGAGTCATTGTCTCTGAGAGTATTCTTCGTTGCATTTTAACCCCATTTTTTGTGATTGTGTCTCACCTGTTAGTAGTAATCCTACTGTTGTCATCTCTGCATAGGAATGTCTTGACTTTGCCTGATAGTCTCTGTCCTAGTGATTTGTGAATGTTTCTTGCGTAGTTAGTCAAGTTCTCCATTCCACGAGTCAGCTTTTTGGGGATGCCGAGAACACCATGAGCCATTGCACGCATCCTGTACTTCTTTATGTGGAATGGCATCACTTTGGTAATCACTTGCTTTTCTTTACATGACTTCGATCTTCCGTACCTCTCCTTAATGCCTGACACCATAGCTGTTGAGAAGGTCAATTGCTTGCGCATCTTTGGAGTAAGTTTGCTCTTGCTGTTTCGCAGCAAACGGTTAACATGTCTTGTTGGTGTCGACTTGCACAGTTGTTGTGATTTAAGGCGCTGCAATATTTTTCTGTATTTTTCTGCTCTATGGTTTGATTTCTCCATTTCTTTCTCCAATTTCTTCATTCTCCTGTACAACTTGCTTCTGTCCTGACGCACTCGTTGACGACCACGTTGCTTCTGTAGTGATTCGTTCTGACGTGTTTGTTGCATCTGCATTAGCACCACTGTCATCTTGTTCTGGTGATGTTGTTGGGATGTTTTGCTGAAGTAAACATAGTTGTTGCTGGTGAGCCTTTTTCTTTGCTCGAGAACGCTCATCTAACTCTCGCCACCTTTGTCTCTGCTGTCTCATATCCCTGTTGCTTACCTCAATTTGTTTCTGTCTCTGATGCCAACGTTGTCTATCCTTTTCTTTAAAATTTCCATATCTCTCAGTGTTTTACTTAATCCTGTCCATATGTGCCTTCTGACGTTGCACCCCAGATTTCTTTTTACCAGTTCTTTTCCTCTGGTGTGATCCATTGTTTTATTTCTAGAATACATGCAAAACTTTAAATCAATATGTGGTCCTTGCAGATCAATATATTTTGCTGGTGATAATGCTTTATTAATTGGCATTATTTAGGCTTGAGGAGATTATAAAGCAATCCACACTCAACTGGTGTCATGGAGTGCCCCTCCAAGATATCCACTTCCAATAAAATGTCCATGAAATGAATGACATTGGATTGGGCACGCAATAGATGTTTTGATTTTTCACTAACAAGAAATTAAATAATTGTATTATTCATTAACTCCATGACACAACAGTCACTCCATGACATGTCCATTTGTCATGGAGTGACTGTCATGGGTTGACACATTCAAGTATTCCACTTCAAAACATGCAGCTAAAGGTGTCTGTTTTATCACAGAATAGTCAAGTGGTTTAATTATTCTTTATGATTGGTAGTGTCAGGCAGATAGTCGGATAGTTCAAACTGTTTTTATTGTACACAATCTTACCATGTTTCACGGCCAGCAGTATGTGTTTGGGAAAAGGGAGCACAATCAGCCTGCTTCAACAACACTTAGAAACCCGTTGCAACGGTCAATTGTAGTACAATGTCGTGGAGTGGCACAAGTCAGAGGGACAATGTTATTTATAGCTGTAACAAGTAAAATACATATATTTGTTTCAACAGTTGTTTTGTTATTAAAGTAAATACATCGATTACTGGAACAGGGCATATTTGAATGAATTCTACATCTTGAAATTACCTAAATAAACATTGACTAAATTGAGAACTTGTACTGGGACATAGTAACTTTGCGTCATGGAGTGACATCTGACATTTCAGTCTACAACTGTTGGTATACGAGAAGTGATCAATATTTTATATATATTCATAACCTTTAAGGAGGATTATGTCCAAAACATTACTTGTAATTATAATTTTTCAATGAACAGGATCTCTTGCAATGTGTGGACACAAAAAGTCACTAAAAATATGGAAACCCTCTAATATGTTTACAAGACAAGTAAATATTTCATAAATAAGTTAAATATGCAACTATAGTATTCCGATACACTAGAAAAACATAATTATGCGCAATTATACATAAGTTAAAGTAAATAAAATAAATAAATAAAAAGTCCAAGTCATTAAACATGTCACGTTTTTTAATGAAAACAGGTACTTTAGTACTGCTGATTTATTAAGAGTCAGGCGCCAAGTGTCAATATTAATAAAACAGAAAAGGTATGTTTGTGATCACGGGCATTTAAAAAAATAGTTTTCACGATTTAACTCGAACAAATGTTTACCTGATAAGGCGTTCTTCTTAACATGGTTGCAAACGAGAACATAGTATGGCATGTATGCCAGTAATAGAACTGTAGCTCCGAAGACATTGTTCAAATAAAAGGTTTTGAAATGGATACAGCATGATTCTACGAATGTTAGCGAGCAGTATCATATGCACATATTGCAACAACATCAACCATGTACAATTATACATGCTACTTTTATTATTTTATGGCAACATCCGTTTGGAACATTATCTGAATTATATAAGCATATATGTTGGTTATGTGATTTGAATAACCGAACGCATCTATACACTGCCAAACACTAGCTCTTGGAACCGAGTCAACGTCATGAGCGCTTTGTCAAAGGCATATATCGACGCTGCATAGGTTTCAGATACTACGTAACACAATATTATCACCACTGGATTTTCGCGGCTATGGTCAACAAACCTGATTGGTGACTGTCTCGTTTTTCTTCATATACTCCATGTAACTGTCTCGTAAAACGTCCGAATATGCCACGGCTGACTCCAAGCTGAACACAATATATAAGTCTTGGTGTGTAGGCCTACTAAGTGTGTGTGTGTGTGTGTGTGTGTGTGTGTGTGTGTGTGTGTGTGTGTGTGTGTGTGTGCGCGTGCGTGCGTGTGTACGTACGGGCGTAGTGTACGTATGTGCTCATGTGTGATTGCATACGTACGTATGGTGCACGCAAAGTGACTCTCACGTACTTACCTACAATTACACCCACATAGTTGGTTTATGTAATTGAATTGGAATTTAATTGAACTGACAAAAAAACCTGAATTGGAATTGAACAAAATCAAAACAGACAGAATTTGAATTGAATTTGAATTGAATCCCGCAAAGTAAGATGAACTGAATGAATTCATCAAAACGAAAAATAAATTTACGACGTTTTCCTATATCAATTGACACGTATAAACTATAAAACATATGTTAAATTGTAACGTTTTGGACATGTCCTTTGTGTCAAAGACCAAAATAAGACAACCAACAGCAGTACTCCCAGTATATATATGCACGAAAGGATTTGTCACCAGACAAAACATGGGCTGCAATTTTTTGTCTAGCAGTTCTCTGCTCTTTCAGTCCCTCTGTACCCCAGTTTCATTATGCGGCATAGCTGCTAAGTGCTAATTGACCACCAGAGACCAAAATTATTGTTTGCTGAGGTGGTGAATTAGCATTAGCCAATGCCCAGAGTTCAGCATTCCCTTTCGTGATTCTTTAGCCAGGCTGCTAGATGGTACCTTACTATACTGGTGGAGATTGTCTGACTAAAGTCAACAGAACCCTTCATAACACCCAGGTTGCAATACTTGGCCTGCTTAGTACTGTCTCTTCTGAGAACAAAGCAGGAATTTTTATGAACTTCCTGGCTGATGCTTTTATTTTAAGTTACAACTTACAGTACTTTATTTAGTCGAAAGTTACAACGAAACAGCAAATGTTGCCGATTTTAATTGGAATTTAATTGGAATTGATAAAAGTGAATAGAACCCATGTCTGATAGAGTAGAGCAGAGCTAGCTGAAATAGCAGAAAGTCGGCATGATGTTTGACAAGCATCAATAGCGTCACAGACACACGCATGCACGCACGCACGCACACACTCACGCTCGCATGCACGCACGAACACACGCACGCACACACGCACGCGCGCGCGCACACACACACACACACACACTACATTACTTGGCGTCACAAGCTCTACGTCAAAACCACATACCTGATGTTGACAATGGCGCGACTATGAGCGAACGCGATGTAGTCGTTGACGGTGAATCCGCTGTTGTTGAAGAAGAGCGCGCCGTACGCCATCTCGGTGGCGAACGCTTTCTTCGCGTCGAACATGTGCTGCAGGGCCACGAGCTCCTGCCACGTGCTCAAGGACTTGGCCTTGAGCACGGCGCGAGTGAACCACGCGCCCAACTGGTTGATGATCGTCGTGTACGACTCCATCTGCAAAGTATGCAGGGCATCGAATAGTATTTCATTGTGTACGTATACATTTATTCAGGCCGCTAGGCTGGGGAATACGACTTCCCGCCGAGGCAAAAGAGTTGCATTCGAGGTCTCAAGGGGGCAGTTGGAGGTTTTGGGGAGTTTCATGGTTGTGTAGTTGGGGGTCTCAAGGGGGGTGTTGTTGAAGGTTTTGGAACCCTCCAGAGGGTGCAGTTGGAGGTTTCTTAGAACATCAAAGGGTACAGTTGGAGGTTTCGTGTGGTTGCAGTTGGAGGTTTTGGGGAGTCTAAAGGTGGGATGCACTTGGAGTTCACTATTGAATGCAGTTGGGTGTTTTGGAAATCCTCCAATCGCAGGTCGAAAAACACAACCTCCTGGGCCTGTTATCAGTGTATTTCTGATTTTTATGGTATCCGATTTTATATGTGGTTTGTTTATATACATTTTGACATCTGAAAACGAAAGTAGTTAGGACCAGATTGCAATGGGCATGACACGTACAGGGAATGGGTTAAGTGAGAATGACACAGTTAGCTTGAAAACAAAAGACGGTGGTGAAAAGAGAAGATGAAGACTGAAATTAACATAGAAACAAAGAGAGGGAGAGCGAAAGTGTGCATGTGCGTGTGCGTGTGCGCGCACGTGTATTTGTGTGTGTGTGTGTGTGCGTGTGTGCGTGCGTGCTTGCTAGTGCGCGTGTGTCCACACTTGAATGTTTAACAATAAATCAACTAGCTTACACCCACTTATGGAGCAAAAAACACTCGTATACGGTGGTGCCATCTGGAAAATTAAACACCACTTAATTGTATCAGGTACGAGAAAGCCTCTCTGGAAAAATAGAGCGTATCAAAACGCATCGCCTACCAGTAGGTCAGATGCCATGGCTAAAGAAGCTGACGAACATAGAAAATGCGTATGGACTTCGACTTACGAAACTCCCAAGCTAACGTAATATAATATAGTTGCTGATCTCCAATTTCATCCCAAACTTGTGTGTCTATGGATTATGTTGTTAATGTCCTCATACACCGTTTAGCGAGCATGATTAAAAGGAGGTATTTTGTTTCTAGTTTTGCGTGCTTTAATTAATATTGTTAAGACTGTAGCAAATGTGTTGAAGGTATACTGCCCTCCAAAATTATGTATAATAAGTGCGCAATAATGTTTGTAATTTGAAAGTTTCAACCCCGCAGCATATGCAAATGGCAAAAAAACATTCAGTTTCAAAACAAGCTTTATTGGCAATACTGCCGAGTCGGGCTGAGTTAACTGCAGTACTCCTTGATGTTCAACGGTTTCCCAATTTCTCATGTTCAACACAGCCAATTCAGCAAACTTCCTGTCACAAATTACTACGCCGGCTGATTCCGGAAGTGGAACAGATGTTCGAATGGCGAATATATCAATGTCAATGGAGGTTAAATTTAACATTTTGATATCGCTGTCAAATTATATTTGTATTATTTGTTTTATAGATAGAAATTACTGTTCTACGTGACGTATTTGCTAAGGTATGGTGACATTTCTATTGACAACCGCCAACTTAAAAAATGGCGGATGTGAATGTCAAAGAAGGGCAATTATAAAATATTTAAAATCCTTGACCCCTAAAAGATATGTATTGACACCAAACGTATGGTTCTGTGTGATGGAGTTATCACGATATGAAGAAATTAGACTTGATGGCCATTTTTATAGATGGCTGCCAAGCCAATAAACACAATTTCATAAGTGACATCCACCTGAACAGGGAACCTTAGGTCATAGACAACATCTCTGGCAGGTAAAACATTTCTTGTACACGGTGTCGTACGAAAGTAACAATTTCAACATTCAACGAGGTATTGCATGGCAACCTTCCCTAAAACTCAATAAAAATTCGTGAACGAAGATTAAAATCAGCAGGGCATTGCCTTTAAATCTTGCTACATCTCACCTCGATCTTGGCCATGGCGTGTGTGACGGTCCGCTCGTAGCGGTACTGGTTGCGATAGATAAGGAAGTCGTTCTTGGTCTTGAAGGCCGTGCGGATCTCGTTCTCTGCCACCGGCCACGTCGACATGCGGTCGAGGGCGGCGTCCGTCAGCAGGTACTGCTTCACGAGGTTCGCCTCCGTTATCTCAGTGTAGGAGCTCTGGTAGGACGCGATCATGGCGCGCTCGATCTGCAGGTAGTGCACGACATCGCTAGCCGCGATGCTGCGTCAACACGTGAAAAGTTAAACGTTCTTTATCTTTCAAATAGGCTTTGACGGGCGCCATCTTTAAACATGGCGGATATATGAAAGTTAGCGAAAGTCTAAAGTAATATACTGGAAATTGCTGTCAACAGATGAAGAGGTAAAGCTGTTTTTATCTTTGAAATATGTTTTGACGGGCGCCATCTTTTAAAATGGCGGATATATGAAAGTCGGCGAAGGTCGTAACTAATATGTTTGAAATTACTGTAAGTGCAGATTCATATGTTGTTTTAACAATGTGGCTCTTGGTTACGTCGTTCTTAAAACACGGCATAATAGGCTTTGACGGGGGCCCTCTTTTAAAATGGCAAGTATATCAATGTCAACGAAGGTTAAATTAAAATTTGTTGACATCGCTGCCCACAAATATATGCACATACATAAGAATTACTGTTCTACGTGACTATTGGCTAAGGGATGGTGACATTTATATTGACGACCGCCAACTTAAAAAATTACGGATGTGAATGTCACAGAAGGTCAAACGTAAAACGTTTAAAACCATTGACCCCTAAAACGTACGTATTGACACCAAACGTACGGTTCTATGTGACGCAGTTATTACGACATAAGGAAATTAGATGTGGTCGCCATTTTTTAAGATAGCCGCCAGGCCAATAAGATGTTCATAAGAGACATCCACCTGAACAAGAAACCTTAGGTCATAGATAACATATTTGTCAGGTCAAACTTTTGTTGTAGAGGGTGTCCTACGAAAGCTAAACAAATTCTGACCACCTGTCTATATCAAATCCGCAAGACTGCTCTTACATGCCTATTCATTCGACCACCATCTCGCCTTCTCAGTTATCCACATCGAGTGGCACTAGCTAGAAGCCTCATATTCACTTCTTCTGCATGCAGCTGAAAGTTGCGCACTTACGAAACAGCTTGAATCTAGACTAGGTGGATGTTACACAAGGCTTATGGAAATCGCTCTAAATATAAGTAGACGGAGTCACACACTCAATGAGATATTAAATGGCAACCTTCTATAAACCTCAACAAAAATTCGTGAACGAAGAGTGATATAATCAGGCAAAACTTAAGACGGTGGTAAAAGATAAGATATATAAGACGAAGAGTGAAATTAACACAGACTGAAAATGTGTTCACTGAGATCTCGAAAGGGCAGGGGTGAACAGCTGTCAGTGGCATAGGATCACAATAGATGGAAATGAGTTGGCAAGAATGTAGAACACATTTTGTAATGTGTCCATACATTTTGTAATGTGTCCATAATTCGCCAAGGATCAACGGAGAAGAAGTACGGAGAAGTATATTGGTCTACATTGTTCTAAATGCTGTTATTAAGTATTAGTAAACTGCTTTAGGTAGGACGTATTTTTTGTTGGCACCATGTTTCGATTTCTACTTGTGGATCAAGATCGAACACTTGTCGTGGATACATAAATTTTTTACTTTCACTTTTCTAAGTTTCTACTTAAAGTACAAAATTACATGTCGTATATTCGTTGACGCAGGTTGCGCGCTATAGTAGACTTCATGCACACGAGTCCGAACGGATTATTTAGGGCAGCCTCTCTTAAAGGAAATAACAATAAGGCATTAGCTAAAATCCTTTTTCCATGTGTACACAAAGTTTAACATTGTATGTAACATTTGACAACATTAAACAAATACAGAAAAATACATTTTTTGTATAAATTCGATTTTAAGCCCGTCTGTGAAGCGATTCCCGCGGAAAATTAAATTTTAATGAGCGATCACGTGGCATCGTGACGTCACTTATGACACACATTCGCATCAGGCCGACCCTTTCCATGCATTCAGAGCATGTTTACAAGGATAGCTTTTGGGTCGAAACGAGCGTCAGAATGAGTTATTGTGCAATATTCCGACGTAATACAAAAACTAGTCATCATAGAGGAACAAACATTTATCTTACGGTTCCACACTAATCGAATTTTATTCAAAACAACGATTGCGAATGGGCCTACAAGTCGACTAGGTTTCGCCGAGCTTGGGCTCGTTTTCAGAATAAGTATATCGAATGCAACCAACGGGAGATAATCTACACCAATAAACATACATAGCAAACATATTTTTGTATCCAGCTACATAAAGTAACGTGTATAATCTCATAATATCACTAGAATATCGATATATGAAGGAGTTGTATAATTTATCATAACAACTTAAATCAGTCAGAGTTTCCGCTGGTCCCACTAGCTCAGTGGGTAGGCGCGTTGGTTAATTGTCATTTATTTTACAATCGGGCGACGCCGGTTCAATCCTGACAGCATGCAAACCTTATATTTTCTTTACACTTTTTTTGTTTATGTTTTCACGAAGTAATATAAACAAAATCATTTTATACTATAATGCACTGTTTGTAAATATTTTTATTATTTTTGTAGTAATTATTTATTCGCCACAAAAATATAAATATGGTCATTATATATAAAACGATGTTTCTAAATTGTATTTATCCAGTCAGATCTCAATCTGTTTTCACATATATAATTACACTATATTACCGTACAATATATTTACAATTAATAACTTATATATCCATTACATTATATTTGTTTGGATAAATAAAATTAAGACACATCGTTATATAATGACCATATTTTCATTTTTGTGGCGAATAAATAATTACTACAAAAATAAAAATTATTTACAAACAGTGCATTATAGTATACAATGATTCTGTTTATATTACTTCATAAAAACAAAAAGTGTAAAGAAAATCAAAGGTTTGCATGCTGTCAGGATTGAACCGGCGTCGCCCGATTGTAAAATAAACGACAAGTAACCAATGCACCTACCCACTAAGCTAGCAGGACCAACGGAAATTCTCTGACTGATTTAAGTTGTTATGATAAATTGTACAACTCCTTCATATATCGATATTCTAGTGATATTATGAGATAATACATGTTACTTTATGCAGCTGGATACAATATATGTTTGCTATGTATGTTTATTGGTGTAGATTATCTCCCGCTGGTTGCATTCGATATAATTATTCTGAAAACGAGCCCAAGCTCGGCGAAACCTAGTCGACTTGTAGGCCCATTCGCATTCGTTGTTTTGAATAAAATTCGATTAATGTGGAACCGTAAGATAAATGTTTGTTCCTCTATGATGACTAGTGTTTGTATTACGTCGGAATATTGCACAATAACTCGTTTTGACGCTCGATTCGACCCAAAAGCTATACTTGTAAAATGTGGAATTTCTAATTCATTGAATTTGTTTGGCTTGGTGGACGTGGAAATAGACAGCAGGATGTAATATAACATGAATTCAAGCAATATATGTTTTACTCCCTTTAACTATTATATTTATTATACAGGGAGAAAGCTATTGATACAACCACAACTGAATCACTTCTAGTTACTCAGATTTAAAACTTGTTCGATCTGCTTTGATCTTTTAGCGCTTACTGACGATGCAACGTGACATATCGTTACCTGTATTTGATGGCCTGTCCGACTTTCTCGTTGTTGAAATGATTAGTTGTGAACTGGAATAGTGTCGACACCGTCACTGAGAACATTGCGACCATCGGCGCAACGCAGATACTGAAGATGCAGATCTTCCATGTCCATTCTTTGCACTCCTGTATCCATAGCGTCTCCCCTTTCACCTGAACATGTCCAGCTTTCGTCGCCATCTTCACCATCAGGCAATTGTTACAATACGAAGTTACGTTGTAGTCGATATAACGAAGACTTGGACAAACGTGAAATAAAACTTGTATGGAATATCACCGGAAGAAACGCAATTTTCCGTGATGTCTTGACGACGGTTGTCGATGGTTTGGGCTTCTGCAAGAGACGCGTGCATCATCTCTCCACGTTGTTCATCGACAGGTATTACCGACGTGAAGCTCGCGGTCGTCGTCACAAAGACCACTGTGGTGCTGCAATTAATTAAGCACACAATACCGCCTGTTTATTGCTGATTGAGAGTTGGCTGCTTCGTGGTTGCTGTGCTCGTGTATTTCCTGTTTTCGCTGGCAAGGAGGGTTTCTTACTGCGATTCACGTGGAGTTTGCCGAAAAGCGTGGCGTTGATTCTGACGTCAGTGGTAGACTGAGAGATAGTTTGGTCAGACTCGACTTTGTTCGGTTCCGTGTATTTAATCGAGACACCAGCAGGAGGCGGCGTGGTATGCCCATACCTCTTCCCATTGTTCTTACATAGGATGGGCTGCTCGCTGTGGGCGCGACAGTGTCATTCAATGCTGGCATTACCCGTAGAGGATGTCCTCGTACTTCTCCATCGATCGCATTTACCACTATGTGTCTGCGAGTGTTTCTGTGCGCGCGTGTGTATATGCTTGCTTGTGTTCGTATTCAATTGTACATATAGTATTTATGCCTTTCACATACGAACACTTGGACACATGACGTGCATTACAACTAAGTATACTATCACATGAAGACAATGACATTCCATGTACTTACACTGTGTAGACCTTATCAGGCCTACTTCGCTCGGCTCTTCTTCTACCGTTGTGTCATCGTTGTGTCATTGTCTCAGTAATCGTTATTTTACTATTTTTAAAGCATCCACATTTCTACAGATGTTATCTAAACGCACAATGTCACTGCAAAACATACTGAAAGTTAGTATCACTGTATCTTCAGGAGGTTGTGAAAAGAGACGCACTATTCCAAACAATACCCACCAATAGAGCTACTAACTAATTATCACCATTACAGTATTTTGTACTCCTTTCCATAACCATTTAATTTCTGCTGTCGCCAATTGCGGTATTGAATGCAGCAGATAACCATTTAAGACTACTACACAGTGATCCCACCTGGAGACTGACTGGCAACTCAATCTGTCCACTGAAAACAAGTCACTAACTATACAAAAGTACCTTTGTGCGTTGTTAAAAAAAATACATTCGGCAGATCCAAGGCCGATGGCGCAAGGAAGCGACTGACTATTTAGAGTCGAGAGGAGTTCGGCGTTTGGGAAAAGATATAATTACAATGCCCCAAAGGATGGGGCGGAACATAACCGACTGTCCGATGATCATTTCCTCATCTTTCAACTACGTCCGGCATACATAGACATAACGTAGAAGGGACCACCGCATAGACGAGGGAACAGGGGGCGCAGCTGGAATTTCTCCGGGGGGGGGGGGGCAAAACCATGTCTGCCCCGCCCCGGAGAAATTTGTTTTGTGGCGAGCGTAAATGGCGGGTAGATATGTAAATTTTATCAGACGATTAATATGTATTTTTGTTGACTGTGAAAGGTGTGTGCAATTGGAGGACATACATATTGTTTTCTGCCCCCTCCCCCGTAATAGGCGGCGCGGTGCGAAAAAAATTCCAAAGCTGGATAAGGTAAATCTGTCAATCAGCACTGTCTCCTCCCGTGTTTGTTCGGATGTCATGAGTTCACGGCCGAGACAGCCGAGAAGCTGATGAATTTACATCGGCGCAGCGGCAGTCCTCAGATGGCGTCACTGTGTAAGTGTTAAAATTAAATTTGATGAATGTACGCACATACACGCATTCCCACGATCGACGGTACAATGCACCCCCGCTCGACCACCTCCTTCCGGATGTAAATTTGAAACGGCGTGTTCCCGGTTGTACTGGGGTGTGGGACAAGTATAATTTTGTTGTGCCAACAGTTCAGTTCTTTTTCTCCGTTGTTTTCTACCAGTAGCCCCCATCTCTTTCCTTCATCCGATATTCTCATATCCCTCTTTATGCAATCCTCCCACCTCAGTTGTCTTCCCTTGTTCCTGTGTCCCTGATTTTTTCCCGCCCTTTCTCTCTTCGCTAGTTTTTGCCTTCTCCCTTTTTATCAAGTGGCTTGCCCATTTAAACAGGCGTCTCACCAAGTTTTCCCGTTAGGTCTCACTGCAAGCTACTTCCTCGGGTAATTCATCCTTCTGCGGTCCACCATCTTTGTTCGCATATTTCATGTTAGTTTCCAGGCCTTTGAACGGAAACAAATGCTAGCACAACAGGTAGTCCTCTAGAGTTCTTGATACTCTCACTCCAATAACAACAGCGTAGAATTGGCGTTGAAGCAGTGATTTATTGACAATGTTTATCGGATCACTGGTGTACAATGAACTGCACAATCTGCTATCTTGTCGCATTTCTAAGTGACAAAATTGATAGTTTACATCTATGCTATTTTTATTCCCAATTGTCAGGCCAACATGCTGTTTCATAGCACGCTGAAAAACAAATAGCCAACGTTAATGCAGAACGCAATGAACCACCACATCATAAATTATTATGCACAATATTGTTATGGATTAAATGTAAATATCAGGCAGTATCTATTAGTAGTTGCATGTTACCATAGTGTTTAATGATGGTGTTTCTGTCTATTGCAGTGTCTGTTCGAAGGACATGACTACTTATGATGACTACAAAACACTGCCACGACTGGCACACACACGACCAAGTAAAGGCACAGCGCGTCATAACTGAAGAGCAACGAACATCATCATCACCTATCTTGACTTTGGCTTTAACGTATTGCTTAGTTACGAATGGAAATAACCATTCTCTGACCGCCGTTACTCATACTCATCGTAGCTGCAGCTAGACGACGGATACATGTCACCGTCCGTTCTTCGTATTTGCGAATCACACAGACCAGCGATTGGCATTCGCAGTTGATGGCTCGGGCGAAACATCGGTCATGTCCACGCGATACATGGCCTGTCTGATGACACGCGCCAGCAGCTCTTCGCTGTTATGCTGCCCGATCTCAGCCTCCATCACCTGCGATAGGTCGAGAGGCTGGCAGGGACATTCGTGACCTTTCGCGAACTGACAGTCAGCGTCGTTGCACACCGCTATTTCAGCCTCATCGCCTCCACTTTCTGGCGGTTTCTCACCGCCCTCTGCACCTTCCTTTTTCTCGGCCACGTCGCCGCCGCTTTCTGGCGGTTTCTCACCGCCTTCTGCACCTTCCTCTTTCTCGGCCACGTCGCCGCCGCTTTCTGGCGGTTTCTCACCGCCTTCTGCACCTTCCTCTTTCTCGGCCACGTCGCCGCCGCTTTCTGGCGGTTTGTTACCCTCTGCACCTTGCTGTTTCTTGTCCACGTCGACTTCACTTTCTGGGGGTTGTTTATCATCAGCCACGTCACCTGTTCCTTCTAACGGTTGGTTATTTTCTACCCACCCAATATCCACGTCACCTTCACTGACTGGCGGTAGGCCACCTTCTGCGTCTTCTGTCTTCTCGGCCTCTACGCACGCCTCCTTCACCTCATCACCTGCACGTTCTGACGGTTGGCTGCTCTTTGTGGCGTTCGCTGGTTCGTCCCCAGTGTCGGCCGTTGCCAAAGACGTCACTGGCTCGCGGGCGGACGCCTCTTTGAAGGGTGGAAGGGCAGACGGTTTGACACATGTCTGCATAGGGGGAATGCTCCCGTTAAAGGAGTAGGGACGCCACGTCGGGACCGGATACTCCTTCTCATAAAGACTGTCATAGATTGCAGCCTCGTACAAAGGGAACTTGTCCAACGGTCGTGCCACGGCTGGCGGCTTCGCAGTTGCTTTAACTGATTCGAGCGAATCTTCCCTCGTTGAGACCATCTCCATGTCGCTCGTGTCAAATCCATCCTCAGGCCCAATGAGAATCGGATCAATAGCGCGATACTGTGCAACCTTCTCGTCATCGGTCGGAAATTTGTACTGCAGGTGCGGTTCTGGCGAGTTGGCTCTCGGCAGGTCTTCTCGGAGTTCGTCGGGAACCAGCTCTTGGTTGGTCGCGTCCGTCGCCGGCGTTGGCGTAGGCGGGGATTGTGGGATCGATTCGACTTCTTCGCTCGGCTGGGGATGGTCTACAGGCGGATTCGATGTGTTATCGCCGTCTTTATTCTGCTGCTTCAGCTGCTCCACCTGTTGGATTAGCTCCTCTTGTTCTAACTGTTCTTGCTGCTGCTGTAGCAACTCTTTGGCTTTTAGCTCCTGCTGCTCTTGCTCGTGCCGCTCGCAGATCAGTGCCTCGTCTTCTCGTTCCTTTTTCTCTGGCTCCTCTTTCTCTTGTTTCTCTGGCTCCGCTTGCTCTTGTTTCTCTGGCTCCGCTTGCTCTTGTTTCTCTGGCTCCGCTTGCTCTTGTTTCTCTGGCTCCGCTTGCTCTTGTTTCTCTGGCTCCGCTTGCTCTTGTTCTTGTTGCACTTCAACCACTTGCAAGTCATTGTTTGGCTCCTGCGTTTCTTCTACCATTTGCTCCTTTATTTGGTCCGGATCATGCTCCGTCTCCCACTGCTTTGCACTGTCCGCGTTGACACCGTTGTCTGTAGCGGGAGTGTCGACCACTGGCGCCTTGGTGTCCTGTTCCTGCGGTGACGTCACAGCGCTGTCCGCAGCACCAGTCAGTCCGTCCTCCGTCTGTGTCTGTATAGAAAGAAAGATGTTAATTTATATATTAGTGAAATGTTCATCAAGTTTGTTGAGAGAATAAATAAAATTGTAATGCTGTTTTAACACAATTATTTTAGTTAATAATGATACTATTATATATTTTTTAATGCGCCATTTCCAATAAAATGCTCAAAATGTTGTATAATATATAATTACAAGTTATTATGTGAGACTATAAGAAGATAAAGACAATGAAAGACAATAAAAACAAGCTCAATGGAGAAGACTATACGTATCTTACTAGTACTGTAACGTTTTACCCTCTCACTGATATTAAATAATCTGCGAAAACATCGTTAGCACATAGGCAAATCGATTATAAAGACAATAATACCTAGATCAACCACGGCACTGTTTTTATTAATGTTGTGCGCGCAAATACAAATGGTATAAATTGCAAGAAGGTACTGTGAGTTAACCAGCAAGACTCAACACTCGATACAAATAAACAAACTACATGCAGGATGTAACGGAGATAATCCGGTGTTACAGGCCGAGAATAGTCCGTGTCGAAAGTAGGCGTCTATTTGGATCTTGACAAAAATAGGCATTGCTTCTAATGTGATTGTTGCTAGTAATATTTAAATTGTTAGGACACATAATATAAAAACAAATGTAATAACCTGCAATTATTTACAAGGAAAAACATAATAAACACAACAAGAAAAAACACGTTTGGCACAGCACACATCAGGTAACGATCATACTAAATGGACATTTCAAATTGTTCAATGCGGTTGCACGCGCATGCAAAGTACGTAAACGCCCACTCTTAGTATGGAACTACTATCGACTCGTTACACTGGGAACCTGTGGCAAAGTGGCAGCTGCATCAGTACACGAACTTAGGGTGGTCTAATAAGGTTGCGAAGTCCAGAAAAACGTGTAGTGTTCTATCCTTGTCCAAGCTACCACCCACCGCACCAATACATAGCGTGGGAATTGCGATTTTGAGCGATCCAAAACCACAGCCAATACCCATCGGATTTACTATGTGTGTGTATGTACATTATCCCACTACGGGGATCAGTTCTGAAACACACAACAGCCTCAATGCGTAGTGCTGCTGAGTAGGTGGCGTCGCTGAAATGGTTTTCACCAGCGATACGTGTGTCGGCCAAAACACTACTCATATGTTAAGCTTTATGTTTTGGGGGACTTTGCAAGCTTATGAGATCACCCTTTGGCTGCAAGATATTGATTTCACAGCTGGGAACGGTCTGAATTATTTAGTTTAGTGTGTAATGTTGTGTAATCCTACCATTGGTGCAAATAGTGGGGGACAATCGATTATGGTTGGGCTCCCGTATGCATGGGATGTTAATTTAGGGCAACCTTTATAAATACATTCTCAGATGTCTTAACAAAAAGAAAACTGATGATACCATTTTTTTCTGAATACCTTTAATGACCTTGAACAAACTATTGTATTTTTCGCATACAATCCACCTACATATTAAGGTGATATATGGGTGTATTTTACAAGAGAACATGAACTTGTGTCATCGATCGCATTTGTACATTTGGCCATGTTGTTGGTTTAACTATTTTAGTAATTGATTAATTATTCTGAATCAATATAATGATGTACCCTCGAATAGAAGATTATACCATATAATATGTACATGTATAGATATTGTGTTAACTTTTAGTTAATATTCTGTAATTCTTTTCACAATGTTTATGGTGTTGAATAAACAAAAGACAAGATGTCGTGCTCAATAAAAATATATGTGGTCACGTACAGTAAAAAATCGACGTTTTTCACACGATGATGTCGCTGTGAACAACTGATCGTTTTCTGAACGATGACGCAAGACCAACGACCAAAGATTGGTCAAGTGACGTGATACGTTCTACGTCTACGGCACACCGTCAACAGGCAGGGGCAACATTCGCTGCCTTTCGGAGTAGACTGCAATGAACCAGCGTTTGTGATCAACCACGAGCATACTCACACACGTCGGGTGTGTCACGGTTATAAGGACCATAGGAACAATCACAAACACAAGAACTCATTGCACATTGTTTGTGACAATGTGGGCGTGTTTTGGAAATAATGACCATAGGAATAATCATAAACGTAGGAACTGATTGCAAGTTGTTGCGAGACTTTACATAGTGCTTAAGAAGAAGTCACAAAGATGACCACTGAACACGAATGACAATGAACATTTGAAATACACTGTACATGTGGTTCATTAGAAAGTTTATATTACAGTTAGGCTTTAATCTATTAATGTTTCTAGTCCTTTTACAAATGGCATATCAGGTTTCAAATTGATCAAGACAACCAGTTAATCACCATTAACCCGGCTATTATGTGTTGTTGTTTGTTAACTTGTTGCACTTAATGGATAACCCTACATGCCTACACGACAAATGATCTTTCAGAACACGGAGAGCTGGAACAAGACACCAGCGTGTCCACCGATGAAAATGAAGAAACGTATCAACATATCCACAGCGAGCGGGCAGACAGAGCGAGTATTGCACCGAAGATACTCGCAGGGAAATAAGGAGTGGTTCATTTAGAATGGAAAGAGGCAAACATTATACCGTTATTTAAAAAAGGTTCGAGAAACAAGTCAGAGAACTATAGACCAGTGAGTTTAACATCAGTGATTTGCAAATTATTAGAAAGACTAATTAAAGATCACATGGTGGATTTTCTTGTTAAACATAACTTGATAAACCCATCTCACCATGGGTTTTTTAAAGAGAGGTCATGCTTAAGAAATATGTTATGTTTTTTGGAAGACATCACTAAGTGGGTAGATGAGGGATCACCAGTAGATACTGTCTACTTAGATTTTCAAAAAGCTTTCGACAAAGTACCACATAAAAGATTACTGCTTAAACTAAAGGCCCATGGCATAGGAAATGGTATAATAAACTGGATAGAAAAATGGCTGATCGACAGAAGACAACGTGTAGTAGTTGATGGGGAGGCTTCAAACTGGAAATCGGTATTGAGTGGGGTACCACAGGGATCAGTACTAGGATCTATATTATTTTTAATACATATATTAACGATTTGGATGATGAAATAACAAGCAAGGTGTTGAAATTTGCGGATGATACAAAAGTGTTTAGAAGGATTAAAAGTGATGGAGATAGACAACATTTACAAGATGATCTTGACAAGTTGACCAAATGGTCTGAAAAGTGGCAAATGCTGTTCAATTTTGGGAAATGTAAATGCCTCCACGCAGGACATGTGAACGACGAGGTAGAATACAGTAAAAGAAAAGGACTTAGGGTTAACATGTTGTGCTGATATGAAGGTTTCAGAGCAGTCCGGAATTGCAGCTTCAAAGGGAAATCAAATCATTGGATTAATTTGGCGAAACATAACGTATAAGGAAAAGAGTTAATAATACCGCTGTACAAAACAATAGTTAGGCCTCATTTAGAATATTGTATTCAAGCATGGATGCTATATCGCAGGAAGGACATAGATATGCTAGAAAGAGTGCAGAGGAGAGCAACTAAAATGATACCAAAAACTGAGGGATCTTAGTTACGAAATACGCCTAAAAATGCGGCTTGACAACACTAGAGATAAGGAGATTGAAAGGAGATCAGTTAGAAGTGTTTAAAATAATGAATGGTTATGGAAATATTGATAGAAATATTTTTTCTCAGTTAAGAAAGATGTAAGGACTAGAGGACATGAAGCTACATTAGCAAAGGAGCAGTGTAGATTAGATATAAGAAAGTTCTAATTTTCACAAAGGTCTGTAAATGAATGGAACAGATTATCTGCTGATTATGTGAGTGCTAGTAGCGTGAATGTTTAAAAATGAAATTGACACATACCTCAGAAGGGTGGGACACACATAGATAAAAGGGTCGGACTCTCGATAAGCCAAAGGGCTTCCCTGTCCACCTGCCACCTAGAGTTAATTCTCTGGTGGCAATCTTATTAAATAAATCTTGTTAAATATCAACACCGGGTATTTAGCAGTGTATTCTTTCTTGAACCGTTGGTCCACTGTTTTTGTTCTTTTACACTTGGGTACAGGGCCTGTAGACGAGCTTTTTCCGAAGAGGACATGGCGTTTTCGCATCAGATTACACAGCCAAAACAATGCTCACGCGCGGGAACAAGAACGGCAACGCATCGATCACGAACCCAACACGCAGGGATTCATATCCTCAAACATATTGTTACGCACGTGACAATTTATGTAACTATGGTGAATAAGATCATTATTAGCGTAATTTCTTCAATTGCAATTCTCGAAGAATTAATATATGATTTTTTCAGCTTTTTAACTTCATTAATAATTTGACTTCGTTTTGTTGCAACGGATATAACCAACGCGAATTACTGCGGTATGGTGTTTTGACTGAATGCTTGAAACAATCACGTTCAATGTCTAGTATGGGGATTTTGGGAGGAAAACATATTTGACCTTGTTCAAAGTCATTAAAGGTCAATAGAAAAACGTAACATCAGGTTTCTTAGTGCCAAATCGTATGAGAATGCATTTATAAAGGTTGCCATAAACTAACATTCCATGCCTACAGGAAAACATTGCCCCCCATAATAGGGATGTGTACATTTTAGGTTGTAGGTTCAACCTTCATGTTATTACAGCAACACCGTTAAAACACAATGTCGACAGAGAATAAACATCTTAAAAACAATACCTAGGTTCAACGGTCGACTTCCAGTCTTACGACAACCAGATTTATACAGATGATCGCACACTACATGTACTGACTAGTACACCTACTTCGGGAGCAGACGATGACAAGTGCGTCGCACACATGCGTAGATACGTCGGTGTCTTGAATTATAGCTCTTTCAGAACAGACGAGGGTTGTAACCTTGGCAAAGGTAGCAATAGTTGTCAACCGACTCAATCAAGCCACCATTCTTTTTCATTGGCCCGGCTTCTTAACTGGTATCTTACTTTTCAAGTCTGCATTCGCCGATGCTAAGGTCGGATCGTGATGTGATGTATCAACACTCTTTAGGGGATGAGTGACTGGAGCGGCACAATGCGGCACCGTTGTGTCAGCTCCGATGACTCGGGTAGGATGTATGCCTGACAAGGACCTTCGACTGTTTTCCGATGCAGCAGGCTTTCCGGGGGCTGAGACGGACCCACCGTCGACAATACTGTTGCTGCTATCCGATATCACCTGTTGTGCTTTCGGTAGCGACGACACAGGAGAAATTTCTCCACCGCTGCGTTCACTTTTGGTCGCCGACCACTTCGCTGGCCGCGGTAGCCCCAACTGGTGACATTCGATCGGGCTTTGCGGTAACAACTGCGGTAACAACGAGGAGGTACCACGAGGACGAGTCACCGACATTGGCAGAGTGGATGAGTGAGATGTCGGTATACGACTGTAAGAAAGCGACTGCTGGTTCACACTAGAAATCGCGCTGCACGTCCCAAGCTTGGCCGACTTTACCGGCAATTCCTTGCTCGACTTGCGGTGTTTCTGCAGCTGCGGCACGCCGTATGTTCGCGGTGCATGCGCCGGGACATTTGGCGACGTCGGCGACGCTTTCGAAGTGGGCTTATCCGAATAACCAAACGATTGCGACTGTTCTTTTACAACACGAATCGGGACTTCATCAACAATGGTGTCACACGTTTCGAATTCGACTGACATTACCGACACGTTGCACAATATGCTTCCTGTGTTAGCAAAACACGCTTCCGGAAACGTAAATGTTTCGGATGTGATCAACGAACCGTCGTCGGAAATCCCATGCTTTTGTGCAGCATCTACTAGTGTAAGTTCGTGCAGGTTTGGTGTATTTTTAGAAAGAATGTTGTAATCTTCACGTGTCTTACTTATCTGTAATGTTTCAGCTACCACTGTGCCATCATGGAAGTTCGCGTCAACGATTTGTTCGGCTGCTGTCGGTGCCACACAATGCTGCTTCTCATTGACATAGTTCACGTCTGGCTCAATATCTTCAACTTTCTCTTCATTAGTTTCAATGAAACACGTCTCCGCTTCAGACGTTTTGTTCTGTGTTTGAACATACTGTTTTGGAACAATCACGGGCCGGGCGCAGCGCGGATGAACTTTGTTGGCCTGTTTCTTCATCTTAGCAGACTCTTGTATCCCACCCCCAATACATCCAGACACATTACTTTCCTCAATCATGCGAATAACTTCCACAGCGCTTTCAATAGGTGTATCATCCACACCTCCCATGATGTTGTTTGCATTGAAGTCTCTGTCCCGTTCAAAATCCAAACACGTCGTTCCGCACTGATCGTTGTAAACACATTCATCATTTACGTCGGCACCGAGACAGTTAGAATTGTCTTTCTGATCTTGTGTAGACGTGACTAGATCCATCATATTACACGGTATGGCTTCATCATTGGTAGTCGAGTCCAACGGTTCCATGAATCTACCTCGTTTCACTTCAGGGTCGTAGGTTTCGATTGCGCCGATGTACATATAACTATCGCATGCGGACACACCATCATTTACCCAAAACGGTCCTTTTCCAAATATGAACGGATCGGTTATGTCAACGTGTCCATATTGTTCACGTGATACCGACTGATCCGATTCGACAGTGTTGATAGCATCCTGTTCCATCATGTCAACATCGCATTCCGTGGCAATGGTGACCGAATCGGCCACATCAACGTAATAATCACACACACGCCGTTCGTGGTCAACGTCTTTTTCTGATACAGTTAAACATTTAATTGCATTGGACGTGTCTATCTCACTTATTACGACCAGCTGTAAAGCTTTAGCTGATGTAGATGATGAAGATTTCTCAACAGTAGACATAGCATATTGTATGTTGGCAATTCCTTCTTCGTTTTCACTTATTTTTGCTGCACCATCACGGTGCTGTTTTTCAAAGTTGAGTTCGCAATCGGCTATTGTTACATCAAGGTTCTCGTTAGAATGACAAGAAAGTTGTCCAGCGTCATTGGCGTTTGATGTATCTTTTGGAGGTTTTGTAGTTTCGTTGTTGGTCATATTTTCAGCGAGTTTGACATGTTCTGCTGAGTCGGGGCTGTGCTGTTCAAACGCAGCAGAAGGTCTTGTGGCAGTAGCATCGCATTCCTGTTCGTTGTTGGTATACTGCAGAAATGTCGCAACACGTTCGACATCTCGGATTGATTTACAGGTGACATGATTTTTAGCGTCTTCGTCTACGGTGATGTCATCTTGTTCAGTGTTCAAAACCGGTGTGGCTGCGCTGTCAGACCCGTCCATTGTGGCTGCACCGGTCGCGTCTGTTGCTGTGTTTAATATAACATTATCACTAACATCAGCTGATTCGCTGCAAGAAACATCCACTTCTTGCTGATCTTCCACCGTGTGTTGCGCGGAACCTTCGTCACATACATCTGGCTCATGTTGCACATAGTTTGACTCACATAAAACACAGCGCTCTGCTGTTAAGCCTTCCACGGTCTCATTTGTGTCGGATTCTGTGCAGCTGGAATCATCGTCGTGATGTCTTACGTTATCGTGTTGCTCTACCATGACGGTTACATTGTCATCTGAAGTCATGGCCGAAGTCGCACCAGCAGCATTTTGACCAATATCGGGAATATTATGTGAGTCAACAGTGGGATCTGCTAAGGGGACTTCTTCAGTAGGTGGGCTTATCACATGTGTTTCATGTAGAACGCCGTCTTGCAAGGTGGCAGCATCTTCCATTGAGACAAGCAAAAATCCACTTAGTCTGGCGAGTTCTCGCAACGATTCAATCGACAGTTCCTTCGTTCTGCAGACGTCTTGCATTGCATCGGTTTGTTGAGAAACGACGCACTCTTCAATATCACCTTGGGTGGAAGTTGCCATATTCTGCACGCCAATGGCATGGTCTCTTTCAGCTGTTGTAGCAACATCCTGCATTAAAGAAACCGGTTTTCCTACAAAATCATCGTCCATGGAATTTTGCAACACCTTTGCGACAGCACCATGCACAACTGAATCAACATAGTAATGGGCAATGATACGTTCATCTGGAAAATCGCCATGCGTATTCGTTGTTGCATCGTAAGATGGAACAGGGATATGTTCATAGTTTTGATTCTTTTTCATTTTTTCCAAGTATTCATATGTTGTAATGATAGTGTACGATCTTGAGTTCATTGATCCAGGATTGACAACGGTATACGATCTTGATTTAACTGTTGCCGAGTCTAAGAGTGTATACGACGCGGAGTTAACCGATTGTGAATATTCTCCCTGGTTGGCGTCGGAGGTGCGCCTTAACGGACACTCCTGAAAAAATGGAAATGAAACTCATTTAGGTGTTGTTATTGTCTACTCAACTGAAACTGTCCATTTTCATAAATAGTTATCTATAGTTGGTAAAAATGCAACTAAGTTTAAGGCAGTTTTTCTTGCATTGCATATATAAAAACTATCCAATTAAGCCTTCTCTGTTAAGACATTGGTAATGATAATTATTATATATTGTTCAGTGGCAGTATGTGAAGTAAAGGTTACTTTAATAAACAGGAACAATCGTGATTTTATTTTCTGACCTAGCCGAACCATACAAAAGTATTTACGCTCATGGAAACAAACCACAATGTCTCGTTATAATGATTTATGTGCTGTATCTAAAATCTCTCCAGCATTGGTAACATCTTGATAAAATCTACCTACCATAGTATAGCTGTTAAGGTGCAATATTATAAAATCATATTGTTGTTTGCTTGCTTAAGTATGGATATATACATGCATGCTATCAAAAATAGATAAGCGAGCGAAAAATGAACAACTCAGAACACGTCCAAAACATGAAATTCTACGGTCGCTAGAATCCTCACGGCTCGTCCTGTCCCGACGATCTTGGTATCATTTTAAAGGACGCACTTTTTGTTATTCTAGCGTCATCTAGATTTCCCGGGAACCGTTCAAAAACACCGATAAATGGACCTACAATCACGCCGTTTCATAATCTTCCGATTGCGGCGCTGTTTTCCTCATTTGCATAGGTTCAGACATGCGCACTTCACCATTTCTTGATTTCATGTTATAAGCTCCACCCACTTTTAAACCGCGGCGAAACTGATGTGCTTTGATCGCAGCGAAACCGACGTGACGTCACAATAACGTACGCCTCCCAATGGGTCAAAATTCGTTGCGTTGGTTGATATATGTGACTGTGACGTCACGCCTACTTCAAGTATGTTATTTTGGCAGCTGTTTGAAAATGGGTGGAGCTTATATCATGAAATCAGATAGTGGTGCCTCAATCGGTAGATTGGTGAACTGTGTCGACGAAACAACATCGTTCGCAGTGTCTAAGACACCGGAACGGGCCCGGTAGTAGGTCCGTTTTTAGTTAATTTTAGGAATGATTATCAGGAAACCATGTATATGTTTGAATAGCAGAAAGCTTAAACTTTCAAACGACATCAATATTGTTGGGATCCGACTTACCGTAATGGTACTAGCGGTCGTTAAAAAGGCGTTTTTGGAACGTGTTTGACAGTTGTTCATTTTTCGCTCTTATCTATTTTTGATGCTATGTATGTATATCACTTGGAGTCAAGTTTATACTTAAACTGGTATTTATTACGGACCTGTTGTTCTCCCCAATCTATCGTCTGCAGAATCACATCTGATGAATGTTGTGAGTTGCCATTATAGGTGAAGTTGTGAATCTGAAAACATAGAATTTAGTGTTTTATCCCTTGTCATACAATTACAATTAAATGACCTTACATTTTGCGATGCATATGATTTGCATGATCCATGTCATTGTTAATTGTAGTAAAATACTTGATCAGTTAGCCAAGTCTGCATACTTCTTAGTGAGCACTACATTTTAAATGAGGTGCTTCAACATGTCTAACCATCTGGAGATTTGTCTCGGCTGTTAAGATGGCATCACTGACTGCAGCGTAGATGGCTTTTTCCTCGTCAGACAGCCTCTTGTTGTTACACAAGTATTCACTGTCATTGGCAGCCTACAAAAATAAAATACAAATAAAAGCACATAATAATGACAACTGTTATTGATACACTCATATCCAGAGTAAGACTCTGCTCAGCAGTGTTTACATTTGGCCAAAATTCTAAGACTTACGTACTGCATTATATATACTAAGAATTACAATGTAAACTGATCATGAATATTTCTCATTTATTAATAGTTTCTTAGTAAAATGTACTTATTACTAGAATGAATTATTACATTGAAGGCTTTTGAAAGATTATTGTGTTTAATGATACCAGCTTAGTGATGCAATGGTATGCTGTAGCGGAGACAGGCAAGGCTAACTGCAAGTTCCTGGAATTGCTCTTTCAATTAAAACTAATTTACAGCAAACTTCCTTCTAATAATAACTAATGGAACAGACAAGGTCAATTTAATATTGAAGACTACTAAAAATACAAATGTTGCCAAGACTTGATTAAGCACAACTAGATTAACTAAAAACGCATACACCTGTAAATGCAAATGAAACTGTCTAAACATCTCCCCACATTAATCGACATAAACCTGCAAGTTGAACAGAGTAAATTAACTACAGTAGACACCTGACCCCATTGTAAGGAACATGTTGAGGCTTGGCTAAACAGTTCCACATATCCGATGGTCATTGTATCTACAGAAAATAATAGCACATTGAAGGCCACCATGGGAATTTTATAGTTCTTCCTAGTATTCAATTAGTGTTGTTATAGTGTTATTAATATTATGCAGTTAATTACTAAGAACTGACTTTATAAAAAACACAATAGTGACTCAGTGTTTACATAATTAACTGAATTTTAATACACTCTAGCATACCGGTAGTGCTGTTTTTATCGGCAAAAATACATTTGCACTAGCATTGGGTTAAAGTGTAGTTGAAACATTGATATATGTAAAAACGTAAAGGTAAGTTCTTATTTAGTGCAATATCCAGTCCTCGGGAATTACACTTTACTCCCTGGCAAATCTGTTCAATTGAACACCATCTCGACTTCTCTGGAAAGCATTCAGCTACGTTTCATAGTACTAATGATATAACTTTTATACTGGTACACAACAAAGTTCCCACGTTTAAATTTAAATATCTGTTTACGAACATAATTATATTTCAGTTTTTATATCCTACTGTATCTACAGCTTAAATACACTTAAATATACTCAAAAAAACACAAGTCCTCACAACATGAAAAACATGTTCTTACCTTAAATGTCTACCACAGCGTCCAATGTTATACTTGTTAAACGCACAAAAAGCATAGCTTGAAGTCTCCATCAATGTATATATGTCCAAAAATTCCAACCTAACATTTACATCTCTAATTCACGTTTTCTATTAAAACCTTGATCATGGTCTGCATGTCTTACTTTCTTCAACAGAGTGGTTAGAACAAAACGTATTTATTTATTTATTTCAGGGACAGCTTCCGTATATCACATAAAGTAGCTGCATATAATTTAATGTTTACATTTTGAAAGAACATTTTTGGAAATCTTTGTAAAGGTACACAAATATTTATACATTCATTTTAATAAAATTGCCCTAAAGGTGTATTCAGGTAGACGAAACTCACATAACACAAGTCCAGATTTGTTCATCAATATGACCCCCACATAAAATATTAAGAAACCAGATGCTATGTATTATCACCTCCTGTGCAGCTATTATTATAGTTATTTTAACGTCATTAGTGCAATATATTCCAGTTGAGAAATCACATTAACTACCAACTTATCATTTACTTAATAATTCTTACACTTTCCTATACTAACAATAAACAGTATTTCATTTTAAATAGACACACCTAAATTATGAGTACAGACAAACCTCATTACAGTATTGAAGTACATTGAAACACTCAAACATGAGAGAAGCAAAAACATGAATGGGAATAGTACAGAAGGCACGTGTGGTTGGGTGTGGGTTTGTATAATTATGACTTAAACTGAGACAGGTGGAAAGAACAGCTGGATATGGAGAATCTATAGAAAACATGAAATAACAAAATGTCAACAAATTGAAACAGACTACTAAGGTAGCAGACAGAGAATGAGTGAGGAGAGACTGATTAAGACAGCACAAGAACAGAAGAGGGTGGTAGAAGGAGAACACTAAATATAAGGTGATGTGAAGAGGTGTCTAGGAAAGGCAGGTTTGATGAGAAAGAAGAACAGGTAAGTTCTTACACAGCGCAGTATCCAGTCATTATAGGACTGCTCAAAGCGCTTTACACTTCCCTGGCTGACTTGCTCAATCGAACATCTGCTCAACTTTCTGGGAAGCATTCAGCCACACTGCAATTACTGCACAAAGACTATTCATAGTATCCAGACATGACAACTGACCACACATAAATGGTAAAGCTTTCAAATTTCACATTTGAAGCATATGATAGTTCAAAGCAAGACTTACGTAACTCCAGCATCAGTTACTTACCAGTCCATCAACTGCTGAAATGATAAGGAAACACCGTTAAATCATCAATCACGTTACACAAAATTGTGTATATTTATTTTTATTTGTTAAGAGGACATACACCAAATATTTTTTTTAAATATCAAAATGTGTTTATCCCATATTCCAATAGCTAAGTTTACTATCAGTAAAGTTCACTTTTATGAAAACTACAAATTTCTAAATCACTTTTATACACTGATAAAGCAAGAGACTCTCATGCAATCAATTCTATTATTCAATCTTTAAAGGCCAATTACAAGAAATCATGGTTTTTAGCTACACAAAATAACAACGTTCACTCTGGAAGTAAAAATCTTATGCTCATCATTTATGGATAGTTGTATCCTACTGCATATTTTTCAAGTTTCTAAAAAAAATTTGTTACGTGAAATATCTTGGGAGTGGTATATAAATATGTGTCAACAAATGTTGCTTTTCAATAACATAATTAGAAAATGAATACAAATTTAAAACAGTAGTCAAAATTGTGTTGGGAACTTCTAGATTAAAAATACACCAATGATGATTGTGAAAACACTGTTATAAAATATGTAATTTTTTGTTTTAATTCCATCACACAGTGACCATTTTGTTTGTTGACATGGGAACACGTTTTATTCAGTAATACCCACTCTATGGTGTGGGAATAATAATTTGCACTACCTATGCAACTTAACAAATCCTATCTAGTACAGAGCTGCCAGCCCATCAATGCACAAGTGATTTGTCAGTAGCATTTTTATTTTGACAATAGCAGTCGCACAATACCCACTTCTCAACTTTCACAGTTTCAGTTCAGTCTCTTTCTTTCCTTTTCTCTCAGTCCCAATCATTTATCCTTTTTTAGAGAAAAGGATGTCGACCCTTTGTACTTCTTAAGGAGGGCATGAGGGTTGGTAATCAGTTTCATTGCTATCTCGCCATTCTTATCGATGCATCTGACAACCATCGGAAAGAATTTATCACCCCCCCTCATGGCTGCCTTCTGTGCCGATGATGAATGGACCACTTCTCACCAAAGAAGCTACAGTGCCTACCTCTTCTCGGGCGCAACACTTAAGAATGGCAGTCGTTCTCGTGCGGTAGCTTCCGTATTCCCGTGCAACATGATTGCCAGGAAACATTTTTCTGAAAAATGTTCCGACATGGTCGGCAGCGCTGACAGCAATGTTGTGTTCCGCTAGACATTGGTTGAAAAATGTCTCTGCACGGATCACATCAAGATCTTGCTGTTGCAGTTTGTTTGAATCAGAGAAACATTAAAAAAAATTTCTAGTGTCCGATTTCCCAGAGTCAATGTGGCGCTTCGATCCCAAGTGTCACTTGACGTCGTTCAGCCCTACATGCGAAAGAACGAAATCCATCACGCAAACGGTGCATCGTACGTGATGCTGACTGACTGCCGACTGCACGATGCATGGGTATGAATCCGTGTAATCTCCCCTGAATTTCTGGGTAGGAGTGCATTGTTTTTTCTGTTGTTTTATCTCCGTTTCATCTTCTCTCTTTCCTTTTCGATGCCATCTTGTTGAACATCTGAGCCAATCAAAATCTTTGTTCTTTTCTTCGTTTGAAAAGACTTGCCATGATTGGCTGATCCCTAAAGAGGTCACATCTATTCTTAGGTACTCATCCCGCATTTTCTCTCGCTCTCACACGTCATGCACAGAACTGACAGGCACAAGACGAAGTCAACAACATTATGCTTGATAGTTATATTTCATCCGTAGCTTTTTTCGTCCGACCGTAACAGCGTAGCAATGGATTATCATCAGTAGCATGCTACAGTGAAACCGTAGCAGTTGGCAGCTCTGCTAGTGGTAGCTGGTGTTTTCCCTTTTAACATAATAATAAATATTTTAATAGTATATTTTAATATTGTTAGCTTGTAACTAATTTGTTTTTCTAATAAAAAAATTAAATAAAACCTCTCAATTTTGTTTATCCCAGCTGGATAAACATAAATGCCTACCCAAAACAGCAGTCTGTGTTCCTGCTTCCATCAGCTGTACACCTAACAATGAAAGTCAGCAGGTTGTTAATTAAAGCAGTTTGTTTGAAAACAGCAACATTAATTGTGTACACACTTCACCCTCCCTCTGTATATCTCACAGAAGTATTTCATATGAACATTGATCTCATATCAAGATGCATCTCATATGAGATCATCATTTAAAAACTTATCTTCACAACCTTGCTTATCCACCATAGCTCCCTGGCGTACCCATCCATCTGTTGACAACTTATCCACCATAGCTCCCTGGCGTACCCATCCATCTGTTGACAACTTATCCACCATAGCTCCCTGGCGTACCCATCCATCTGTTGACAACTTATCCACCATAGCTCCCTGGCGTACCCATCCATCTGTTGACAATTTATCCACCATAGCTCCCTGGCGTACCCATCCATCTGTTGACAACTTATCCACCATAGCTCCCTGGCGTACCCATCCATCTGTTTATCAATTTTGAGATTGACCAACCTTTTTGAGTTGATGTGCCTCTGAGCTTGGTTTCCAAGCATTTAGGCTCAATAAAAGTTACCTTACTATTATTATATCAAATATATGAATCAATATCTGGACATGATGATGAACACACAATATACACCTCTGTTGATACAGCACTTTCCGAGACAAATAATATTGTGATCATTGATTTGTTAACTGAACTAGCAACAATGCCCATCATCTTTTTTAGCAATGCAAATTAGATAAATAGTCCCCAAATGATCAGATGCCGGACTTCAGGACAATCACAGAAAACGTGTAAGGTTGTGAACATTTGATTGGCAGCCATCTAAGATCAGCTATGTACCATAACACCATTAAGAACCCTTAACATTAGCTATGTACCATAACACCATTAAGAACCCTTAACATCAGCTACGTACCATAACACCATTAAGAACCCTTAACATCAGCTACGTACCATAACACCATTAAGAACCCTTAACATCAGCTACGTACCATAACACCATTAAGAACCCTTAACATCAGCTACGTACCATAACACCATTAAGAACCCTTAACATTAGCTACATACCATAACTCCATTAAGAACCCTTAACATTAGCTACGTACCATAACACCAGTAAGAACCCTTAACATTAGCTACGTACCATAACACCATTAAGAACCCTTAACATTAGCTACGTACCATAACACCAGTAAGAACCCTTAACATTAGCTACGTACAATAACACCAGTAAGAACCATTAACATCAGCTACGTACCATAACACCAGTAAGAACCCTTAACATCAGCTACGTACCATAACACCAGTAAGAACCCTTAACATCAGCTACGTACCATAACACCAGTAAGAACCCTTAACATCAGCTACGTACCATAACACCAGTAAGAACCCTTAACATCAGCTACGTACCATAACACCAGTAAGAACCCTTAACATCAGCTACGTACCATAACACCAGTAAGAACCCTTAACATCAGCTACGTACCATAACACCAGTAAGAACCCTTAACATCAGCTACGTACCATAACACCAGTAAGAACCCTTAACATCAGCTATACTTACAATAACACCAGTAAGAACCCTTAACATCAGCTACGTACCATAACACCAGTAAGAACCCTTAACATCAGCTATACTTACAATAACACCAGTAAGAACCCTTAACATCAGCTACGTACCATAACACCAGTAAGAACCATTAACATTAGCTACGTACCATAACACCAGTAAGAACCCTTAACATCAGCTATACGTACAATAACACCAGTAAGAACCCTTAACATCAGCTACGTACCATAACACCAGTAAGAACCATTAACATTAGCTACGTACCATAACACCAGTAAGAACCCTTAACATCAGCTACGTACCGTAACACCAGTAAGAACCCTTAACATCAGCTACGTACCATAACACCAGTAAGAACCCTTAACATCAGCTACGTACCATAACACCAGTAAGAACCCTTAACATCAGCTACGTACCATAACACCAGTAAGAACCCTTAACATCAGCTACGTACCATGACACCAGTAAGAACCCTTAACATCAGCTACGTACCATGACACCAGTAAGAACCCTTAACATCAGCTACGTACCATGACACCAGTAAGAACCCTTAACATCAGCTACGTACCATGACACCAGTAAGAACCCTTAACATCAGCTACGTACCATGACACCAGTAAGAACCCTTAACATCAGCTACGTACCATGACACCAGTAAGAACCCTTAACATCAGCTACGTACCATGACACCAGTAAGAACCCTTAACATCAGCTACGTACCATAACACCAGTAAGAACCCTTAACATCAGCTACGTACCATAACATCAGTAAGAACCGTTAACATGAGCTACGTACCATAACACCAGTAAGAACCCTTAATCAACAGGGGGTTTCAAAAAATAATGGATGAAAACATCCACATACCAACATGCATGCATGCAATAGATGCATGCAAGCATGCACGCATACATACATACATACACAGACATATACATACATACACTCTTTCTATAGATTCAATGCCGGATTTAGGGCAGGGCAGACGGAGCAGGTGCCTAGGGGCCTCCACAAATATACTTTTTACGGGGCCTCCACAAAACGTTTTTTGGGTAATTGCTTTGGGGTCAAAACATATTTAGACGTAACTCGAGTGCATTAATATGATGCAAATTGGTATTATAAAGGGACAGTCATATTTTGCGTTACCTGGCTCAACCTCAGCCTCAGCTTCCTGGTCCAGAGCCTTTTGTTCTTCATCCTCCCTTGTCTCTAGATACGATAAACATGGCATGTTACAAAAATAGTACATAATAGTTTATATGAACAATGAACATATGTACCTAAAACAAACAAAAGTATCACATGAACATGTATGTGATATGAACATGTGTGCAAACAGGTATCTCATATAAACATGTACCTCACACGAACATGTATTTCATATTCATAAACAAGTATATCATGTAAACATGTGCCTCATTTGAACATTTATTTTGTATAGACATGCATGTACCTCATACAAACATATGCCTCATGTGAACATGTATCTCATGTAAACAGTGACTCATACAAGTTGCATCTCATGTAAATAAGTAACATCACAATATATATATATAATTTTATATTATACAGACATATTGATGCACACTTTTAATAAAATAATATGATTACCATATAGTTTCCAATATTGGCCCCAAACAGACGCACACCCCCACTTTTGCAGAAGTGAAGCCACATATGAAAACAGTTATTTTCAGTAATGAATGTACCCTTATAAAATGCAACCGATGGAAATAAACTGAGTGGCGCCACCTCGCAGATACTTTCTAGATAACAATTCATTGTACTTTTAGCCATAAGATGGCATCACGTACTCCTGTTTCATCACTCACTCCATGTTGCGTGTTAGCAAAGCAAGCGAGTTTTTTATTAGTGCCGATTTAGCACGGATGTAGGATATCTTGTTCTCTGGCTAGAGCGATGATTGTCTATACAGCACGATTCAAATAAATGAGCTGGAATTGTGACTGATCACACAGTGTGTCATCTTCTGTTGAACGAGTGAGGGACATTTTGGTAGATATACTGAATCTATTTGCTACTTTATCTGGCATAGGGTTACACGCATGTGACATGTATGCATTTTGTGCATATGCCTACCCTGACAGCTTCTGCTACATGTCTTATGAGAACGTAATAACATGCACCATGCCTTTGCACTCGTGCACTGCACTTCTACTGGAAACTATACAGTAATTTATTTTCAACAGAGTTCCATTTTGGATGATAATGAGCTACCTGTTGGAGCCCCAGCATCCTGATCTTCATCTTCCTTTGCCACTTGCTGTTCAGTTAAATCTACAATATCAGTCAGATAAGTAGATAATGCCATCAAACAAATTTAACTTACCCCGAGTAGGTTAGCTCCAAAAAATAATTGATTATAGTGAAAATGCATCAACTAGTTCTTGTTATAATACACCAATCTCTGATCTAGTGTCCTTAAATTAAATACTAAACATTTACAATAACAATAGTTACAGAACAAACCCAGACAAGATTCATTAAACGTATCATCTTAAAAGGATGTATAGTCTGTTCCTAGTTTTTCATGTATTAATTAACATAATGTTCTTAAGAATAACTGTGTTGAAGGTACGCTGCCCACAAAATAGTGTTTAGTAAGCCCGTAACAACGGCTGCAATTTGAAGGCACGGCCACGGGTGCATGTACAAATAGTAAACAAAACATCCAGTTGCAAAACAGGCATTATTGGCAATATGGCCAAGTAGGACTGCGCTAACTGCTGTACCCTTTGATGTTCAACGATGCTCATTTTCCTACAGGCAACACAGCAGACTTTCAGTTAGAAATTTCTATGCCTGCTAATTTTGGGTAGACGAACAGACTATGTCGCTTTAACATAGGAAGTGCACTAATACTCAACCGATACAATTAACTTATTAATAAATCATCTGCATTGTAATTAGCAATCATACTACAGTGGATATAAAAGCTAGTGGAATGAATCCGTACTTGTTTCAGTTGTTTCTTCTTCTTTATTGACGCACTGCTCAACATGTACCTCAATCCCTTTCAGTTCAACATATTCTGAAAATAAATACACTGCAAGTTACAAACACGGTATAAAACATGCATTCAATCCTTACAGAGTTGGGTTCCAACATAATTATGTAATTTATTCCAACTAAGGTGTAAATATAATTTTACTTATTCTTAAATCATATACTCATAATAATAATAATAAACTTTATTTACACACCATCAAATCTGGGACTAATGACCCGTTCACGGGTGTTTACAAATCGGCAATCATCTAAGAAGCATAAAAACGCATTTAAGAGAAATAAATAAGAAAAATTTATAAAGTTTGGAAGAAAAATCCTAGTATATATATATATATATATACATGTATATATATATATATATATATATATATATATATATATATATATATAGATAGATAAACCTATGTATAATAAAATTACGGGTAAATGCAATGATAAAATAAACGATTAGCAAAAGTGCTGAACAGCTGAACATACTGAATAAAATAAATAAATAAAAGCCTAAAGTACATTAAATAATTTGATTAGATACTAAAATGTGATTCTGAGATAACAAAGACTAAAAATTAGTTAAAACTATAAGCATGAATAATACAAAGATTAAATGATGTTTGATTATATTAGTTGGAGAACAGAAATGTCTTCAATGATTTTCCAAACTGCCTAATGTTCTCAATCGCGCGTAGTTCCAGAGGCAGAGAGTTCCACAATGTCGGCCCAGCACATGCAAACGCCAGGCGACCATAACGTTCTAGGTGGAACGTCCAGAAGTAGACCACCGCCAGAGCGTAGTGTCCTGCATGGTGAGTGACGATGTAGCAGTGACGCGAGATACACTGGCGTGCCTGCATACAGTGCCATGTGTACAACCATGAGTAATTTGTACTCGATGCGTTTTCTCACTGGGAGCCAATGTAGCTGTTGTAGGACCGCAGTGATAGATCGCCGGTCACCTCGTCGAAGTTGCATCACAACACGAGCGGCTGACCGTTGGACTCTCTCTTGACGGTGCAGCAGACGGTCAGGTATACCAAACAGCATCGCATTTCCAGAATCAATTCTGGATGTCACAAGTGCATGGACAAGACATTTGCAGACACTGGTCGTCATTGCCTCTCGTACACGAGCAATTCTCGAGAGATGGTAGTAAGCACTTCGACATACATTTGCCACCTGCGTCGTCATCGATAAATCAGCATCGATTGCAACACCAAGGTCACGGACGATGGTCGATGTCGCTACATATTGTCCACATATGTCGATACGATCAATGAGTATTGGTCTGCGCAAGCTCGATGAACGTATGACAATTGCTTCCGTTTTGCTCTCGTTGAGAACCAGTCCGTTGTCATAGAGCCACGTTTTAACTTCACTGATGCAAGTGCCCATTCTGATGGGTGCATTAGTATACCGGTATGCTCATGGAAAATCGACGTAGAATATATATTGACGTAATTGTAAATTGATATTGGAAACTGCAACTGGAAATTGTGATGGAAAATTGTGATTGGAAATTGTTACTGTAATCATGAATTCACTAATTTCAATTAACCTTTGTTCAACAGTTCTAAGCAATATTATTTAAATATAGTCCTTTGTGTGCATAACTCAAACTCATATGGGGAAATCTGATGTAAATTTGTGTTACTCTGTCCAATTGTTAAAGACATACAGAACATTGCGAACAATGGCACGTAACTGGCTTTTTTAATTCTATATATTTAAAAGTTCATTTTAGGGTAAAAGAACTGTGTACAAATACTTAAAAGAAATAATGATCTTAGATTCACTATCATAAGTACGATCTATTGTTAAAAACCGGTTCCGCTGATGTTTAAAACTAATGTCTAAAAATGAGCAATACTAATACATGTAATATATTTCTTTTTAAATACGGTGTAGTTTTAAATTGATTTAACAATTAAGATTGTCATTCCGAACAAACAAGCAGATATCGTATGGCATATGGACTACTAAGCCATTGATTTTGGGACTCCATAATAATACTATGTTGAATAGTGAACATAGCAAACGTACCAACATCTGCTTCAATGTTCAATGAATGTGCCTTTGGTCGATGCAACTCGGCAGAGTCATCTGTAAAAAAATATAAATGTCTTTGAACAATATTTAAATAACTCATACTTTTTTACTCTTAATTTCTAATCAGCATGATCTACCTGTAGAAGTATACAACTTTTGGCGGTATCCCAAGCGGAAAATGTTTTAAACGAACATAAATTACACCAATCTTCCCCCGTCCTCTCCTTAACCTGTGACATTTGCTTGTTTTAAATTTTGCCTATAAACTCAGTAGTTAGTAAATAAGACAAGTACCTGAGTTGTCATCAGGCAAGTTGGCTAGTGCCATAGTGGCCTGCCAGTAACAACAGCAGGCAGAAAACGAACCAGACATTACATAATTATTACAACAAAAGATAGTATCACATGACAAGTCATTATGTAAGAATTGTGACATCAAAAGATATAGTACCGCAGGATTATATGAAGTATTGGAGTGTAACAATACACTGAACTATCGATACATCATATTACTTTATGATTCAATGCAGTATTACTTACAGTAACTTTAACTATCAACAGTTATTAGCAATGTGCACTATCAAGACAATTGGCAAAACAAATCACCAGAGCTGCATGTCACGGCAAATAAAACGGTTTGTATACATGCCTTTTCAACTTTACATCATAATTTTATTTATTGATCTAACATCAACAGTTGTCGATGAAAGCATTGTCATTCGTAGAGCGTCCATTTTGCTGTCTTCAAAGACACAAACTAGTTATATCCATCAAGATTTGGGACAGCTTTCCTGGCAATTTGCTATTCTATATCACATAGTCATAATACTATCACAGTGATTATTGAAACAATATTGCAGTTATACAGAAACAGCAATGCTATCACGTTAATAAAACTATTCCTAGTAGTATAAAGGTGCCAACCCTCCTGGATTTGTTGTGGAACTCCCGAACTCCTGGGAAAAATCAAATCTCCCAGATTTTTGCTTCAGACCTCCAACAGCAGCCCCCAGGCTTCTGAATTCCAACAATCCAGCAGGACTGAACTGTTGAAGATCGCAAAAAATCTTCAGTAGCACCCCCTCCCCCATCTTCCAGTACACCCTTAGATGTAGCAAGCTTGGTCAGCCCTGTACTGCTGTATTACCTTGGAGCACATGATGTGAAGTGTCTCTAAGGCCTTCTGATTTTTCAGGTGCTTTAGCTAAAGATAAAACACAACCATTGAACTAAAACTTCAAGTCAGAACATTCATTCAGCATAGTTAATACAGGGAGTCCAAAAGACACACATATACAATAGTTATTATCAGAAGGACTCCAACGGAATCATTTCTATCATGTACAAGCGTAAAACTATTTAATTCTGACATAAATGTAATCCCTATTTATCAGTTGTGTACCTCTAATAGTGAAATGCGACGTGAAATTACTTTTCTGAAGTGCTAATTAAGTTTTATTTATATATTGATCCAACCTTTTGACAATCCTACCTTCCACAACTGGATCATTTAATATCTGAGCGTAGCTCAGATTCCACACAAGGCAACTGTTTACTGGATGTCATTGTCTACCCTATCACAAACATGGCAGAAGGGGCTTTATCTGATAAACAAATGTTGGCATTGTTGCTACCAGTACATGCAATCTATAAGTCTCGCAATCCCAGTTCTTAGACATATCAAGGCTGGGATTTCAATGTTGCCATAATCATAAAATATAAAAAAAAATACCACAATTTCTTCAATTTACATTCTATAACCTTGACATTCAATCAAGACTGTGTGACACTGTGTGATCTCTTCAAACCTTCGCAGCTGTACAGAACGTATGGTTAGTGGAAAAACACATTATTCTTCACAAACAACAAAGTTTGTTTAATTCATTTTTAAAGGGCCTATAGATCCATGACATATGCTTACTGCAACTTTTGAATTCTTTATGAAAAACAAAATTTACAAAATAAGTTACCTTGACGGTAATACATTCCATCTCTCTACATACATAGCCAATATATTCATCACGACAACTAAATGGGATAATTTAATTTGTAACAATCTTGCAGTGGGTTCTTTTTAAAAGAAAACTATTTTCCTGATGGTAACTACAATTTTGTCTACTGGTAGTTTGTCAAAAATGAGCAAATTAACTAGTTTTAGATTGCATACTTGGAATTCGAGCAAACATTGTGTCACATACGCACACTAAGGAATGTTGTATTGAGATATATATATATATATATATATAAATCGACCATATATAAATATAGTCAATTCTCATGTAACCTGGACACATTGTCGATTTGGCAACTTTCATATTGTTTTAATAATAGAGTAGACATATCAAATATTTTATGACAAAAGATATGGGACATCTTAATATGGTTATTCCTGCCAGATAGAGGGGTTTGGAGTTACATGTCTGATTCATGTGATACCACGCAAAACATACAGACCGTCCGCCTTGCAACATCTTGTAACTCTATCATATTAGACATTGCATATTATTTATGGCTTTCTGGTACGTAGAATACATAAACCGTCATATGTAAGGTAAATTCATCAGCTGTCAATGCAGGGTATAATATGACTCCTTTCTTCACCGCAGTTTCCACAAAATCTTTATAGCACGGCACACCGCAGTTTCCCCTAACCTTTATAACACATCGTCCCCTTCCAGCCTTTGCCTTCCATGTTCACCAAGGTACGCGACGTTGTCAGTGAGTTCATGTTAGAACAAATCCATTGCAGTGCTCACCTCGATGAGCTTCACGTTCTTGGTGTGTTTCCATGCTATTGCACATCAGTTCTCATCGTTGGTGAAAATTTGCGTTATTAACAATACAAAGCAAGAATATGTTGTTTGTGAAATAATTGATACCCCGTAAAACGCATAGATACTGCATGAAAGAGAATGCATAGACAAAAATGCTGCCATAAATCTACAATTTATGGTGACATGCTTTAATAAGAAGGTCACTATGTACATTATGTTTTTCTTAAACAGATCTTAATGTTTAGTACATGCCTGACAACAAAATCATAATAACTAAGCCGACTACAGTGTATTGTGCTAAATGTCAAGACACAACGAAGTAACAATTTGATATGTTGTTTTAGTCAAAACTATGTTTCCAAAGTATAGTACTGTGTTATTCTCATTACACTATCACACTTTAGTGCTTCAGCTAGTTCCTGTGGTCAAGCCATGCTTGTTTTGAATTAATCATTTCTAATAAAAGTTTTGAAGATAGACTAACAATTCTTTCTCAGACTCTGCCTGAGACATCAAGCAACACTCTAGTCTAAAAAAGAATTAAGTTTCTAGGTTTCTTAGTGATATTTCCATGCTTTTAAAGATAATTAAATATATGTCAAAAATCACCTCAAAATGGCTTTTATTTTATTGTGAGAAATACCCTGAAAGAAAAATGTGCATGTTTGTAAGCACAAATATATTACAAAAATCCTAGTTATGTCACAGTTATAATGGCCTTGCATACATGTGTAGATCTGAAGCTCAGAGTTATACCGTTAGGTGACATTGCCGACATTGTATTGTATTCGCGGGTATCGATTAGCAAGTAAGTCTCATCTAGGTTTGTAGTGGGGGAGCATGTCTTTTTGATCACGTGTGAACTAACCGAAATGCAATATGTATGTCAAATATACATTACTAATGTATATGTGACTGAGTTATTTGCCATTAAAAGGTTTTCGTGTGGTATCGCATTTTCTGACCATTTTCATGTTTTTTCTAAGAAAGATGACCTAAGAAAAATTTGACTGGCAGCATTCAAAATAGCACTTGTCCGTTTGTCCGGGACAAGTGATTTTTGACCCGGACAAGTAAAATGACTCTACATGGTTATCTGGTGGACAAGTGAAAATTTGCAGTAAATAGTGACGCGTGCAACATTGCAAACTTTTTATTTGAGGAAATTCAAATGTAAATGAAGTCCGCTAGCAATCGCGTTTTCCAATTTTGTTAGTGTGTCGGCGTCTTGTCGTTCTGCCGCCAGTGAGTTGTACGTCAGTGTTCGACCGAGTTTATTGCCTGCGTTAACAGGGTTATCCACTGAGCACACCCACCTAGCTCTGTCATATGCATAGGACAGACTCCACATCAGCCATCGTTGATCAAGGCTGTATTTCACACAATCATAAATCGTTCAGTCTGGCTGACGTACGACTTGCTTCCACTCACGGATAATATTTGATGAAATTTTGAAATATTTGTATCGCTCCCTGTTATTTGAAAAATTACATAGTTTTAACCATTATTACGCCTAACCCACGCGGAGTCGGCAGTCTTCCAAGCCATCGAACGTTAACCGATCGAGATGGGTGACAATTTAAAACATTTGTAACTGGCTCTCCGGAAAATATATGGTGCTGGTTGAAAAACGGAATATTAATGCCATTTCAGAAGTGTTGTTGTATCTATGTGACATATATTTTAACCATAAATTGTGAATTTTCGAAACCAAATTATGCAACACGCGCGACTGGGGACGGGGCGCCAACTGCCGTTGACATGTCGGCTTCTGCCAACAATATATGGCAGTCTACGCGCGGCAGCAACGTTACGATGTAACTAAATCTATAAATTGTATTTCGCCTGGTAAGTTTTAAGAGGCACCGTTAAAACTGTTTTATCATCATTGAAATGGTAATATAACATTGAGGACAAATATGCGTTTGCTTGCTGATGATCAATTGAATATTGTCTTCGTTTGTAAAATACAGAACTTTGTTAATATTGAAGTTCATAGAGGTTGAACAAAATATTATCAGATTATAATTATAGTTTATTATGATTTTTGTGAACTTTTCTGGCTTTGCATTGGTCATGTTCCTGGTTGAGTGGCATTTTCAATGACAAACTGATGCCAAAATGTTACAGCAGTGTTATATGTTATATATATATGAGCCATTCTACAGTGACGTGTATATTTCAACTGATAAATTTTACAAACAAATGTTTTGCTTAATTTATCCAAAACATTGTTATTATAATGGACCAATGTCTCAACCCCAATGACCAACAGTCATCAGTTCTGCACTTACAAAACAGATTAAATCAAATTGTGCTTTGATCACAAGTCACTCAGATGTACATGCAATGAAACAGCAGGAATGTTGTGTTGTTGTGATAAAAATAAGACTTTTTACGTTTTTTCCGAAGCTTTGATTCCCTTGACAACCACTCGGACAAGTTAAAATTTTGGTGGACAAGTAGATTTCAAAACTTACTTGTCCAGCAGACAAGTAAATATTCTGGCTTATTTCTAACGCTGACTGGGATTACACATACATAATTAGTGCATACATATGTAATCTACTTTAAGGCTTGCATATAATAATTAATATTGGAATGCAGCATATTTCTTTCTCAGTTTAATGCACACTGAAAATTGCGTTTTTTGTTGTATCAATTAAATACTATTTAAACAAAAATAATTCTAAAAAATTTGTCAATCATGCTATCGCAACCATTTTTACATATTGTTTGCCCACATTTATTACACATCATGTATGTATTAGTTGTGCGTATCCTTTGAAATATGTTTGAATGGCGGGTCATTTAATGAAATAAGACAAATGTGTCCAGATTTCGTGAGAATCTACCATATATATATATATTTATATATCTATAGTTATATATATATATATATATATGCATGATATCAACATTCTGAGTTACCTGAGAAAAAAAAATTCACTTGTGTGACCTTTGTGCACTTACTCATGTAGTTTTCAATGGTCATTTCCATTAATGTCCTTCGGTCAAGTTCACCGTCAAAGTAGTTTGCACAGAACTGGTAGATGTTATAGGGGCGATTGCGCAGTATTTGTATGCTCAACTGCAGCAGGATCTGCTGAAATCCTGGCGGCAGTCGAGCCTCGATGTTTTTCAAATCATGGCCCATGTTGGTATTTGTGTTCTGACTGGACCTGGACTGAGAACGAAACAGCACGTACAGTACACCTGTCGAATTGTCTCATCAAGATTTCTTATTACATAGGCCTTAGTTAAAGGTCGAGGGAACCATTATTCAAAAACTCTAAGTAAATCAAACATTGGTCCACAAAAAGCACCATTAAATATATAATTAAGCTTTATTAAAATAAATATAAAGCATACAAATCATGTTGAGTAGCCGCTAGCCACTAATGTCCCAAAACCAATTAATAGACTGAATGTTTGCGACTGGGGACGCACAAAAAACACTGCTGTGGACCATGCACAAGAATGCAAACAATTTGAAGTAGATTTACATAATTCATAGATGACACAAAGAGTTGCAGATCAAATACATATGGACAAATAGCGCATGGTCGCTTATACTGACATCACAATGCTAATTCTTACCAAAGAGCATGTATATAAAATACAAAAGCTAGCAAACACTTGCTGGACTTGGGCCAAAAGTACAGAAACATCTGAAAATGAATGAACAAGCCTTTTTGAACTCTACACACTTCAAAATGTTGATCAAATGTAAAAGAAATTGTAGATATTTAATGGAAAAAAATTAGTTTTACCATCATAAGAATGATAACATATTTTTTAAATGGTAAAAAAATTCAACCCTATGTAGTTATGATAATGGCATGCCAGAGTGTTTATGCAAACAAAGCATGCCAGCTTGTTTGCATTATACAATTTTGATATAATTGGACAAGCAAATCATTTTTTTTTTCTGGACCCAGCCAAAATTATTTGAAAAATGGCACAACTGTACTGTCTCTATAAATCACGCAAGTTACCCGATCTAATAAAAAAGTCAATAATTCCAATGACTATAACAAAATCTATACAAAATCCTTCCAGTGTAATAATGGGAGGATTTTTTTATAGAGAGATTTGGAGGGACTGGGAGAGGAGTGGATGAGAAAGAAAGATACAGAGGGGAATGGAAACAGGGGAGACAGCAGTGCAAGAAGAGTGAGAAGAAAACAGAAATCGAGGAACGGTATCAAGATTGGCCTCACTCCAGACATACAGGGAAAGAAGTTGAGAACAAAAACAGCAGTTAATTAACCTTGTAACTTGATACAGCTCAGTACTCTGTCACAACAGAGTGCACATTCTGGTGATGGACATACCTGTGGCTATGTGGCAACAACTGAGGCAAGGGTCATGTCACATGTAGGCACTCTGGTTTAGCATGTAGGTGGTATGGTACATACCTAGAGCGCTGTTTGGGCGTGGAAGCCCTGCAACTTAGTTACATTCCGCCTAGAGCAGAAAACAAATACGGTACACCACGTCAGGTAGTACACATAGACATTGTCATGTTATAAATGTACATTTGCTTGACATTACATTTTTCTGAAGCCATCTTAAAAAAAATAACTTTTTAGGCATATCATGCATAGAAAATTTGTTCAAACCCCTATTTTGTAATACCCATGAATTTACTTTTGACCTTTTTTCTAATAATATATATAGTCAAACACGTATACATACATCTAGCTAGACGCATAATACACACAAACACACATACTTGCATCAGTGTAACTGTTTTCTGTATAACCTGATCCCTATTTTAAATTTAGCATGGAAAACAACTGAGAGACTAAGCTTGTGTCTTTTTCCAAAGTTCTAGATATGCTAGACACATTCTCGCACACATATACACACACATGTTAACTTACACACTCTCACATGCAAGGTCAATTGTTGTTTATTTGCTATTAGTTGCGTATATGATTGGCATCACCTAAGTGCTTGTGCAAGGCATATTTTCACTGCTGATATTTGTTAGTTTTTCACTAAAACAAACTTTGTTCAATTTGTATGAATAAATTGATCACATGTGAGAACAAAATAGAACTTGGAAATGGAACTTTTCTTTATACATTCATTAAAAAGGTACATATGTTATTTAAAAAGTATGGTACATGGTGAGCTGTATATTTACTATGTATAGAACAATTCTAGAATCAGATTTAGAATGGAATAATATCTCTGGAAATATTCTTTAGCAAGCACCACTGCCACCTTTAGGAGCAGGCCGTAAACGCGTTGCTTCTCTCTTCATCTGCATGTTGTCCCTGTTGGGAATCTGCAGATTATTAAATAAAATCAAGAAGCTAATTGAGCATTATGTAGGCTTATTTTATATAACTTTGATATAGAGGAGGACTCTGCCTCCACACTCCGTGTTTGGTTGAACAGCTAGAAATGTGTGGGGCCAGGGTGGCCACGCTTTGTAAACTTGTTATCCCCTTGTCGAACACAGAAATGGGTATGTATTAAACATAAATTAATTATAACTAATATCAAAATTGCTTGTTAATAAATATAATAAGCAAAATACCAAGCGGCCAGCCACCGACGCTGTGCAAAATGTCGCGTCGCCCAGAGAAACGCGTCTTCGTTCTGCTAAAACAAGTTCCGCGGCAGTAGTTTTGCCAGAGAATAATGGAAAATGACTGTTTACGCAACGTGATGTTTGCTTATCTGCTCAACTTAAATATTTGCATACATTTTATAAAATAAATTCATACGTAATGTAATTGTTTTTATTTGTACTTAATTATAAATGGAAATAATTTGTTCACTAAGAAATGCACAAACCAGTCGCTGCGTATCAGTGACATGTCATTTCTGGCTTTTGAAACGCTGATGTAAAAATCTTTTACAGGTTAGTTCCTTTAATAATCAGATACACATTAACCTCATGTGTAGTTATAAATATGCATTGGAGTGTGTAGGTCCTACACATACAATGTTATGGTACACGTAATGTAGTTGCGTGAAAATAATAGGCGACGCTACTGGGCGATATTATGTATGTATACTGCCTATTACTGGTCTGGGGAGGGTAATAATCGTGAGTCCAACCGTGTTTTGTCATTTTTACTAAAACGGTAAACCTGATCAAATTCTTCAGTTCCGTAAGATATTTATGTGCCAAATTTCTAACACATATTCCTTCCAACTTCTACAAACTGTTACAAAAAAGTTGTTTTGAGTGTAGTACTTACGAAAATATACCAGCGAAGTCCAAATCTCGTCGAAGACGCTTGCGTAAAAATCGTGGGTCTTATCTATGCTGTGTAAATTGTTCGTGTGTCACGTGAATCGGTGCGAGACCATACGACACAGAGTCACAGTGTATTAAAATAGGTAAATTTTACGGTCGTGAGTATATAATAGTTGTTTTGCATGGTTACACATGCAATGCATCAAACTCTCAAATAATTATACTGGGCCATCCAGCATCGACGATCGTTTCCTTTAACATAAATGTAGTTTTTACAAATATCTGAAACTTGCAAAATAGATCCGTATTGTAACTTCCTAGGTGCCATATCATTATTCCATGAATGAATCGTTTCTGATACCTTATCTGCAGTGTTCCATCACTAATGTTACTTTGTGTCCTCCAACTTGTAGAGAATGGCGACTTCACATTCATCGTTCTGGCTATTACTTGGCTGTCTAATATGTGTGTCAGTGACGATCGGCAAAGGTATATAACATCTTTTATATCGTGTCACCATTAGATAAATTGCACACACTGATTTCTGCTGCTGCATATATATATATATATATATGCGACACTGCACCTTGACATCACTGCACAAGGCTTTCTAAGTTCAACATGCACATTCACACTGCCATTTTTATGCACCACGTACACCATATTTGGGTTTCTGTAGCCATATGTGACACATCGCAATGGGTTTATTAAGGTAAATTTTGGAGGTTTGGAGTTATGAGCCCCCTGCAAAAGGGCAACATTGCAGTTTTACAATGATATCAGTGTCGTCCATGTAAGTGAATTTGCTGCAAAGCTATGAGTGGTTGAATTAGCCCATCCAAAGCATTCATTTTTTTAACACTTCCTAGATAATAAATCAAAATTGCATTCAAACTGGTAATAAATTATTTAAAAAAAAACCAACTAATTTCACCCTGCTGATTTTTTTGGCTTTTCCTCTGTTTTGTTATGATTTATGGCCCGAACGACTGCGACTTTTCATATATCGGCTGTCAATGGAAACAAGATGGCAGGCGTTGGTGTTGCCCTGGTGAAGGCCCCTCAACAGAACACAATTTCTACTCTGTTGAATGGTGATTACCAACCCGGACAGATATATTAGGACCGTAAAGGTACACAGAGCTGTTGCATGTTTAAACCACAAGAAATCTACATGAGAATCAAGATACATTTTGAGTTTGATATTGTGTGCACTCGACCGGAATATCTGCCACTGAACATGTGCTAATACTGGGTGCAACTGTACCTACAGGATCTGACAAAATTGTGTAATACCCCTCCACTCAGACAGACCGTGGTGTAAACATGACAACTACACGTGGTAGTGGAAGCAAGCGTGGGGCAAGCGTAGCCATTGACAAAGAAGACTTCATCAGTGGCATGTTGGCTGCTCTTAGCAGTAAAGAAGTGATCGATAAACTTCAAGCTGCAGTAGTCAATGATTTACATAAAGAAGTTGCCTACCTGAGATGTGTCATCGAAAAGAAAGATGCAGCAATTGAACAACTTACAAAACGGGTCGATGACTTTTCGGTCTTGTGGAAAACGAGGACATAACTAAACGCACAGTAGATGCGTTAAACGAATCTATGCATCCTAAACTGAGTCCGCCCCTCCGGCTGGAGGAGATTGACCGAATCCATCGAGTCAGACCCAGGGACAAGCTATCGAGACCAGTGCTTGTAAAATTCGCAACAACAAAGGCCAGGGTAGGGTTGAATCCCAACCCCCATAGACCCCGATGGGACGAAACACCAGGCGAATCAAGCACATACCAGATGGGCTCAGTTGGCAAGTCGGCTGAAGGCACCAGAACTTAGGTCCTCTTCCTGAACGAGGATCTGACGCAGGTCAGGGCCAGGCTACTGTACAACTGCCGGGTGGCAAAGAAGAAGAAACTGATCAATTACTGTTGGTTGTCAGACGGGACTATTCTCATTAAGAACAATGTCAACAAAGTTATCGTTGTCAAATCTGTCAAAGAACTTAATGACAATACCAAATAAGGTATAATGAAATTAGCACAGCTCCAGTGCTTTTGTACTTGTATACAACAAGCCATGAGTGTCTACAGTAAGTTCACCAATTACTATGTAATACTGCTATGTTTTTGTTATTGCACAATTTGTTTCTTTCCATAGTGCTTACGTGGATTCTATGTTTATGTTTCTTCAAGCATAGTTAAATGATGCCTATACATTGTTATATATATAAGAAGTAGGCTAACAAGCATACTTCCTTAAATTGTATTATATGTTCTTGTGTTTACCATACTAAATGTACTTTATTTGCAAACTAATGATGTGAAGCTGGTTAATAACTGGCATTGCACTAAACGCATTTCTTCTATTCTGCCTTTTAATAACTTTGAAAATTACTATGATTTTCCCAGTGCCATCGCTAATGACTGGTTTGATCTTACAAGTATATCGTTTTGTGAGTTACAAAATAAGTTGCTTAATCCTTTTGATTTAAATAATAATAGTCATAATTTGCCTATGTATAATAATGATCCAGATCTACAATATTTTAATAATGTGTACGCAACTGTACTAAATAACTGTGACTATTTTGTTGAAGTTTTATTAACAAATGTTCTCAACTGTCACCAATGAACAACCTGTTTTCCTTACTGCATATTAATAAACGAAATATTGGCAAGCATCTACATGAATTAGACCAATATCTTCAGGTGCTAGATCATAAGTTTTCTCTTACTGGTGTTAGTGAAACATGGTGTCAATACTACAATGTCAACTGTTACAAGTGGATTACCAGGATACAAAGCAGAACAGATTTATAGGCATACTATAAAACAGGTGGTGGTGTCACATTGTATGTTAAAACTAATATTGCATACCATACTAGATTGGACATTACTAAATTAAATGAATTCATAGAATGCTAGTTCATAGTGATTCATAAAGATACTACTGCATACGGTAAAGATATTGTAGTTGGTGTCATATACAGACCACCGAACAATTATATAAATACCTTTATTGATGAAGTGTCTAATATACTAGACATTCTCAGCAATGAAGACAAATGATGTTATATCATGGGAGACTTTAATATTAATCTTTTTAATTATGAAGAACATGTACCAACATGCATTGTTTTTAGACCTGATGTTTTTGCATTCTTATATTCCATTAATAAATAAATCAACACGAGTAACTAATCAATCAGCAACATTGATTGATAACATTTTCACAAATAACCATAAAAACATGTTCCAGGGCATTATGTACAAGATGTATCTGACCACTTCCCAGCATTTCTCATTGATAATAATTGTAAATTAACCAATTATTCTAAATATATAACAAACAGACACTTTTCGAGGGCAAACGTGGATACATTTTATAATAACATGCAGAACATTGATTGGGAAATTATTATTTATAACATCCACAAATAATTGTCAAGTTTACAAAAGTAAATTGAATGGCTTACTACAGAAATTTGAACGTGAACATTATGCAACTCTCTTTGAAGAAAATGAACATAACCTTAAAAAGTCTTGGTCCCTATTAAAAGAAATAAGAAACATGAAACCATAACACAGACAAAATTCATTATTAACAAAGTTGAAACATCAGACAAAAAACATAAGTGAAAGTTTTAATAATTTCTATATAAATGTTGGTTCTAACCTAGCAAAACATACCACAGAACCAAACAGATCCTATGTCATACATAAAAAACAGTAATATGAAAACAATATATCTTGAACCGGTAACTGGAAATGAGGCATCAGTAATATTAAACTCTCTCAAAGCATCGTCCCTGGATGGGATGACATTTCCTCTAAAGTAATTAAACAAACATATAATAGTTTTATTAAACCATTGACATACTTGTATAATTTATCTATAAATACTGGAATATTCCCAGATGAATTAAAAATAGCAAAGGTAATACCCATTTACAAAGCCAAAGAAAAAACTGATTGATTAAATACCGGCCAATTTCAATATCACCTACTTTTTCTAAAATATTGGAAAGACTATGTACATGTATAACAGATTGTCAAATTTTATTAATAAGCATAATATTTTGTATAAATATCAGTTTGGTTATAAAAAAAAATCACTCTACTAACATGGCACTTATAACCATTGTAGACAAAATATCAGAAGCCTTACAAAACAAACAATTTGTGCTAGGGGTGTTCTTAGATTTATCTAAAGCATTCGATACAGTTGACCATGACATGCTCCGTCAGAAACTCCAATGTTATGGTATCCGTGGCTTAGCCAATAATTGGATTAAGAGTTATTTATTTAATAGAAGTCAATATGTGTACTACAATAACACTAGCTCCACGAAGCAAACTATTACTTGTGGTGTACGGTACACTGTACCACAAGGTTCCATCCTGGGGCGATTGCTTTTTCTATTATATATCAACGATATTGCTAATGTCTCAGATATTCTTTCTTTTTTCCATATTATTTGCTGATGACACTAGTCTGTTTATAAATGGTGATCATTTGGATGATATAACTAACAAAATGAACTTTGAATTAAACAAAATTATAACTTGGCTAAATGCCAACAAACTATCTTTAAACATTGATAAGACCCAATACGTGATATTTAGAACACCAAACAGAAAACATACCAAACCGACAACACTTAAAATTAATAATAATGCTATTAAAGTAGTACCTTCTACGACATTTCTTGGTGTGTCTATTGATAGCAAACTCAACTGGGCTGAACACATTAACAAAGTTCAATGTAAAATTTCTAAAGGTGTTGGCATTCTCAACAAAGCCAAAAGATTATTAACTAGATCATGTTTGGTCACCTTATATTACTAATTTTTATTCCCTCAGTTGACCTATTGTATTGAAGTATGGGGAGGTGCATTTGACTCATTGTTCAAGTATTATTAGGATTCAAAAGAAAGTAGTGAGAATGTTTGTCTCAGCTAATAGATTAGCTCATACAAAACCTATCTTTAAATTACTAAATATCTTAACTTTCAGACAATTGTATTTATATTCAATACAAACATTTATGTGAAAATGCAAGATGGGTCTTTTACCAACAATCTTTGAAAATATGTTTACACTTAATCAAGATGTCCATAGTTATAACACAAGACAATCTGCACAAATTCATATACCGAAGGCTACTTTAGAAATAAGACTTCGTGCTATAAGAAATAAGGGTGCTATTATTTGGAATCATTTCAGCACAAGACTTACGTTTACGACTTACTCAATAATGAGTTACAAATGTATACTTAAGCAATTTATTTTATACAATGATGTTAATATATAACATAATTTTCAATCACGATTATATATTCTTCAACTGCACGCTGTTTTTGTTTTCAATATAATTATATTTACATTGAAATATACCAAAGGGAGTATAACATTATATAATGTTCTTCCCATGTTGTGCTCATTATGTTATTATATATATATGATTTGTCTTAATTTGATTTGTATTGTATGTATTGTAATGAGTTACACTAAATTTGATTTGAGATTTGATTTTGTAGTATCCATGTTTGATGTGTGTGTTTTTAATCTAATACCTGGTGTTATTTATGTGCTAACGCTCTCATTCATGTTTGTAGATGAGGGGGAGACTTGTAGTAAAGGTGATTGTCAAAGTGAACACGATGAAGAGGAGATTACCAAGTACCAGAAGCCGACAGGCACAGATGATGACCTAAAGCCTTGTCCAAGTCCTCCACCAAAGTTAGGTGAGAACCAACCCTTAGCCAGATATATTTTTTGGCAGTCTTGAATTAATCAAAAGTGTGCCTCTTGGCACGTGAGCAGCGTTGAAGCCATTCATGTCACTCACACCTGTCTCCAGTCTTGAGGCCAGGCAGATGGGTCTCTGGCAAATCCCCCGGTGGGAACATACATGCGTACATGCACACAGACCACTTGTATTCAGGAGTTTGCAAGAATCAACCAGTACTTTGGGGATGGTCTCATCAGTTCACAAAGTCAAAAAAGCGTTATACGAGAATTTTTTGTTATTTTATATTCCACTCACTAGGTGGCAGCACTGTGGCAGTTTATTTCCCCCTCAACATTACCATATATGGTGACAATAACACACTTCATGAACTTTTGCATTAATTATCTAATTTATATGCAACATGCCCCTTTTATCATCATTAGGGCATATTTAAAGTATTCCATTTTAGCAACATATTTTTTGGATATGGGGACAGCCCAGATAAAAGCACCAAACTTTTTCCACAGCTTCCTTGGGTTGGAAGCTTTAACGTTTTAATCGGAGTCAGCAATTATTTTGGGTGGGTCCATTATTTTTCACCCCCTATCAAACATAATCTGCCGTTTTACTTCATTTCTCCATTGGCTATGGACACAATCCGGGTCAACTCACCAAACTTTTGTTCTCTGCTTCCTTTTGTTATTAACTTTAACTTTTGATTGTTGTCAGAACATTGTTTAGGTGGGTCGATTATTTGTCACCCCTTATCAAGCAAAATCTGCCGTTTTACCACGTTTATGCATTTTATATGGATACAATTAGGTTAACTTCAGCATATGTTTTTCTCTGCATCCTTTGGTTAGGCCAGATAAAATAATACCTGTGTTTCCAGTAACCCAACTGCCCCTAGTATTTCTGTGCGACTATGCATTTTTTCAAGAACAAAAGAAAAATATTTGTTATGATGCCGACCCTTGCCTCTGACCAAAAACTTTTATTCTTTTAACATTATCTTATATTCCAGCAAAAGACTGTTACAACTATCATTCAACATGATAACAAATACAGATAATCATTGCAAAAGTCCTGAAAAGTAACAAGAATTGACGTTTTGGAACGGAAATTCCGCGATTGTACAAAATGGATGTAATTCCGTGTAATCAACATTTTGACACAGGATTTGCTTTTTCAAACGGAAACTCCGTAAACACTGAAAGAATAGAATTACCAACACTGTAAATGATACTGACTTTATTGGCGATATTAAACAAAATAAACATGATTACTATCAAAAATAGATAAGTGAGCGAAAAATGAGCAACTCGGGACATGTCTAAAATCACTCAATGCAGTGGTCGCTAGCAAACTTACGGTTCATCCGATCCCAAAAATCTTGGTACCGTTTGAAAGATTACCTTTTCATCTACGTAGTAAATAGCACGGTTGATCGTATATTTTCACCATTATGTTGATCTAAAATATGGTTGTTTTCATCTGCTTGAACTCGGCGAACGATGTTAGCATCGGGTATTCTTCGCCGTCTGTGGCGAAACTACACATTTCTTGTCAATCACCGCTGCGTTACTATGGCATCGCACATGGCCGATCTAAGCAGTTGATGTTTACATGTTAAGCTCCACCCATTTTTGCATGTCGAAACATATTAAGTTTCACCGAATGTTGGCATTACATTAGCGGTCACCGGGTGCTGACAGACAGTTTGTTTACTTGTGTTTATGTCATCTGCAAAGTGGGTGGAGTCTAAATAGCATGAAAACAAGAACTTATGAAGTACACATGTCTGAAACCTATGCAAATTAGAATTTTTCCTCCTATCGGTAGATGGGCGAACTTTGTCGACGAAACAAGTTGGTTCACTGGTGTGTAAAAGACTGCAAACAACATGATTGCAGATATGTGTCAAGCTTCTTGTAGGAATTACTATCGGGAAACCACGTATGTGCTAGAATAACAGAAGGTGTAATCTTTCAAATGGTACCAAGATTTTTGGGATCGGATGAACCGTAAGTTTGCTAGCGACTACTGAATTGAGTGATTTTGGACATGTCCCTAGTCGTTCATTTTTTGCTTGCTTACCTATTTTTGTTACAGTGCAAAAGTATTCGTTTGTTTTGGTGGATTTATGACGCAGAATTTTTAAAACGCACAAGGCAAATCATTGTGTAGTGTCATGGTGCCCCTGCTACCCCGAGTCAAATTGAATTCATGTGGAACCGTAAGATAACTGCTTGTTCATCTATGATGACTAGTGTTTGTATTACATCGGAATATTGCACAATAACTCATTCTGACGCTCGTTTTGACCCCCAAACTATCCTTGTAAACATGCTCTGAATGCATAGAAAGGGTCGGCCTGCTGCGAGTGTGAGTCATATGTGACGTTACGATACCACCTGATCACCTAGCTCATTCAATTTTTATTTTCTGCGGGAGTTGCTAGACAGACAGGTTTAAAATCGAATTTATGCTACAAATGTATTTTTTTGTATTTTTTTTATGTTCTCGAATGTTACATACAATGTTAAACTTTGTGTACACATGGAAAACGGATTTTAGCTAATGCCTTGTTTTTATTTCCTTTAATTGATCAGTGGTGAGAAATAATGGACCCACCTAAGAAATGTTATGATTCTGTTCAAAAACTAATAAGGCCTAAATCAAATATAGTTGTGTTTCCTATAACATTGATTTAAAAAATAGGGTTGGGTAGATGGGAAAAAAACTTTATTTTTTAAACATTTTATTGTGAAACAATAGGGTAGGCAGACCAGCATATATATGTTTAAAGGGGGTGAAAACGTATGGATCCACCCAAAAAATGTGCAGACTCCGATCAAAAAGTGAAATTTTGTTGTTCAAGGAAGCACCAAAAAATATTGGTGCTTTTATCCGGTCTGTCTCCATCAAGTTGCTAAGATAGCTGACTATTTCCATAAACCTGTATAATGCACCTAGTACGTATTTATTTATATTTATTACAAATCAAATATTCTTTGTTTAATGTGAAAATATTAATTGTATTGATCTGACATTTAAATATCAGACACAGTAAAGAAGACGACATTTATAAATTTATTTATTTAAGTATAAACATGATATATTCCACATTTTAAAGTAATTTTTCTGGATTCCTCTTCCAGGGCCTTTCACAGTTGACGTCCAAGCTCATCCGATCAACTGGGTTCGATCGCAACATGTGGAGGTCAGAGTTGGCGGCACCTGGCGACCAACCGGTTGTCGACCGAAGCAGAAGGTTGCTATATTGGTGCCATACAGAGACCGAGAGGAAGATCTCCGCATCTTCCTCCACAACATCCATCCATTCCTGCAGGCCCAGCTTCTCGAATACACCGTCTTCCTCATTGAGCAGGTGCTGTGTCTCTGTGTTACATTTTCATTGTCCATAGAACCAGTATTATTACTTCTATATTAAAGGGAATAAAAACATCTTTTGCTTGAATTCATGTTAAATTAGATCCTGCTATATATTTCCATGTCCACCAACCAAAAAAATCCCCAAAAATCAAAGAATTAGAAATTCCACATTTTATGTTGTACATCCGGACATTTTTGAATATGCATATTTTTGGCGCGCTTTTTGGGATGCTGAGATGTGACGTCAGACATGACTCTGCCGCTTGTTTACATTCATTTTCAGCAATATGACAGCAGAGGTGGCTGTGTAATGCGAATATCATCATGGTTCATAGTGCGGCATTCGGTTGTAATGCAAACTCTTCTAAACATACGGCAACACACCATTTTTTTCAGTTCCCTACCGATCCAGTTTTATTGAAGAAATGGATCGCAAAAATCAAGCGAGCTAACTTCAAGCCGACGAAACACAGCCAGCTTTGCTCCGCTCATTTTGAGAAAAACTGTTTTGATCGCGATCCGGAGATGTTGGCAACCCTTGGATATCCTGGTGCTCGAATATCGTTGAAAAGCGATGCAGTCCCAACAATATTCCCGGCAGTAGAAGCTGCATTGATGCCGTCAATCCGCCTAAGACAGGCGTCGGCACGGGCAGGATCGACGGCCGCTTTGCCCGAGTCGAAGGCAAGCGGGTCTCGCAAGCGTAGTTCCAGTGCCGCTGCAGGCTCCGCTGCCGCTGTCACTACAGCCGGCTCTGCAACTACACCCATGGCTTCTTCGGGGTACCAGGTTCCTTCTACGAGTGGTGAATTTACGAGGTCTGCTTACCGAAAGCGGCAACGAATCAAGGTAATCCTTATATGTGATTTCTGCTATTATTATTATTCTGTAGGTTTAGTATAATGCCTGGACTGGACGGTCTCGTGTGTGTCAAAATAAGTTATTCAACTTATTGTCATTGTACCCCATTGGTTCCAATCATATCACGGAACTCTTCCTAAGTATCTTATATTCTAAATGTTGTAGTTATGTACGATACTACTATAATAAATCTACGTATATTCAGTTTTGTGTAAAATTTGATAGTGTAATCAAATCGATTCAAGTGACTGTTTTTTATCATTATCATGGTTACAGGAATGTAAGGCAATAAAACAAAAACGTCAACAAATTAATTGATGCTAGTTTGTTAGTTATGCATTTAATTAATCTATGTACTTTTACATGCAAATAAGAAATAATTATTTTAATTATACCCATTGCCGAGTCAGGTTAGTCTGTTATCATAAGTTTTTTAAACCGTAAGAAGAAATACTTGGATGTAGAACATTGCAGTGTGAATTTGCAGATGGAAGAATAATTATATTTTCAAATGTATTTAACGTTGAATTTACATAGATTAATTATTATTTTTCATACTTAACATTTGTTGTTTTTTAAATGACAATACTTGGACTTTATGAAATGCCATGCAGTTTGATCAACATCAAATATCTGTACACATAAAGTACCATGTATAAGTTAGATATTAAAAATATATTTTTTTTAATTAGGAAGTGGTCTGTCTCATTCTTATAGTTGGAACCAGTTGCTGGCAATCTCCTCCTCTGACACATGACTCACTAAAGTCTTATGTCATCAATGACTTGCTGAAGAATTAACTCCCATCAGTATTCTCTGTAGAAACAGTTTATTGCAGTGTTTGGCACTTGTCTGCTAATCCAGCTAATTGGACTGAGGAACTAAGTGTACCGGTAGTGTTTGCCTAAGTCATTTATTTATGATGTTTTTATCATAGAATAAACAATACATACCTTGCAACTTGAAATTAATTTATTAATTTGTATTTTTCACAGCTAGGCAAAGTCTTTTCACACTTGGAAGCTGGGCAAATGACTAGACAAATGGATGTGCTCTGTACTCCTTTCTGACAAGATGGTAAAAGACAGGATTTTGTTTGCTTTTGTCAGAAACCTACAACAATTTATTTTTTTGCAAATTCTATAAGGGTAATTTGTTATTTCAGTTAGTTGCTGACATTCTGGCAGCAGCTCGAGATAGTCCACTGTCGACCAAGACTGGGTCATCTGAAGATACAGCAACTGAATATGACAGCTCTCGTACGGATTCCTGTGATACAGAGGATTCCACACCTGAAACAGTCACAGCTTCCACTCCAAAAAGGAGCAGCAAAAGCTTTCAGGTTGACATCAGGCCATCAACTTGCACGAGAAGAATACAAGCAGTCTGTGCATCAGAGCAGGTTGCTGTGCAGGTGACATCAGCAGTGAGGTCAATGAGTGTGCAGTGCAGTTTGTTGACTGGTCCGATTAGTGACTCGAGTGACTCAAACGGGGAGGAAGTGACATCTGCTGCAGATCCAGAGTATGTTTGCTCTGACAATGAGTCGACTAGTCGTGACAGCAGCAATAGTGACAGCGATGACCATGTCGACCAGTACACTGACACAGAGGAGGGTGTTACAAACAAGACTCCCTTGAGGAAAGATTGCTGCCCTTCCAATGAGAGGTACTTCTTGGTGGCAGAGTCTTCACTTTGTCATCTTTTCGCACGTTGCCGAAACTGCACTGGCCAAACCAATGTCGTAGTGCAGCAGTTTCTCGGCTCAATGGGAAGTTGCCCTGTAAAGATAATTGGTCTGTAGATGTGAAGCTATGCTATTTATTAGCATGTCATAAGTAAAGTGATCAACAAAATGGACTAGATAAATTGTTTATCAATGGGCAGGTATTTGCTGAAGCCATATTCTCATCTGCCTGCAGGGGAAGTATTCACATGGGTGTTTGGCTTATAACCATTGTCTGTGCACCGTGTGGTGATTCACATTGTGTTACCAGGTCTACACAGTTACCAACATTTGGAATGATTCATCCCAGTAACACTGTGTTATGAAACTTCCTTGATGAATTTGTAATGAGTCAACCCAGTAAAACTGTGTTCTGAAACTTTCTTGATGAATTTTTAATAAATCTGTCCCACAAAAAATGTGATTAAAAATGCTATGTCCTTATGATTTTTATGGACATAGTCGTAGGGCACATACATACCCACTGGTAACATCTCACATATAAGACCCTTACGGTTATACTAAACCCCTAGGTCTAGGACATAACCCTTCAGGCTATAACCCATTACCATAATTATTCAATTGTTCTGCATGTTGTTTTAATGTTTATTTTAGTTTATTTTGATTATATAGTAGCTATATTGTTATGTGTCAGACTCAGAGTAATACAAATCATTGTTCCACATAAATGACATAATCTAGAGCTGTCATTATATATGATATTATGATCATCTCGCGAACAACTGTCCATCTAAAAAAGTGTGGGTTTTGTCCAGAGGGTTGATATCGTAAGTAGCTATAATGCCCTAAACTCGATCCGCATAAACCAGACAACCATGCTTACAACGTTTGACGGTTCGTAACTTTGTGAAGTTTGTCTTTGACAAGTCTGTTTACAATTACTTCGTCCGATGACCTACTTAGCTACAACCTCTAGCTAACTCTATACAGCTTTGACACCGCATTTTATAATATAACGTCGTACTAAAACGATATAATTGTTGTTGTCGACAGTTTTCACACCATAGGTGTCATTATAATGAAGTTGCAGCTTACCAGTCGGTGTTGCCTGAGGCTGAGTGAACATTGTGACTGTCCGACTCCGCATTATCTACCGTCGCTGAAATGCTCGGAAAGAGCAGAATCAGACGAATCATCCGCTGTAACCGTTCCCGCTAGTGGCTCAAAATCGTATGATTTCACTTGAAACTCTGGGAAACTCCCACTAGCCATGATGTTACAAGAGAATGGAGAGAACAACAATGGCGATGCATAAATGTCAACAAAGCCGAGAGTCAGGATTGACGTCACGATACCACGTGATCGCCTAGCTCATTAAATTTCAACTTTCTGCGGGAATCTTTACACAGACGGGTTTAAAATAGAATTTTGTCTACAAACGTATTTTTCTGTATTTTTTTAATGTTGTTAAATGTTACATACAATGTTAATCTTTGTGTACACATGGAAAACAGATTTTAGCTAATGCTTTGTTTTTATTTCCTTTAACACTCCTCCATCAGTTCAGTTTTTTCTTTTCCCATTTCAGACTAATTTCACACAAAAAATATGCCAGTTGTTCTTCAATGGAAGAAACATTTTTGAAGACGTCTATATCATTGCCCTATTTATTATCCAAGATATGTGTTTTTTTATGGGTTTATGAATGGGCAAATTGGAAAATTTCACAATACTGGCTAAGGGCCTGCCAAAATAATTCAACTGCCACAGTAATAATACTTATGTGACTCTGTGACAATGTTAGTAACCCTTTAGAGAAGTTACTAGTTTTTAAACTGATGATTCATCGTTGCTGTTTGGTTATAGTAATATCATGAACCATGGTATAGAGGTTAGAACATTTCATTCTTAATTGAGAGAACCTGGTTTCGAATCTCTTACAGTTTTGTTCAGTCCACGTTGCCTCAGTTCATTTATTTGTATAAGTGAGTACCTGACAATAGACAGTTGTGGATATATGTGAACAAATACATTTTGCACAGTAAGTGCACTATGGGTGAATGCTTCCCAAGAAGTTGATTTGGTGTTCAGAAGGCGATGTCTGCAGGAGGTGAAGTGTAACGCACTTTGGGCAATCATGTTAATTTATTTAATATCACGATTACAAAAAAACAAATAAAGAAATTATTATATAATGATGACTAGATCCAGTGCTGTATAAGAACCCTCTTTTATTTAATCCTGTATCTTACATGGTACTGTCAATTTTATTTGTACATTCTTGATGTTTACATCAAAATATAAGTTTCTTTGTTAATGTACTCATTTGTGTGTGTTTTATGTAGATGGATAAGAAACATTTCAACCGTGCTGCCCTGCTGAATATTGGTTATGACGAGGCAATGAAACTGATGCAATATGACTGTATCATCCTACATGACATCGACAAATTTCCCGAGAATACTCGCAACCTTTACACGTGTGGCAACAAGCCGGTGCATATGATTTCACAAGTTCGCTACATTGGCAAGGAATACAGAAAGTGAGCTTTTAATTGATTTAATAAAATCTGGTGAACAATGTTAACCCTTGGGCCTGTTCACTAATATCAAAAATAGATAAGCGAGCGAAAAATGAACAACTGAAAACACGTCCCAAAAATTATCAAAACAATCTTGATATCGTTTGAAAGATTACAATTTCTGGTATTCAAATATATACAAATGGTTTCCTGATAGTCATTCCTAAAATAAACTATAAATGAATATGCAACAGCGCCGATTCCGGTGTCTTGGACACTGCGAACGATGTTGTTTCGTCTACACAGTTCACCAATCTACCGATTGAGGCACCACTATCTGATTTCATGGTATAAGCTCCACCCACTTTCAAACAGCTACTAAAATGACATACGCGAAGTAGGCATGAAGTCACAATCACGTATATCAACCAACCAACTCAACAAATTTTTATTCGTTGGTTGGTGTACGTTATTGTGACGTCACGCCGACGTAAATATATATCGGCTTTGCTGAAATCAAGAAATGAAGATGTGTGCATGTCTGAACCTATGCAAATGAGGAAAACAGCGCCACAATCGGAAGATTATTGTACTGAGTACCCGTCGCCAACACCGTTCGGAACCGTACAGAACACCGAAAACGGCACGATTGTATGTCCGTTTCTAGGTGTTCTATGAATGGTTAACGGGAAATATAAATGTTGCTAGAATAATAAAAAGTGCATCCTTTAAAATGATACCAAAATCGTCTGGACAGGACGAGCCATGAGGGTACTAGTGACCGTAGAATTTCATGTTTTGGGCGTGTTCCGAGTTGTTAATTTTTTGCTTGCTTATCTATTTTTGCTAATATGCATGCTGGAAGCTGCTCTAGATACATGTATAATCCAGAAAACGGCAACAAAACATCCACTTCAAGAAACGCACTGCTTGTCTAGCCGGGTATTTTAGATTAATTCAATATTTAACATTTTACAAATAGTAGTATAGTTACATTTTTAAAGAAGTTTGTAAGTGCTTTTTAGATGTTTAAAAAAATGTAATTATCTATTTCTAGTTTATTTTGTATATTTTAGATAGTTTGTAATAAAATTATGTATATTTCAGAGTGATAGTTTTTATTTTGTATTAGTACGTACAATTTGTTTAAATTAATTTGAAAGTGCTTTGAGTCAATTAGTGTAAAGAGAATGCTTATAAAAATAGTCATATTTATTTACTATTTATTCCACTGTTGTTGTCTTTGATAGTACAGAGAAGTACTTCTATAAGGAGTACTTTGGTGGCGTGACTGCGATCTCTCCCAAACAGTTCCAACAAATCAATGGCTTCTCAAACATGTTCTGGGGTTGGGGCAGTGAAGATGATGATCTTTACAAGAGGTGAGACAGTAATACGAGACCTTCCACCACGAAATATGTCTCATCATTTTCTACTCATTAGTACTGTGTCAAAGATGAGAAACAACGCTTTTCAGCGACAGCAATAATAACCTTAGTATCACCATAGATTGTAGCTTACTGCTCATTTGTTTGCATTTCTGACTCCCTGTTTCTGATTAAATAACAACATTGCTTTTGATGGTATTGAATGTTGCATCATGCCATGCTGAATGATAATAAATAAGTAATTTGCAGTTTGTATTGAACTCAAATTGTATTTCTGAAGAACACTTATATTTTATTCACACGAATGCAAGTGTGTGCATGTTTGTGTGTATGCGTGCATGTGCGTGTATGACATTCAACCGTCGACTAGAATAATTGTACCCTGCTATATTGTCGACAAGCAAGGAGCACAGGCTGAGAAACAAATACTCTTCCGTGTCCTATTTTAGAGGAACAAACATCAGAATGCATCCCGTAAATCTATCAATGTACACATTTACTTACTGCCTATTATGCCTATTGGTGTTCAGGACAGCGATAAAGTTTCTCGGAACCGGTCTGTCTCTTGCCATCCTCTCGAGGGTGCCCCAGCTTTGTACTATTCACCTTTATCAAACACCTAGAACTTGTATTTACATTTGTTAGGATGCACTTCCAAGGCCTTGAAACCACGAGAGCTGCTGAGGAATACGGCACCTATATGGAGATCTGGCATCCCTATGGCTTTGTCAACCCTAGACGGTAAGAAACACAACTGATAGCTGAGAATGTTTGCAGTTGCCCGATCCCAAATCCGTCCTGATCTCATTTTGCATGCTGTGTCTTTGCTTCTTGTGTTTGTGTGGTACGGGCCTTGTTGCTCAGTTAACAAATCACCGTTCTAGTAACCCTAAACCATACTCTGCTTTAATATACAAACTTCTCTTTATGATCACCTCGATAATACAGTTACCTGAGGCCTACCTCACACTTATGGTCACCATATCACAGTCGCAAATTATTTCTTGACAGTAAAGTACAGGAAAGTTGTTCTGTTGATATGGTCACCTCACTATTCAGGTCACGATTGGCTAGTCCCCGGGGTGACCTTAATAGTGAGGTTTCATGGTATAGATATTATACAGGATTTTACAATAAAAATGGGAAGACTTTGTAACTTTGAAGAAATTACATGAAAGGTAAGCAAATGGCAGTCGACTGGTGGTTTCTGATTTGTGGAGTGCAGTGGCTTAGTGGCTAAAGCATCAGACTCAAAATAGAGAACCCTGGTTCAAATCCTGTGCTGCCGTGTCGAACATTGTGCAAGTTCGTTCACTATATGCTATATACTATATGCTGCTCTAGTTCTCTTAGCTGAATGAATGAATACGGTACCTGGTTATTGACAGTGGTATGTATTTGTGTAGAAATAGTCTTTGCGCATTAATTGCAGCGTGGCTGAATGCGTCACAGAGAAGTCAAGATGGTGTTTGATTAAATAGGTCTGCCAGGGAGTAAAGTGTAAAGTGCTTTGACCAGTCCTTAGGACTGGATACTGTGCTATATAAGAACTTATCGTTACTTTTTTAAGTGTTTGCGATGTGTTTTCAGACACGAGGTCGTGAAGGAGGGTATGAGCCGCTATCAGACCGATGGTCTCAACAGTGTTAACTACAAGCTGCTGTCTGTACGGAAAATGCCGCTTTACACAAATATCTCCATACTGCTTCTTGATACAGATCCGTATGCAGGGAAGTAAGCCTGCAACCACTGATGGCACACTGTCATGCGAAATTTGGTCTTTGCGCCAAATTCGGACCAGTTTTGGCAGCCAGAGTCAGTACCCTGGACATTGCATTTTTTTGGTTTGACATTCTATGTTCATGACTTGCTGAGAAATGGAATTAATTAACTGTTTTGTTAACATATAATATGTTAAAGATCATAGGTAGTGTTGGGCCATGTGATATTTTGTTTTATTATTTTGATATGTTAAATTGTATGTTTTAAACAATGTTATTGTAGTCATTGTTATATGTGAAAGAAGGTACATGCTCAGTCGTAAACTTAGCTTTCTAAACATTATGACAATTGTACTATGTATGCTTTATTGTGGTGTCATGTTGTTACAAAACTATGCCACCTGAGGATTACTTTTACCTACTTAATTTGATGCCAAAGTTGGTCTGCCAGACCAAATTAGGTTTGGACCAATCTATCGTGACCGCAAGTAAGGACAGGTATTCAAGACATCAGTTAGTGACTATTCTTGTATAAATATAGCACATATAACAACAACTATGAGTACTACTGTCTTGTGCCCTTTCCAACATGTCATATTTTCTTTAGGAAACGATATATCCAAATCCAAATTATGCAAAATGGAGCAGGCAGAAATGAAGCCACGTTTTGATTACTGAGTACATTGAACAGTCCAAATAATGGACAGGTTGTCGTTTTTAATATTATTTGAATCATAGCTACTGTACACAGTCACACACGCACGCATGTACGTGAGTGCATACACATGATCTCACACGGAAGTTAAGGTATTCTATATAAGATGCTTGTTGATGTTAACAGCAGGTTAAAACGTTCTACATTTAAGACTTCACTAATCTCATAAACTTTATTATTACTGCCGTGATGTAGAAAATTATTGCATTTATAAGATTTTTCTCACGATTATGCATGTTTCTAATACTTGAGAACCGTTTTGGTATCGTGATGAATTACTATGACCATTCCACAGTTATTACAATTAACTGGAATTGAACATATAGAATATGCAACTATTATTACTGATTTTTGTTTACTTGCATTCAGAGTTCATTGTTACATGATTATGCACTGTAGTTTAAAGGTTGTTTAATGTTGATAATAGTTTTCCCTGGCATTAAATTCTTACTGGAAATAAAAAGGGGAAGATGACGGACAGTATCCTACTATAAGAGAAAGGAAGCATAAAATAAGTGAAAGATAATATACATTTCAGTTACCTGTGGGATGAATCTCTTCATAGTTACTGTTAACAGTGTTGCTGTGATATGCAATAAAAATTATGTTCTGGTTTTATTGTGTTCTGTCATATCTGGAATTAATTCAAGTTTGCTTGTAATTGTCTGCGATCCATGGCACTAAATACTGAAATTAATTCCTATTGCCATAGAAAGAGGCAAATGGACCTAATCACCTGGGAGAAGATCTAGTCAGACTATCCCCAAAGTTAGCATATGTGGTATGTGATTTTGAAGAAAAAAATTAATCAGCATATCGATGATATGATGGCAGTGACTTTTTCTCATGCACAGTTTTCTTATAATCTGAAAAACGCAAACATGGCCACCAAGTGGAAATGAGAAAGTTATCTGCTCTGTGCCCTACAATCTGAAATATATGGTGTAATTTGACTTCTTCAAGTCATATCACAAAAAATACTTTACTATTTTGATTTTACATTTCAATCGTATGGCTTCAGCCATAACATAAAAATAAAATAAATTGCAACCTTGAACACATAAGTTAAAGGGGCTCTGTATAGATTGCGCTATTCCACGGCAGAATTATTTTGTCGGCCGACGCTTGGCGTCTGCGGCTATTTATAGAACAGTCTCGTGCAGGCGATATGTTTGCCGTCGTTAGTTCTCGGGAATACAAAATAAGCGTGCGCTAAATCTAGTGATTGTGTTGTTGATAAAGATTTATTTATGATATACTGTTGCAAACCAACAACACTAAAGAAATAAATCCATATCAACAACACAATCACTAGATTTAATGATCAGTTCCCGTCTTAGCGCGGCAATTACTTCTCTGATTGTCCTCTGTGAGGCGCCACTTCCATTTGTGTGATCAATGGACTGACGCAAGACTGGATTTGCTACCGTAGACAAGCGTGTAGCTGATGCAAGACGCACCGTCCCATCATAGCTACAAGTTACGGTAGCTGTCAGTTAAAGTTGTGTAGCACAAGGGAAGGTGAGTTTCTTGTGTTCGCCTATCGATAACACAGTCTGTTGTGTTGCCCGAAGAAAACAATGTAAGGTAACATCTCGTAGACGTAGTGAGCCATGCCCATGCCATGGCATGGCATGGGTAACATCTGATATTTTGGAAAGTATAAATGAACATAACAAATTTGTCAAATATCTTATGTTCCATAAGTCTAAGACCAAGGATCAATCATTATTATCTACAGTACTGTAAATCACGAAATGGCGATCTTTAAACTGTTGACCTAACCATGAAAACGACCACCTACAGCCGCCAAACTTCTCACATATCTTACATATTATATACACACTACGTTAACAAAAAAATAATTACATTCCTACAACGTTCAAATTTCGCAAAACAAACTCAACTTAAACTCGACTTCTGCGGCGGCGACTATCCATTGCTTCGCGGATACCATAAAATCGATTTTGTGTCGAGCTTTACAGACATTCCGTACAGTGACGCTATCATTACTGTACGCATGTTCGCGCGCGATATATATATATATAATATATCGTTAATATATAAGGGTGTGTGCAATTGGAGGGCAGACACATGGTTTTCTGAACCCCCTCCCAGTAATAGGTGGTGCAGTGGCGAACACAACATTTCCAAAGCACCCCCCATCTTCTGACAGCCACTTCGCATCTTCCTTCACCTTAAGGTGAAGGAAGATGTGAAGATATGTGGTGATGCTGATGTGGCGGCAACAATTTTTCAGTGGTGCGGAAGCTCCGGTAGCCCCCTAATATGAATTTTGTTTCTGCGTCACTGGTGCATGATCATGATGCTGCCCTCCCCCTGTTTTGGCGTCAAGACTGGACAAGAGGGCCGGGGTGCACTTGATCTTAGAGTTGGAGGTTTTTGGTGAGCGTAGCCTCCAGGGGCAGGTTGTTATTGTTGGCTCCGCCCCTCAGGCTCATTGGTCAAGCCTGAAATTTTTTTCATTCCCAGTGCCAGTGGATTTGGGGACTGTATAGGCCTCAAATGTCACCGATGTAACAATGTTACTGTTTGATCACATACATTTTTATTAGAACTCCAGAAATATACCATCTGGATCAGATGCTTGGGAATTTAATTATGGTTTTGCACTTTTAAAAGTACTTGTACTAATGTAGCGCCGTGGTGCAGTGGCTAGAGCTTCGGACTCTCAACCAAGGGAACCCGGGTTCGAATCCTGTGCAGTGGTATCGAACCTTGGGCAAGTTCATTCACTACATGTTGTTTCATAGCCACTCAGCTTTATGAATGAGTACCTCATTGAGTATAGTCAGTGGGGGATATTTGTGTATGAATAGTCTTCGTGCAGTAATTGCATCGGTGCTGGATGCTTCCCAGAAAAGTCGAGATGGTATTCGATTGAACAGACCTGCCAGGGAGTAAAGTATAAAGCGGTTTGAGCAGTTCTGAGGACTGGATACTGCGCTATATGAGAACTGACCTTTACCTTTACTTTAATTAAATTCAATGCACGCAATGGCTTCATTTTATGAAAATATTCACAAACACCTGTACGTATCTGAAGTAACTTAAAGCAATTACTTAAACAATTTTATGTTAGCATATTCAATATGTTAATTACCTTGTAGTAATGTATAGAGGCTTTCATCTGCATACCACACAAACTTGATTGTTATATGTGACATTTAATGATGACATCATTCATGTGTGAGAGTTCATAGTTGCCCTTTTCTCAATTTATTGGTGTTTTCGTCTTTATACGGATATACGGATAGCTTCTTTCACATGTCATATTGTTCTGTTTGCTTCCCTGTCTGCTATTTCCACTCCATCCCAGTCTATGATGTGGTTTTCTGATGTTTTTTGAAGTATTTGTAGTTGTACTATTTGATATTAATGCCTAACCACCATTTTAAAACTTAGGCAATTTTGTTCACCCTGTCTTTTGGGAAGAGACACAGTAAGCCGCAGGGGAAGTAATTTAAGATTGCACACAAAGGGGTAAATGTGTAACCTCAAACTGGGCTGTAGTGTACTCACTAACCCTAAAGAAGGACAATTATGAAAATAAACCACTGGACCATGTTAAAGGCCATATCCTGGAGGGGAAAAAATGGCTACTAAATAAAAAAATATGCATGTACATATGTGTTCTGCAATATAATGACAACCCAGAAACCACACGTTTGCTGAAACATTTCTAAAATTGACATTAAATGGGACCTGTCCTGGCGCAGGCTTCGAAAAGTCTGTTTTTCGAAAATGCTGCGAGGCAAAATCGTGACGTCAGTTGTGGAAAACATTCCCGGGATCGCAAGCGTTCTCAGCGGCTGGATTTCTTTGGTGGATATTTGAACTGGTATGCAATCATTCACATATAGAAATGGTGAACAAATGTGTTGTTGGAAACTGCAACAATTCGAATCTGACTGGTCATTCTGTGCACGAATTTCCCAAAGAGCCAGTTACTCGGCAGAAATGGAAACGTTTTGTTCGAAACAACAACAGGGCCGACTGGACCCATGCTACGGCAACTAGCACTATTTGTGGTTCGCATTTCGTTGTGCCTGGCGACTTCGAAGGCTTTGTACAATGGAAGATGGGTTTCGGGCTTAAGTTAGATGTAAAGAAATCTGCCGTTCCTTCGACGAACACAACAGAGGCGAAGGCGATTCGGTTACTGGCGAATCTGCGCAAGTGGGCCCGGTCAGTTGTTGGAGCTTCTTCACTAGTTCGTGTCTATACGGTGCCACACTAACTGGCTAACATCAACAATGTCGTCCTCGGCAATGTCATCCTCACTGTCACCAAAATATATATGATCAAACGTTTCGTGATCCACGTCAAAATTGATATCGCTCTCTGAACTACTCGAGTAAGCTGCCATTTGCATCGAGTTGTTTACATGACACCGCGCGACTGCGCAGGGCCGCAGGCGTGAAGCCGCTGCACTAACTGACGGCGGAACCACGATTGATGTCACGTTTCAGCAACAAATGCAAACTCGGCATCGATTGGGAGTTTCCGTAAAATGGCAAATTTAAAGGCTCTTTTTATGTTGTGTGCTCATATACCATATCTAAACATTTTTGCAATATCATCATTTGAAAGGGCATAAACCATTTGTTATTAAGGAAAAGAGCACATTTTATTCCAGGATATGGCCTTTAAGTGAAGTCAAAGTCTGACCTGCCTGCCAGCAATAGGTGGCAATAGCGGCTGTTTACAGTTTGAATGTTTTCTTTACAATTTGACCAATAAATTTTGCCAGTGCAACGCTCAAATAATATTGGCGGGAAATCTTGGGCTTGGTTCATTGTGGATATTGGTGCAGAAATTTCATAAAATACATGAAAGGATTGAAGAGATACGTATTGTTATTACGTCAGTATTATTTGTAAACTGTCCGTAGACATATATTAAGAAACAGCTGTAGGTAAACGGTAGTCGGAGAAAGTGTATTTGAGGAAGTTAGTCGTAGGCCATAGCCGAAGATTCGGTGGACGATAGTTGGGGGAAATCAAGTGTGATTTGGCTAGTGTCCCACATTTTCGCTAGGGCACTGAATAACCGAAGTAAACAAGGCAATCTAGTGTAAAGTGTAACGTTTGTGCACAGTAAACAGTCTTCTTAAAGACTACATAGTGAATAGTGTAAACATAGTTGACTAAACTATTTTGAATAGCTAATTAGAATATTATCATTATTATTAAATAAATTCTGATATGGCGCCTTGCAAGCGGCAAGTTAAGTCAAAGCGACACTTGGTGTGTGATGACTGCCACAGCTGGGTGGATTTTGCCTTGTCCGGCTATGGGAAGTCATAGGCAGATACTAAGGAACAGGAATTCACCTTTCGGTGTGTGGGGTGTTGGAAGGTGGAATGACTGCAGAAGGAGGTAGTTAGGTTGACAGATATTGTGAAGGAGATGGAGATGAGAATTAGCAAGGAGACAGGTGGAATGGAGAGAGACAACAGGGGGAAAGTTGGGAATACTGTGAGACTGAAGGAGCAGAGTAGTGGCAAGAAGACTTAGGAAAGGAGACTGAGAGGAGGGAAAGAAATTGGAGAAGCAACGGCAGGAAACATGACAGGCATGAAGGTGATGGGAGACAGTGTTCGTAGAGAAGGAGGTAGGAGGGAAAAAGAGACGGGAGAGGAGAGAAGAAAATGCGATGGGAGGAAAGTTGATGGGAAGAAACGAAGTGAGAGTAAATGCGACGGAAGAGAAGTTGGGAGGGACGATGACAGGAGGAAAGGTGACAAGAGAAAAAGCGACAGGTAAGAATGGAACGGAAGAGAATGTGACAGGAGAGAAGATGACACGGGGAAAGACAACAACCAGACAGATGCAAACCGGAGAAGGAGCTACTCTGAGGCAGTGATTGAGGGGCAATGAGGAAAGAGAGGGCGTTCATGGGCGACTCTATTCTGAGAAAGACTGATAAGACACTAATCGAGGGGAGGACGTTTTTGTTTGTTTACCGGGGGCTAGGATAGAACATGTGACTGAAAGGGTAGAGAAGGTATTGGGACATGGCAAGGGAGGGTCTATACTAGTACACATAGGGACAAATAATGCAGACAGGGAGGGAACAACTGGGACAGTACAGAAGTACAGAAGTACAGAAGCCAGTAATGGGAGGAAGGGGACCAACATATAGAAACTGCAAGAGGATGGCGATCAATGCACTAGTTGTGTGAAGAAGAGGAGGTGGAATTCATAGATTTATGGGGATACTTTGTTGGGAGGGAAGATATGTACACTAGAGATGGCCTCCATCTAAGTGGAAAGGGGGCAGCAGTTTTCTCAGAGAACCTGCTGCGATCTGTTGACAGTGGGACAAGTTACATTTATTTAACCATTTCAGTACTACATTCCTGACCAGCTGTGACCACTGAATATTGCATTCCCTGTGAATATGCAAGACAATGGACTACCTCATTTCAAGTCAAGATTTCAGCAAAAAAAATGCAAGGAATGTTATATATTATCGGAAAGTATGATAATCATCGAGTAAAATGAGCCGTACAATTTTACATTTCGTCATCATGGTAATCAGCAATCCAAGATGGCCGCCAAAATTTCAACATTTTTACAGTTGCTGAAAACAATTGTATACTAAGTTTGCCAACATGCGCTAAAACTATTAAATAATCTGCCCAAAACATACGGTAGTAAATCGCTAGTTGAATTTGATTTTGATAATTCATCATTAAAAACTGCGGAAAACTCCCTAAACTGTTATTGAGCGATAATAAAAGATGACCACTGCTGAATAGCTAATTTATTCACCTTCACAATCGTACACAACAAGTGGTTCTAGTGGATAATTTTGAGTACAAACGATCTGAATAGCAGACATCGTCTATGCCAAATAACCAGCCTGTCGTACTGAAGCGTCACAGACAGTGCGGCCGGAAATCCGGCCTATTGTACTGAAATGGTTAAACTAGATGCGCATGTATTTTAGTTCGGTGTTTACCAGGGAAGATATTTTCAATGCCAGTACCAGAGGCTAAGTTGAAGGGGGCGGAATCAGACTATTCAGGACAGTTAATTGTAACCCCAGAAATGGTAGCTAAGAAAATAAGGGCTATTATGAATAATAATTCACCTGGAGTAGATGGGATTCTGCCCAAACTACTATTGGAAATTGTAGAACAAATTAGCATACCACTTGCTACAGTTTTCAACTTGTCATTAGAAGAGGGAGTGGTTCCTTTAGAAGAAACATATTATACTGTTATTTAAAAAAGGTTCGAGAAACAAGTCGGAGAACTACATGCCAGTGAGTTTAACATTGGTGATTTACAAATTATTAGAAAGACTAATTATAGATCACATGGTCGATTTTCTTGTTAAACATAACTTGATAAACCCATCTCAACATGGGTTTCTAAAAGCGAGGTCGTGCTTAACAAATATGTTATGTTTTTGGAAGATATCTCTGAATGGGTAGACAAGGGATAACCAGTAGATATCATCTACTTAGATTTTCAGAAAGCTTTCGACAAAATGCCTCATCAAAGATTACTGCTTAAACTAAAGGCCCATGGCATAGGAAATGGTATGATTAACTGGATATGATTGACAGAACACAACGGGTAGTAGTTGATGGGGAGGTTTCAAACTGGAAATCATGCAGTTTTGAATGGGGTACCACAGGGATCAATACTAGGACCTATATTATTCTTAATATACATGTATATCAATGATTTGGATGATGATATAACAAGCAATGACGATCTTGACAGGTTGATCAAATGGTCTGAAAAGTGGCAAATGTTGTAAAATTTTGGGAAATGTAAATCCTTCCACACAGGACATGGGAACGAAGAGGTAGAATATACAATGGGGGGAACTGTACTAAGTACAACTGTAAAAGAAATGGACTTAGACTTAACCAATAGTGCTAATATGAAAGTTTCAGAGCAGTGTAGAATTGTTGCTTTGAGGGGAAATCTAATCCTTAGATTAATTAGGCGAAATATAGCGTATAAGGAAAAATAACTAATAATACTGCTGTACAAAACAATAGTTAGGCCTCATTTAGAATATTATAGTCAAGCGTGGAGGCCATACCGCAAGAAAGTCATAGATATGCTAGAAAGAGTACAGAGGAGAGCAACTAAAATGATACCAAAACTGAGCGACCTTAGTTTAGAAATATGTCTAAAAGAATGTGGTTTAACAACACTAGAGACCAGGAGATTGAGAGGAGATCAGATAGAAGTGTTTAAAATATTAAATGGTTATGAAATTATTGATAGAATTTTTTCTCAGTTAAGAAAGATAGAAGGACCAGAGGACATGAAGTTACATTAGTAAATTGAAAGAGCAGTGTAGATTAGATATAAGAAAGTTCTCATTTTCACAAAGGACTGTAAATGAATGGAACAGATTATCTGTTGATTGTGTGGGTGCTAGTAGTGTGAAAATGTTTTAAAATAAAATTGACACATACCTCAGAAGGACGGGATACAATAACACATAAATAACAAATGGTTGGATTCTCAATAAGCCAAAAGGCTTCCTTGTTCAACTGCCATCTAGAGTTAATTCATTCTCTGGGTGGCAATCTTGTTAATGAACAATGTCTCAGACTTACTAAATGCAATTTGGTGAGCAATATATACTTTCAACATATTTATGCTGGTATTAAGAACATGTAATATAAAAAGTGAGGAGTAGATGTCAAATGTTGATGGATTAAGGAAACGTTTCTTTTAAAATTACTCCATCAGTTCAATTTTTAGCTCCTCACATTTCAGACTAATTTAATGAAAAAGCAAACCTACCAAGTATTTTATATATATATATAGACTAGTTTGTTTTTGTATATTTTTTATTTCATTTTGGTGAAATTAACAGACAACCTGAACCTGTAAAATTTTATTTCAACCCTTTCAGTTTGAAATCAATTATAGGACTTGAATTGGGTAATGACGATTATCAGTATGTTCTCTTCTGTCTGTCTGTCTGTCTGCCTGCCTGCCTGCCTGCCTGCCTGCCTGCCTGCCTGCCTGCCTGCCTGCCTGCCTGCCTGCCTGCCTGCCTGCCTGCCTGTCTGAACAATCATCAAACATCCGATACAAATCTTTAACATAGAGGGAATTTAGATAATATTATGGATCCTTCCTAGGATCATGGAAAGTTTTACCGATAGTGTGTTAAAGCATTTAGGATGAGCAGCATACCGTACACACTCTAGCTGAAATATAGTTAGATGTAAGTTATAAGATGCCACTGTTATAGGAGTAATTGGATACTATTTACACACCAAGAGAGTCTTCCTTCCAAGGGTTAACCAGGGCACATGTACAGCAACTTATTTTAAGGCAATACCCTGCTGTGCACATGTGGCAATTTCACAGAGAACACACCCCACCCCAAAATTGTATGGACAGTAATTTCTGCACAGTCAACCTACATTTTACGGTTGATTGCTGATGGTGATTGTATAGTCAGGGTTGGATTTGGGACACAAGAAAATCTGGTACCTGGATCACTGCATAAAGTGTTTGAAGTGTGTTTATTTATTTAAAGTTCAGACTCGATTACGGATGGATGCACGTTAGAAGGGTTGATGTCCTAGGACTGAAGGACTAATGTATATTGTATTCGCCTGACCCTTGTATTGATAACAATTCTGACACTGGATATCCTCGGTTCATATTCTGTATACATATAATTTATATAATTCCTATTCTCTAGTTTTATTTAGAAACAGCTGGACTGACATATTATTATATTTTACTTATCCTTATTCTCATTTATGTATGTCCAAAATACAATATTAGTATTATTAAAATAATTATTAATAAACTTATATGCTCCATTTGACAAACATAGAACACATGCAATTAAACCAATTTTTTCTCAAAATATTTGTATTAAATTACTGTACTGTACTGATTACTGGTCACACAATAGTGGTCAGAACATAATTAATGAACTTCACAAAATAATTATGAGTTTTAAATGGGTATAATTTCATTAATTATAATTAAAAACAAACTTGTGAGAAGTATGTTTAATATGCATACTAAAACAAAATATGTATGTAATTTGAAATGCATTTGAAGGAATGCGACACATTTGCACCAACATTAATTAAACTATTTTGTATTTGCATATATGTGAGATATATGTCTAGCCTCTAGTATCCAACAACTGACACATGATCGAGGCCAATAATGTAACTAGACACCTGATAGCTGCATATTGTGCATCGACACACAAACAGTGAGGGTCCACGTGACTAGACAAAGTCTATAAGTGTACTGACCCTGCACTACTTGTTAGTGTCTCGACTGGACCATTCAGTTTGTCACTTGGTAGGTGCATCAAGAGACTACAGAATGGCAAGTGGGGATGTGAAGAAGGTGGTGGTGCTGGCCTACAGCGGGGGACTCGATACTTCTTGTATCCTTGTGTGGCTGCAGCAACAAGGATTCGATGTGATCGCCTTCATGGTAAGTTCTTCACAGGTTTGTGGTAGGTAGGTTTAAACTGTTGAACATTTCTCTTTCCTGATTTGAATCACACCCATCCACTTTCTCTCCCACTGCCTTCCTCTCTCTCTCTCGCAGTCCCTTCCTCAGCCTCCCACCCCTCCCCCCAGCTCACTTTCTCACCCTCTACATGATCTTCCTCTCTCAATCCCTTGCCATCCCTCTCCCCATCCCTTTTTCTTCCTTTCCATCACCGTCCTCTCTCTGTCCCTCTCCATCTCCTCTCACCATCCCTCCATCTCCCTTCTCATTCTCTCTCATTCTCTCCTGTCACGCAAGATCTCTCACTTAAGTGCACATTTGTTCCTGTACACATGCATGCATGCAGGCACACATACACACACACACACACACACACACACACACACACACACACACACACACACACACACACACACACACACACACACACACACACACAGACAGACAGACAGACAGACAGACAGACAGACAGACAGCCTGTCTGGTATTGAGTGGCCACTGGTTTGCCTCCTAGGAGTGAAATGTTAGAAGGAGCTTCTTATCCCTTAACAGGGATTCTCTTTTGACTAGGAGATTCGGAAGTGAGTGAACTCATCAGGATTGTGTTCACAGACACCTCTGGAGACACAGACCTTTGAACTGTCATTTTGTGTCTTGAACCATAATTTTGGTGAACCAGTTTTTGATGGTTTTCTGTACCTTTATGCACCAATCAATTGAGATAACCTCCGCTGCTGGTGCAGCTTTTATTACTAGTGTTTCCCCCAGGTAAAATTATGGGTGAGGTGGCAGGGGTGGGCTATACAAGTGCCCCAGGTGCAAAGTATTGCTAGGGGGTCTGGGGGCATGCTCCCTTAGAGATTTTTTAAAACTAGCTTAAGAATGGTGCATTCTGATGTATGTTTTAACGTTTACTCTTGAATATAGAGGGGAAGATATATAAAACAACGATACACTACTTGTAAATGTAGTAATCATGATTGATAAAAGTCAGTAATCATGATTGTTTCATTGTGTTGAGGTGTGGTTTCCATTTTACATGGAAGGAAGGAATACCTGGTTTCACTTGACTTTTTACTTTGATTTAAATGCCTACCTCAGTAGGTCAACTTGACCCCTTGCTATCCTCCTGGATGTCAACCCCCCCCTTCTTGTCTTATCGAGATCACACCGCTCTGAGCACTGTTAATAGAGGGAGTCAAGCATCATGTCCGATTCGGTTGCTCCACCTCTTCCGTGGCCTTCCTTTTTTCGAGCTCATTATTCAGGGATCTCAGTGACAGCTCAGCAATTTTGAAAACTTTGAACTGTTGAATTAAAATGTTGTTTCTGCTTTGTTAAACAGAAGCAGTCTATTCCTTGAATGTTGTGAAGATTCGGTTTCTTTGTTATTCATATTAGGTATTTATGCAAGCACCAACACAAGTCATGAATAGTGATGAAAGAAGGCCAAATGAATTACGTTTATTAAGAGATTAAGTTAGAGAGAGAAATGTGGGCTCTACATCCCAAGGTCAGGCCTGTGACTGAGCCCATACTAGTCTCCTGTCCCTCAGGTTGACAGAGCCCACATTTTGGCATATACAACATTAGCAGTATTGTTATAGATATATCTATAACAATGTATATATACAACATCATTACTACTGTAATGACAGTAGACCTTATGCACTGTACCATACTAACCAAGCACACCATTCATTCACCTAACTATAATCCCAACTACCTGCTGAAGAGTTACATTGTATCAAGATTTAGCCTAAACCTATAAGTAGGGCCATTACGCAACCGGTCACCAAAACATGTGACCACCCCATGCAAACAGCAAGGCTTGTCCGGGACCTCTAGCCTGTCTAAACTCCCGAAGGAAAGAAGCCAGGTAGATAGCTATCCCTGGAAGGCTTTTGCCTTTAACCTGGAGAGATTGGGGACCTTGAAGAGCACTGTGTTTAAAACGCCAACCAAATTGTGCTTAGTAAGCCCATAACAATGTTTACCATTTGTAAGTTTTTACCCCCGACATGTTCAAATTGGAAACAAAACATCCAGTTTCAAAACAAGTCTTATTTGCAATATCACAGAGGCATGCCGAGTTACTCGCAGTACCCTCTGGTGCTCAAACATTTCTTATTTTCCCACATTCAAAACAGCCAATTCAGCAGACTACTGGTTAATTCCAGGTAGAAGAACATACTGCCTCTCTTTAAAACATATTTGGTGGTAAGTAGGTTAGAACACATTTAGTTTATGCTTTATTTATAACATGATATTACAATAAATACAAAGAGACAACCTCCCTTTTTGTGCTACAACAAAGTTGATAGTGGAGAAGATAAATATTTATGCCACACGTGCTAGGTACGGCGAACTGATAAAATAATGGTTTCCTATCTATCACTTAGGTGTGGTTGCATAACTTTGCATTCCCTAAAAAGTACATTATATACACCGTATCATGTAGAAAATAAATCACTACACTTTTTGACTGGAACAAATGTTTTATTTGAGTAAACATGTCATATCACCTATCATCACCATCCAGCTGCATTCACGCGACATGGCTGACTTCAATCCCTCATCCAGTGCGAGGATGTCCAACTTCAAATCCGAGTTGTTTTTATATTCACTGGTTCATTAATCTGAATATCACAAATTAATATGCAGGACAGACTTGGCATGAACTAGTTTAATAATTGCCATGCTCTACAGCTGGAAATGTATATTAATCGTGTAATTATATTAATATTTGGACCACCAACTTTTGTGTGGGACTTTTGTGTGGGACCACCAACTTTTGAAACTTGAAGGTCCGACTGACCACAAACTTTTCAGTTAAGGTATAGAACACTGCTTATGTCACCCACATAGCATGGTGACATGATGAGCCTTTTCCAGTTTTTTGCCTGACATTAATGGTGACAGCCAGACAAGTCCCACTGAGGCCGGTGACCCTCTCAGTGGTGTCTCCCAGGGTCATGTTAGGGCGAGCTTTTCTCCGAGAGCCCTCAACTTTCCAAAGGAGAACTTGGTTATCCATTTTATCGTGGCACATCACATGTCCTGCCAGACATAGACGCTGTTGCCTCAGTAGAATTCCTGGTTAATGATGTGACCACTCCAGTTTACATTGTAAAATTTGCATAGTAGTCTGGTGTAGGATCAGTCAAGTGTAAACACCAAATACCTGGAACAGCAACTTGTGTTTGGTGTATTTGACCCATTTTGCGCCATCATCATTTAACTCTTTACACCCCAACCACCTGCAAATGTCCGCTTCCCCAACCACCTACTTAATTTAAAAGTTGATTAGTATATTTAGAACCATTTTGTGCAGAAGGTATCTTTAAAATAAGCTCAACATGCTATGTTAGGAAATTAAGTACAAAAAAGTTAAATGCAGAAAACAAGGTGCACCCGTGTCTTGGTGGTCTGTGCGTGCGCTGCGAGGACTTGGAGCACATTTCATAAAATGATGTCACCGTCGACGTGAAGTCCAAAGGGTTCATTTACACTAGATATAACTGATGTAATAACATACTTGAATTGAACCTTGTGTGTGTGTGACATATTAATGGACCTTATTTGTATTTCAGCAAGTGTATTTATATTTAACATTTTAAAAGTCTGTAAAGCAAATTTCTATTAAAAGAATTCATTGCATCGCAGTTCATCCAGTGGCACATACAATGTATATGTGCTATGTGCAACAGATTTTGATGAGCATTATAACTTTGATTTAATTATTCAGTCTTTATTGTAATACATAAAGACCAGGAGACTGTTTCAGTAACATTAATACAAGCACATAAGCCCAACTTTGCTCTTTAAAAACTGATTTTCGCTCAACAGTGATCTTGTATACTGAAAACTCTCAACACCAGAATGCGTCATCGAGACACTTCCACCGATGTGTCACGGAAATGGTGTCCTCTGTGATATGGTTGCAACTTTTTGCAATTTTAAAAAGCTCCTTAAATTTAGGATTCTGTTTAATGTTGGATTTTCCTGATGCGCTCATTACCTTAAGCCTGTCATTACCTTAAGCCTGTCATTACCTTAAGCCTGTCATTACCTTAAGCCTGTCATTACCTTAAGCCTGTCATTACCTTAACCATGTCATTCACATCATGCTACGACTGGGTTTTAGTGTCTTAGATGCATTTGCGATTATTTCTCATGACGTGTATGCCCCCCTTGCAATGCAACATTTGTCTTCAGGTCTTTCCTTATTCAGTCTTTATCTCGTCATAGAATATCAAACTTGTTTTATATTAAAAACAAATACTTGCAAACATATAATCACGTTGTGACGTGCATGCAGAAAAAAACAAATCGTCACAAACAAATCGTCGCCTGCGAGTCAAGTCTTCTATTCGCCTTTCTTACAGGCTGATGTGGGACAGGAGGAGGACTTTGAAGCCGCCAGAAAGAAGGCTGTCAGTCTTGGAGCCAAGAAGGTATGCTTAGTTCAGTTTCATCGTTCCTAACACTACCTGCCCCAATATTCTCTACTCGTTTCTGTGAAAAATCTTCTGATTAAAAATATTATTTCAATATCTAAATCATGTAAATGCTCCTTTAACACAGCATACAGTATTTACACATTTGTTTTTATGATGCCTACAATCAAGTGTAATAGAGTTTGGTAGCTGTAACTAATGTAGGCCCGTAATGCTGTTTTTTCAGTTACTGTAGTTACTGATCCTTCATCGTTAAACTGTGTTTTTAGTTAGTGATCTGTCACCTTTAAGGCGTGTACTGCGTGTGCTTTCACCATTTGGCTGTATTTTCAGCTAATTAATTTTTATCATGATGTTTTCGTTTACTAATCTCACCATCACGTTGTGGTTTTATTTATTAATTTCATCATTAGGCTGCCTTTTCATTTAATAAGCTCACCTTTAAGTAGTATTTCTAGTTACTAATGTTGCGCCACCAATTATAAAGCTGTGTTTTCAGTTGTTCACTTCTCATTCCCAGGTGGTGATCCTCGACATGAAGAAGGAGTTTGTTGAGGATGCAATCTGGGCCGGAATTCAGGCGAATGTTATCTACGAGCGGCGCTACCTGCTGGGCACGGCTCTGGCTCGACCAATCATCACCAGGTTTGTCTATTTACACTCATACATTATTATGTATACTTCTACTCATTTTTGTTGTGGTTGTATAATTATTTGCGCAAAATAAAAACTCTGTCTGTCTGTCTGTCTGTCTGTCTGTCTGTCTGTCTCTCTGTCTGTCTCTCTGTCTGTCTGTCTGTATGTCTGTCTCTCTGTCTCTCTGTCTGTCTCTCTGTCTCTCTGTCTCTCTGTCTGTCTGTAGATGTCATATGCAGTGTGTAGAAGTCCACTGCATTAGTTCTACTGCAGTACTTTGTTCTAGAACTGTGGATGCACCATTAAAAGTGTTTGTCATATACCAAACGAAAACTTCATAAAATAGCTTTCAAAGAAGTTAAATAGCACACTGGACTCCAGCTAACCACAGCAGAGCGGTGTGCTCTAGACAGGGCGATATGGAGGGGTGTGACAACCAGGAGGATAGCAAGGGGTTAAATTGGCTTAGGCATTTAAGACAAGTAAGTCAAGTCAAGCAATTTTGAGTATTGATAGTCATCAAACTGACCTGGTTTCACAGCTGGTTGTTTGTAGAAGTGAACTAGTAACAGAGCTAACTATCCGGCTTACTTTTTTAGAGGACTTGTAAACACTGCAAAGGCTGAAGGTGCCAAATACATATCCCATGGGGCAACGGGAAAGGGCAATGACCAGATTCGTTTTGAACTCAGTTGTTATGCCCTGTATCCACAAGTTGAGGTACGTATGTGATCATTGGTGCAAAATACCTTTTTTAACGCCATTCATCAAAATTTCCTAATTTATTTAACTGCAAAATACCCATCCCGGAAGGGATAACTTGGTGTGCTAGACTGTAGTTGGTGACTGCAGAAATGAGAACAGTGTAAGATCAGAAATGAACACTCAGTATAACTATTGTGTTTGGTTTATTGCTGCTTGAAAGCTTGGGAAAGTGTTTGGTGTACTGAAACAATGTTAACATGAGCATAAACCTGCAATACTCTGGCACTGTATGTGGCAGGGTATACACAGTGTCACTGTGGTACTATTAGGCTTCAGAATTTAAGTAAAATTTATTTAACTGTACGTAAAAACTGATGCTTTCTTTGGTTGCAGGTGATTGCTCCTTGGCGACTACCTGAGTTCTTCAACCGGTTCAAGGGTCGCCTAGACCTTTTTGAATTTGCAAAGGTTGGTTGATTTTTACAAAAACAATCCACTTGTGTCTTAGTAGAATTTGTTATTGTGGACGAATAGTGACGTGTTTATTTCTGTTGTTGAATTTTTCATTGTAGGAGAATAATATCCCTCTGCCAGTGAGTCCAAAAAGCCCGTGGAGTATGGATGCCAACCTCATGCACATCAGGTGAGTGACATCTGTCAATCAACTGCCAACTTCGATTCTTCCCTCTATTGTACGGGGTGAGGGTCAGGTATAATATTGTTGTACATTCATTCTGTTCTCTCCATTATTTTCTGTCGGCTCTCCATGCGTCATCTTTCATCCTCCCTTGATCTTCTCATGTCCCTCTTCACCAGTCCTCCCATCTCAACGGTGGTCTTCCATTTTTATTGCAGGGAAAAACTGGTTTTAGACAGCAGCGGGAAATACCCGGTATATACCGGTATTTACCAGTAATATCTGGGAATAACTCATAAAACGGGAACAAGTCCATAACTGAGATTAACATTCGTTAGTTCCTATAACTAAACCTAGTCCAGTTGGAAAGATAATTAATATCAAGAGCAAATACTGGTTACCAGTCCAGGCCTATTTTTTGTGTTTGTGTATGCCAGGAAATCCATGACATGAAAGAGTAAAATATTCAGTTAGTAAATAAATGTCATTGTCACTCTCACAAGGGACAGTGACAAATACTGCTGTCTCGGTCTTCTTCTAAAGAAGTATGGTGATGAAGTCATATAGCCTGTACTAGTATGGTCTTATATTGTCAGGTGTCAGTTTGAAATCTGGTTAAAGAACAAAGAAATGTTGAGCTTTGGACATTGTCATGTACGTATCTTGGTCCATACACAATCACAGATACCAAATTCAATGCTTTTTAGTAGACAATGAACTTGTGCCAGAAAGTTGACAGCAACCCACAGCTGGTCAACAAAAGGTGGAGTGACATCAAAATACTAATCACTAACACACAGTAACACCCATATACATTAAAAAGAGGTTGGTCAAGGAAGATCAGTTTGAAAGAACAGGAAGCCTTGCATCATAAAAAGGGGTCCATTTAACTAGTTGCAACTGTTGGGCAACATATGCTGATGGGCAGCAGAAGTGCTCCCCCTGCCAGAGTGGGGAAGGGGGCTACTGAAGAACAAAGACTACCAGGGACAGTAGGCAACTGTAGCCAACAGCAGTCCCATGGGTTCTGCACTATAAGCATATAAGGCAACTTTTTTATTTGTTGCAGTTTTCAGTCAAACTACATTATGTTTGTCCAGTATCATTCTGGTGATGGTACAGTAGCTTTATTGCAATACCGCTCCAAATATAATACTTTTAAATGTTTTTCCCATTTATCCTGGTTCTTACCACTAGTTGAGGGTTTTTCCCAAGACGGTATTTACCAGTATTTCCCACCCGGTATTTACCAGGGTGAGAAAAACGTGCCAACCCTGTTTTATTGTATCCTTGATGTTTTTCCGCCTCTGCTCTCTGCATGTTGGCCTGAATCAAGAGATTGACACCTGTCAATCAACTACCAACCTTGTTTTCATTAAAAAAAATGAATAGGTGTTATATGTCATTTAATTGGTAACCTTATTGGTAACCTTATGTACATTAGGTAATTCTCAGCTTTGTCTACCTCAGGTGAAACAGTAAATTGTACAAGCAGGTATATTATGTACTACTAAGAACAATAGCAGTTTCTAGTTGTGGTTATCTCAGACTACTGGCAACAGTCTCCGCCAGTAATGATAGACCAGTGGTGACCTCTACAGGCAACGATCTCTCTCGTGTAGTGGTGGTTGTCGCTTCTTTTGGGCTCAGTCTTGCAGTATCAGGCAGTCACAGGATCAATTCTAATTCTGCTCAAATTCCAAAATATCAATTCCAATTCCGGTTTTAAAAATCTTAAGTAAAAATTCAATTCCAGTTTGGATTACCACAGCTTATTTGTATTTGAAAACGTGTGCACAATAAGGTATGATTACAGAATTAACCATTGATCATTCAAAATCACTCCAATAGGTCGAGTGCATTTGCTCATGTCTACTGCTGCAAAAATCTAATTCCAATTCCAAATAATTTAATTTCAACAAACTTTTGAAAATGTATTCCAGAATTGGAATTGAGTGTCATTTTCAATTCTTGATTGGCACTGATCTCCATGCCTAGCATCAGCGTCTAGCAGTGAATGTGGCATGTAAATTAGATGTCCTATGAACATTGTTTCCTTGCAGCTATGAGTCTGGTATTCTTGAGGACCCAAACAGTGAAGGACCAGCGGACCTCTATCTGATGACCACGGACCCAACCAAAGCACCCAGTCAGCCCACAAAGCTTGAGATTGAATTTAAGAATGGTAAATTTCAAATGTAGTGAGACTCACAGATTTCAACAAACATTTATTTTATCAGTTGAAGAAGAAGACATTTGTTTCATCCTGTGTACATAATTCAGTTTTGTCACATCAGTTTGCATTTACTGTATACATGTAGGCATATAACCATATATTATATATATTGATGCATTGACGTACAAATACAACATATATGCCAGTATATATATACAGACTGTATATGTACCATATAATACAAACATATGCCTATGAATTTTGCTTTGAGTAGCTAGTATTTTTTCTTTTGCTATGATTATACCTGAATGTGCCACTTTCATGCATTTCATCAGTACCCCCGGGTACGGATTTATAATATAATCAGTAAATATACAATAAATAATTAAATTCTGCTGTGGAACAAAAATTGCTAACTTCTTTGGCAAAAGAAACCTGCGTGCATTATCTCCAAAGTATTAATGCCAAAAATATATTATGTCAAATTAGGCAGGTATATTAACAGAGATTTGTTGGTTGGCGTAGAATCTGTGAATCACAATTACCAACAGATACAAGACATGACAAATGTGCTGGCAACCACAGCTTCACAAATAGGCTTCAACATCCACAAGGGGAAAACAAAAACCTACTCATCAACGCCACCAATAGAGAAGTAATCACATTACAAGGAAGTACCCTTGAAGAAATGGAAGCATTTACCTACCTCGGAAGCATCATCGACAAACAGGAAGGAACAGATGCCGACGTCAGAGCAAAAATTGGCAAAGCCAGGCCCGCCTTCCTACAACTCACGAACATATGGAATACCAAATCCATTGCACCCCACACTAAGACCAGGCTCTTTAACTCCAGTGTCAAATCTGTCTTACTTTATGGGTCCGAGACTTAGAGGACAACAAAGAGGCTGCGGACTTTCACCAACAACTGCCTGAGAAGAATATTTCGGACTCATTGGCCAGAGAAAATCCAAAACGTGGATCTGTGGCAGAGGACCAGTCAACTTCTTGGGAAGAGGAAATCAGGAAAAGAAGATGGGGATGGATCAGGCACACACTTTGAAAACCAGACACAAACCTCACAAAACAAGCGCTGCCCTGGAACCCGCAGGGAAAAAGAGGTCGGCCACGAAACACCTGGCGTCGAGAACTTGAAGCAGACAACAGCAGGATGGGCTACACATGGAACCAACTACAGAAAATGGCCCATGACAGAGAATGCTGGAGAGCAGTTGTTGACGGCCTATGCCCCAGTAGGGGTGACAGGTATAAGTAAAATAAGTAAGTAGAATCTGTCTTTCTGGTGTCCAGCATACAGCTGTCTTGCATCACTGGCAAGAATAGTTGAATTGTTATCTCGGTTGAGTGTGTGACCATTTTTCTGTTACCAGGTTTGCCAATTCGAGTGAAGAATCTGGGAGACAGCACAGAAAAGACTGACTCTTTGGAGCTGTTTCTCTATCTGAATGACCTGGGGTATGTTGGCACAATAGTTCCTCATTTCCTCTGATGAAGGACTTATGACTATTTTTAGTCCTTTGGCCGAAGGTCCAAGGGACTATTGCCATCACTCTGCGTCCGCCGTTAGCTGCCGTATCTCAGAAACCGTTCAGCCACTTTTTCTCTAATTTTGCGTAGATGTATCTTAGGGTGCTGCCACTATATACAAGAAATCTGTATTTGATTGAATCAATCTAAGGGGCCCCCAAAGTACAAAAGTTTTACATTATCTAGTGATGTGGTTTTGAGAAGGGCCCTTGAGACCATCCCCAACAGTAGATTTTTTTTAATGAGCCACAAAGTCAACACCATGACTAAACTCTGCAGCCTAGTGCAGCCTAGTGCTACTGTTCCATTGAGACCTTGACTAATCTGTAATTGGTCACAGTGCCCAGGCAGAGTAGACACACTTGACCCCTGTTAGACTGAACAGTTGCCTAACACTTTTTATCTTCAAAACTATTGATTTTCTATAATTGCAAGTTGTGTTTATTTTGATGTTCATTTAATTATTATCAAATGGTGTGACTGTGGTGTTTATTGGTTAAACATGTATTGTCTGTAGAAACCTGTAGGTGACAAACATAGAAAATTAATATTCGGGACAACTATAGAGTGAAATATCCTACACTTTATTGATATCAAATGCATTCTACTGTTCTGTTTATGCTTGCCATGCCTTGTGTTGACATGGTACTGTGTAAATCAATTGTATTAATATGTGTCGAGTCCTGACGAAATGAGTCGGATGTACAGATTTGTCGAACGTCAAGAAATGCCAAAATGTGTTGCAACCGCAACATTTACGATTGTGCGTTTTTTCAATAAACTTGGTCCTTAATATGTATAGTATTGACTGACGTCGCTATTTTTGTTAAATGTGCGTTTATTTGCTGTTTATAGAGTAGTTTTCTGATAGCTGTGTAAAATGTCATGCATGAATTCGCTAAAACAAAGCCGAAAATGCAACATTTGTAACGCAGTTTTTCGCGGAAATTGTGGGCTGTCCCTCAACGTTTTGATACCGCCAGAGAGCGCTGGATGTCAACTTTCTAAATATAGTGAGGTCGCCTTGACCTGGTTTGAATTTAGCCAATAGGAGGACGTGCGAGCTATGATGTAAACATTCGATGCCATGTTGCTAGCCGCGCGAGTTAGCGAGGTTGATTAATTGCAATGTGGCGGATTCCGATAGAGAAAAGAACGATAGTTTGTTAGAGGAGTACAGTGTGGCAAAGGTGACGAACCAGACTCAGATTCAGAAGTTTGTAATAGCAGGTCATCCGACGAGGATGACCATTTTGATGACCGAAGGAACGACTTCGACGATGCCATGGAAGTGGCTGCCGAGACTGAGGACATCGTTTTTGACTCGGTGGACGAAGAACTGGCCAAAGTTTCAGGTATGCATGCTATCGAAGTGTGTATATTGTATACACTATGAAATTATTATTTGAATGTCGGCTCACTGTCTGTGGTTCGTTATATTTATATGAACAGTGGCACAGGCCATTGTCATGATTGTATTTGGGTGAATGCATGTGCACGTTATCAGGCCATCAGCTGATCAGGGTGAGATCATGACAGATTACTAATTAATTATATAATGTTACTATAACCAAGCCTAATAGACTATGCTGATATGAGTTTCATTAAACTGGTGTTAGTCAGGGCTTGACATAGAGTAAATTAAAATAGTTACTTTCTGTGATATGGAGGAATGATGTCAGACATACTGATACACCACTGGCACTGATAGTAGGGTAGGTTTATTAATTTCTTCTTATTATTATTAATGTAGCCTAAATTTCCATCTGTGTCTACAATAATGTTTTTGGCGTAACAGATACTTTACACATTTCAAAGGGACATAAAATGATATTGCATGTCATGGCAATGTTTTTTAATGTGCGTCATAACAAGGCACTGGACTATTATGATTGGCCTTTTTATAAATGCATATGAAATTATATTTGCCGTTTGTGGAAGTGCCTGCTATAACTGGTCGCCTTTCACAGGAACACCTGCGAGTTGTTGACATGGCCAGGACATTCCACAACGGGATGGTGACAGCTGCCAAGCAGACCTGCAACGAGATGAAACTGGTGGAGTTCAGCAGGAGTGCTCCCTGCAGCCGGCAGATGTCGATGCACTACAGTTTCGACTTTGCACAGCAAGTTCACCTGCAGAGTGACCCTCTCCAGCCAGACCCCGTGTACTTCCTGGTTCCTAGGAAGTGTGGCATATTTGGGGTCTGCTGTGAGGGGCTCCCAAAACAGGTGAACTTCCTGATTGATGAGGCTCATTTCGAAGGGGTCGAATGCTGTTGTGTCCCACCTACACTATTTTTTGAGTGTTTTGGACTAGGTGAGACCACTGCCGACCTTCACTGTGCAAAACAAGAACCGTTTTTTTCCCCGTGGCATTGTGCATGGAGGGTCGCCATTGGTCTCCACCAGTCCATCACACTCAACTTTCTAGTTGTGTGACACACAAAGTTTGCCCCTGATGCTTGATTTGAGCTTCTCAAGCGGGCATTCAAACGATACGCTCGAGTCTGTGGTGAATGGGAGCGCCTGTCTGAATTCCACCCAGTTGATTGGCAAAGAAGATGGCACTTCCCTCGTCCCTGTGGCAGACTGGCAAGCACACCTCCGTCCCCACTTCAAGGCACTGCCAGGCATCAAGAAGTACTTTCACTTCAGGTACATTCAATGCTATCTATTTATCCCAGTAGTATCCACAATATCGTTTAATAACAGAAAATTAAAGGAAATAAATGCTATGAATGCTAAATAAAGCTTTACATAAAGGGTTCTCGTCATAGGTGAGTTGGTGTGTTCATAAGAAAATGTTTGTTTATCGTTACTTTATTTACATGCTTACAATAATTGTGTTACTTGACTCTTATAATAATGTTACTTGACCCACGTATGCACGGCTGATACATTGATGTTTTGCATCCATCTTTTTTGTGTTTATCTAATATAAAACCAAGGAAAACATATTTGCCTGTTATGACATTATGCCTGTATGCAATGAAAGATGATAAACAATTATTTAAACTGTGTTACACACTGTTCACAGGTTTGATGCGGCCAGCCCTGGTGTGGTCTTTGTAAAGACAACATGCGACAGCCCCGAAGAGCGCTTCGAGTTCCTGGTTTGCAGCGATGCCTTGCTGCCTTCTGCACCACCAGTCACCATCAAGCCACCCGGCCTCAGTCACGACCGCCAACACTACCTCCACACAAACATTCGTCCGTTTGTAAAGGACCAGTATAAGGACGTGCTGTGTCCAAGCCCCCGAGAGGGAGGATGCCCCTGTTGCGGGGCCATCTACTGCTCCCGTGGCGGGGCCCTCCACAGCTCCCGATGCTGTCGCATCCACATCACGCAGAGGAGGTGTACATGGCCGAGGTCGCCGTCCTCGCCAGCCTTCGCCATCACCTTCTCCGGCCCAAGCATCTGAGAACTCGTGGAAGTGCTCGCAGGGGACGTGGTAGTCATGGCAGGGGACATGGCAATGCTGGCAGGGGTCGTGGTGGTGCCAGTGTGGGAAAATGAGAATAAACTCACTGACTGGTTTTGTGAGTTATATAAACTTGCAGCAGTTTTCGTTTGCAATTTTATTTTGTTTGTAGCAATGAGCTTCACTTATTAGGACAATGTCAGTTTATAAATAAATGCATTTACCAGACAGACCAGACTGTTTTTGTGTGTGCTGTAAAATTCGTGAAAACACCACTCCACTAGTATACATGGAAAAGTCTTTTGCTCATAACTTTTTTAATATCCCATACATTTTGTTCATATTTTCAGACACTTAAAAAGGATATCACTATCTAAGATGGTTTCTCAGTTTGAACATTTCTACCCCATGTGTGTTCATTGTGACATAACTTCAGCCAGGATTATGCTATGACCAAAATATACGTAACACATTAAAGCTGATTATACGCTCTTTCCAACGGTATATATAACTCAATATTTTTTAATTTGTACATGTGACTAATTTCGTTAGGACTCGACACATATAGACTAATAATTACAGGTTCACAATATATTATAGTTGACACCTGAAACAACCAAATGTAAACCATTAGAAGAGTTGACATAGTTCCGCTATACATAAGCAAGAAATCTGTATTTGATTGAATCATTCTAGTGTCATCAGCATATAGTAGAACATACATTTTCTACATCGTCATCCCTAAGGTTGTTGTAAATTTCACCAGCTGCCATGTCAAGTCCGTTATAATTGTGACTAACAGTGTTCAAAATGATTCACGTAAATAGCAAATAACAAAGGACACAAGTTTTCTCCTTGCCATACCTATACATCACATGAGAAGAAGGCTGGCACAGCCTGGCCCTGATTTATACATGATTTAGCATTTTTGTACATGTTGTATACAACTTTCAACACAATACCATTAATACCGCATGAAATGATCTTAGACCACAGGGAGGACCGGTCTACTAAATCAAATGCTTTCTTATAATCGATGAAGGCACAATAAAGCCTTTTGCATCGAGACAAATACAATTCAACCAATACCCCTATTTGAACACTGTCTGTTCTTCACCTATTACATTCGCTATGTTTAGGTATGTGGTCAGTCTGGTGTTCTGAACAATCACTAAGGATTAATGAACACTTGTGCAGAATGTCACCCACTTAGCAGATTTAATTGATCTATTCAGCAATGAGGACACTGCTTAGGCCTCACTCTGGACACTGTCACTCACTGTGTTGTGTATTGGCTTAGTTGGTGCATTGAGCTAATCTACTTGACCATGAATCAGTGGTGGCTCTGGTTGTGTATTACACCCAGCTGTGGAGCTAAGATTCTCTGCTTGCTATTGTTTGATGGAAACTGTGACTAATGTGTAATTGGTCACTGGCAGTAGCTTGTGTCAACAGACAGCATTAAGCCACTAGACCCCTGTTAAACTGGACAGTTGCCTGTAGGTTTTAAACTGTGTCAAACAGTGAGTCTACCTTTTGTTCTCAAATAATCTGTCCTCTTAGTTTTACACATGAAGACATAATCTGGCATAACTTGATAAGTCTTTGTAGCAACACATTTGTACTTCCAGTGTATCATTGCAACATAACATATTACATACTGTGTGCCACATTTTAATGTTGTGCATGTAATATTTCCATGCAATCCATTTGCATATATAATGTAAAACTTCAACAGCTGTTTTCTTCATTTTCACTTTTTGATCCCTACCATGTTCAATGCTCCATAACTTTGCAAATTTGTGTAGCAGTCATATTTTTTTAAACCGTGTAAAGCACCCTACCAAACCTTTATAAGGATGTAAGAAAACAATGTTACAATTTTTCCGACTTATCACTCATTTGGTCAGTTGGGGTCACATATAGACGTATTAGTCCAAAGGACTTCAGGGCCTGTTGGCCCATTTTTTTATTTCATTATGAATACCAAGGCTGTTTCCATCTGAAATCACCTTCCCTCTCATACTCCCCATTTTTGGGAGTGTTATAGTCAGAGAGTGACTCTTTCTGGTGAACATGGGCAGATATACCTGTCTGCCTGTCCTGCCACAGTTCTGGTACAGTCATGTTGCATAAAGCATTTAGCAGTGTATTTCCAAACAATCAGTCACCCATGGACAGGCACAGTGCCAACTAGTCTTTATTTGCCTTATTGACTTGGCACATTGAAAGCACTGATAGAGAGATAAAACATGGCTTCTCTTCCATTGGGGAGGGCATATAGAGATGACCCATTGAAGCACTAGCTCTAGCAGTAGCAGGCTTCAGCAGTTGACAAGTATTAAGTAGGAGGCCAATAACACAAGATAGGCCTGTGGTCCAGTGCTACACAGGCTAGATGTACTAATGGCAATTTAGTTAAATAAGGCTGTGCACTAACACTATCCTTTCACTGTGGAATTATTTTCTAGTAAGCTTGAGGGCAGCAAGGTGCTGAGAAGCCAATTGTGTGAATATAAATGTGGGATGATCTGAGATATATCATTAGTTCTGTTTATATTATTTTAAGCAAAACAAAAATCCATTGTAATTGACAATTAGAATTGTAATTGCATATATTTTGGGATGGTAATTGTATTTGAAATGGAAAATAATTGTTATTGTAACTGTAATTGAAAATTATCCAGTCATGTAATTGTAATTGATCAATGTAATTGAACCCTGAGAGGGTGAGTAGTTTTTAAGATATGACAGTTATTAAAATGTCTCATTTCAATAGGAACATAGGTCCTAAATGTAGATTATGTTAAATTGTACTACCAGTGGTATATTTATTTACCAGAGTTAAGCTGTGTTAAGATTAGTGTAGACACATCTCCATCAATACCATCTACAGTTTACTAAATATTGTCACACTAGCAACGATATAATATAGCAGTTGAAAAATCAATAATCAAAGTCCACGTGTGTGTTTTAGAAATTACTGTAAGCAACACATGCCCAAGAAACCACATTGTGCAGACCAAGATAGATCAACATAGTTTTATTTTTCAACAAGATTATGCACATTTTTAGTTATGCGTCATATTTGCTGGTTCTCTCAGCTGACTTTATTTTTATCAACAATTTGGAAAGTATTTTCTATGATAGATACTGTCGTACAGTGATAAAAAGCACACTATGTATTCTCAGTTATGATTCTTGGGATTAAGACCTATTCCACAAGTTCCATCGCCATTAGATTGTTCCCAGTTACTACAGATTTGTCGCAATTGAAAGTAATATGCTGTCATTTGATTTATCTAGAGGAAAGCACGGTGTGGGTAGAATCGATATTGTGGAGAATCGTTTCATTGGAATGAAGTCACGAGGTAAGTTTCTGTTGGTAATTTCAACTAATTTGACTGACTAGAGCAACATTTCTTTCAACCTGTAGAACTTGTAGTGTTTTTCTGTGGCTGTTTATATGTAACATTTGATACATTTAGTATTAGCTATTCTTCCTCACAGAAAGTCCTTTAAGCTCATATGATGGATTGCAGATTTGTCAACTTCATGGATGTTTTGACTTTTTTTCAATATATTAATGCGCTAACTTTGGGGATCGTCCGGCAGTATCCTCTTCCGGGTACTGAGATCGACTCACTTCTTTCAATGTTCATCCACTTCCTTGGACCACCGACCAAATGACGATGCATTTCAATAAACACAAAGGCAGTTGTATTGAGTTATTTTGTTGCTGCTGTTCCTGGTGTGTCACCCTCTGGAGAGTGTCACTCTAGGTTTACATTCGCTTTATCTGAGCACACTTAACATGCCATAACTGGTGACTGCCGAAAGGAAATGGCCAACGGAAACATATGTACGATGAAATATCGTAGAACTTTGCATTATGGTTACCTCGATAATGCAGCCAACTCGCAATTAAGGTCACAAATTATTTTGGTAACAGTAAAGTATAGCAAAGTAGTCCCGATAATAAGGTCACCTTGCTATTCAGGTCACATTTGCCCTGTCTGGAGGGTGACCTTAATTGTGAGATTCCACTGTGTGTGTAATGTTGATATCTGTTGTGCTTGACTTATTTTTGCAAGTAATATTGGAATGATAATAATAGCCCATGCAACGTTCTCGGTAGGAATCTACGAGACGCCTGGTGGCACGATTCTGTACCAAGCACACATGGACATTGAAGTATTCACGCTGGACCGGGAACTTTTGCGGGTGAAACAGAAACTGGCTGATGAGTTTGCCGAACAAGTTTACAGAGGTTTGCTGCAATTTACCTATCCATCATGTGACCTGTTGCCTAGCAACATGTCTGTCTTGCCATCAAAATGGATGCCGGGCACTTGGGTTTGGATCTTTTGTCATATATTTTGTTGACATTCTCGCCCCAAATGTTTTTCTTTATGACAAAAATATAAGGCAAAGTGTTTGAAGTGACAACTATATACAGGAATGTTTGATATAGCAGATGTTGTACTGCCTAGTTATGTAAACAGGGATTTACCGGATTCATCAGTTAGAGTAGTAGAGAAAGTGAGATGGCTTTGTCAGGACAACATTGTTATGAATTATATTAAACATACTTATATTCTGTTTTTTAGTTTATAAAATATATAATTTATGAGTTATGGATGTACATGTAAATAAACTTGGTAAAACCAGAATACATGAAAATCATCAACTCTTAAGAAATACATAATTTGCAAAATAATTTGTATCATAAACCAATGAGAGTTGCATCATGATATATATCACCTTTGAAATACACACACACACGTGCACCACACACACACACACACACACACACACACACACACACACACACACACACACACACACACACACACACACACACACACGATTTGTGTGATATAATTTTTATTAAAGTACCAGGAAATTTTACCAACGCATAGAAATACATATTTTGCAACGTAATTTGTATCATAAACCAATTCGAGTTCTATCATGATATGTATCACCACACATACGCATGCAGACACACACACATGCAAACGCACACACACACACACACACACACACACACACACACGTCCCAGTTTCATCTGCATGTAAGGTGTCATGTATAATACACCATCACAGAGTGTATTTTTTCCCACAGGTCTCTGGGAGAGTCCTGAATGTCAGTTCACACGATACTGCATCAGCAAGAGTCAGGAGAATGTAGAAGGCACTGTCACCCTGTCACTGTACAAAGGGGGTGTCTATATACTGGGACGCAAGTCACCCTTCTCCTTGTACAATCAGGACCTAGTCAGGTGGGTAGATGAGGCGGCCATTTTGTTGTGCTGACATGTGATTGACATCTGTCAATCAATTGTCATTATGATGTCAGAGTAACACCTACACCATCATTGTGACTCCAAGTTAGCTTTACGGTCACCTGGGTAGTACAGCCACTTCACAGTTAAGGTCACCTTAGGATAGCCATAACTTCACCTGGATAGTACAGCCACTTCACAGTTAAGGTCACATTAGGATAGCCCCAAATTATTTCTTTGACAGAAAAGAATAGGAACAATAATCACCACAGACGGCGTTCTCTCTTTGGTAAGGAAGTGTCCAACAAAATCAAGCGCGCTCGATCCACTTCCTACCTCACTCGTGAAAACCAACATTGACATTCTTGCGCTGACATTAGCTACAATCATCAACATGTCGCTCGAGTCGGGGTCCGTGCCGGCCAACTTCAAACATGCTGTGATCACACCACTATTAAAGAAACCAAACCTTGATTCAGACTCGATGAACAACTACCGGCCTATATCGAAGTTGTCATTTGTTTCAAAGTTACTGGAGAGCCACGTAGCAGTCCAACTTCGCCAGCATCTAGATGACAACAATTTGATGGACATTTTCCAAAGTGCGTACAGACAACATCACAGCACTGAGACAGCACTGGTGCGCATTCAGAATGACCATCTCCATTCCCTTGACAAAAGGAAAGGTGTGCTGGCAGTGCTGTTCGATATGAGTGCGATGTTTGATACTGTTGACCACTCGAAATTAATCAACCAGCTGCGCAGCATAGGCATTGAAGGCATTGCACTGAAATAGCTGGAGTCATACCTGTCGAACTGGACTCAGTCAGTATGTATTAGTGGCCACAACTCAAATAGAACATTGCTCGAATCTGGCATCCCACAGGGGTCTGTGCTGGGCCCAATTCTCTTCTCCATATACACTCTGCCATTGGGTGCTATCTTCAGAAGGCACAAGCTGCAATACCATCTTTATGCAGATGACACCCAATTGTATGTTGACTTGAGTGGAACACGGGATGGAGAAACCGCTGTTGCGGTTGACCGCATCGAGCGATGCATCAAAGAAGCGAAGTAGTGGATGTCAGACCACAATCTACTGCTGAATGAAAACAATACCGAGGCTATTATCATCTCGGCACCAAATCGTAAACACCTGCATGACGTTTCGTGTGTTAGTGTATGCGGATGTAACATTGTTCCATCACCGACCATCCGCAACATCGAGATTACAATCGACTCTGGACTAACAATGTCGTCACACGTGTCACAGATGTCCAAGTCAGCGTACTACCATCTCTACGCAATTTCAAAAATAAGACATTGTCTTACTACTGATGCATGTAAGATACTAGTCCACGCCCTGGTGACATCGCGGCTGGACTACAGTAACGCGGTCCTGTACGGCATCACCGAGACACTTATGAACAAATTGCAGATGGTACAGAACTCGGCGGCAAGACTAATTTCAAGACACCGAAAGCACCAGCACATAACACCTGTGCTGGTCGAACTGCATTGGCTTCCAGTTCGCTGGCGTATCCAGTACAAACTGCTGGTCCTTGTTTTCACGGCTTTATATGGTCTTGCTCCAGCGTATATCCAAGATCTCATAATACCGTATACACCCACCCGCAACCTCCGATCTGCTGATCTACATCTGCTTGTAGTCCCGCGCTACAACTTAGAGGGCTATGGCAGACGAGCTTTCTCCGTGTCTGGACCTACGCTCTGGAACGCTCTACCAATAAACGTTCGTCAAATAGAGACTTTGGATAAATTCAAAACTTGCCTTAAAATGTATCTATTTAAGCAGGCGTACATCGACTGAGGAACTGTGCTGTAGGACACTTTTTATGAATATGTATTTAATCAATTAATTTATTTCTATTATATAATGTATTCTAATTAATTTATTATTATTTATCGTTTAATACAATTTTATATGTCATACTGTATATTCTCTTTCTTAATTATATTAATATTTGTGCAAATATGTCATGTATGTTGGTCACATTATATATATACAATCTTGTAATTCTTAATAATTATTATATTTACTGGCATCTTTATACATATATATTTTTACATTTGTTTCCATGTACGTCTTATAATGTGTGTACGCGCCTATGAACGGGCTGGTCCCGGGGATATGGCGCTATAGAAATGCTAGTAATAATAATAATAATCTTGCTAATACAGTCACCTTGTCATTCAGGCATGAAATGTTCAATATCTAACATGCTAAAACTTCTCTTTTTATAATTTTCACAGTCAATTTTATCTTTCTTTTATGACATTTCAAGCGGTGGCTATAAATAAAATAGCACTCTTTGAGCAGTAGTTATGTCGTGGCTCAATGCTTCCCAGTAAGTTGTGTTGTGTTCAGATGAACAGGTTTGTGTTGTATAGTTGTACTGTTTCAAGTGGAACCAACAATGTAAGTTGACTGGAAGTGATTTATACATCCACATGAAGGTGATTTTGTGGTCAAAGGAACACTGCAATTGCTACAGATGCAGGCGAAACGTTCTCATGTTGTGATTGGTTGACAAGGAATCGGTTACAATAAATGATGGATAAATTTATCAGTTTTAGTCATAGATCAATGTCAGACGCTGCAGAAAAGGGGGTTGTATGCTTAATATAACGAATACATTATATTGAACAGTTGTAACGATGGGATATCGGCCATTGTTAGATATAAAAACTTTGCTTTGTATAGAACTCGGTCATCTTAATTGTTTCAGTATGGACGTACAGGGGGACTACAATCCAGTGGATGCGGGGGGATTCATCAAGGTCAATGCCCTCAGGTGAGACTACGTAGGGATCATCTCATAAATTTGCAATGTCCAAGGGACCATTTCGCTAACATTCTTACGAATTCATAAGCCTGATTTTGTTCTTTAAGATCAGTTTCACTCGTTAACAGTGATCTTGTATACTGAAAACTGTGAATACCAGGACATGTCAACAAGAACCTTTCGCGGGTGTGTCACGGAAATAGTTTCCTCAGTGATGTGGCAGCGGCTTTGTGCAATGAAAAAATGGATTTTGTATAATGGTTGATTTTCTTTATGAGCTCGTTGTGATAGTGAAAGGGTCCCCTGAAAATTTCATATTGATTCACCCACCCCCTGAAAATGTAGGGCGTTCCATATTGATTCACCCCACCCCCTGAAAATGTAGGGTGTTTTATATTGATTCACCCACCCCCTGAAAATGTAGGGTTTTATATTGATTCACCCCTCCCCTGAAAATGTAGGGCATTTTATATTGATTCACCCACCCCCTAAAAATGTAGGGAGTTCCATATTGATTCACGCACCCCCTCAAAATGTAGCTCGTTCCATATTGATTCATTTACCCCTTGAAAATGTAAGGCATTCTATATTGATTCATCTGCTCCCTGAAAATGTAAGGCTCACCCATCGCCTGAAAATGTAGGGCGTTCCATATTGATTCACCCACCCCAACCAATATATATGGCGTGGATGATACTATGTTGAGTGATAAAAAATACCTTCCAAAACCTTACCCATTGGCATAATTCAATCTTTACACATTGCCTGTTTATATAAGTTAAAACTGTGTATTTATACAACAGCTGCAAACATGTAGCAGGGAATAGGTAACTTGTTATTCCTGATGTTTATTTCAGCAGTATTTGTCAAGACGGCAAGAAATAAACTTACTTTGGAGCAATTGTTGAAATATATGCAAAGTTTTAACCCGTCTACAGCAGGTCTTGTTCACGCTCTGATGATGTCTGACTCAGCTCAGATTGTGGCGGAATAATCGGGTTGTAGATGGTGGGCAGGTGGTATCTCTGATCTCTGTTCATGGTGGGGGCTCTCTGTTTGACATGTAGGTTTCAACAGTTGCTCCAAAGTAAGTATATTCATTGCTGTCTAATGGAATCTTGGAGCCACAAACAGTATCTTTTGTATTGTATAGTTTTGTTTTTTCTTGTTTGGGTAAATAACTGAAATGTTACCCCTTACATTTCAGGTTGAAGGAATACAGAAGGGTGTTGGAAATGAAAGCAAATCGGGACACATCCTAGAAACGCGTCTTTGATTTGGACAGCAGTCTGATCTCCGAATCTGATCTCAGAAAATAAAGTGGCGTGCAATAAATACTACAATGTTTCTACACATCTGCCTGCATTTACGAAGACAGAGAGTGTTCTTGACACTAAGGACCAATGGGTCATTACCTTCATTAGATATGCAAGAAACACATGTAGATGATGTTACTTCACAGGCTGTCTATGCTGCAGTAGTGTATCAGGGTTCTGGCTAAGCATGTTTATGGAATTAAAATATTTAGTATATCATTCTGGTTATAGTGCCATGTTTCTACGGTAATTTAGTTGCTGGTCTATTCCTATTATAGCCACACATTTTTAAAGTAAAGGTAAGTTCTTATATAGCACAGTATCCAGTCTTTACGACAGCTCAAAGCGCTTTACACTTTATTTCCTGGCAGACGTGTTCAATCAAACATCATCTCAACTTCTCTTCTATGCTGCAATTAATGTGCGAAGGCTATTCGTACACAAATATTCCCCACTGTCTATAGCCAGGTACTCATTCATACAGCTGATTGAACTGGAGCGACATGAAGTGAACGGACTTACCCAAGGTTTGACATGGCAGCACAGGATTCAAACCCGGGTTCTCTCGATTGAGAGTACCTTGCTCTAGCCACTGCACCACTGTGCTCCATTTAGTCCTCGTACTCATCATTTCATAAAGAAAAAACATTACCCAACCTGTATGTACAAATTCAAGTAGGATGTCGGTAAATACACAACAATCTTGAGCAATCACAAACATTCAGGATATCCATCACACACCTAATAATGAAGAACAACACTGCAGTTTCAACCAAAAATCTATGTGCTTTATTAATATTTCATATTATGTACAATACAATCAACCCAACCCTCCAGAGATAGGGGCGATTCGTCAGAACATGGCGAACGGGCCCCATATGTGTGATTTCTCCCTCCGTGTTCCTCTGATGGTGAATTCGGGATGATGTCGGCAGGCTTCTCGGGGGGTGTAAGCGCCGGGACCCGGCGTCGCGTCTACAGGGAGAAAGCGGAAAGGGCAAGTGTGTACGGAAGCAAGACTGTTAAGGACGGGACACACTGGCACTTTTTGGCAGACCAGATTCTTGGTATGGAAACACATCTAATTAAACGGGATCCTTGTGAAAATATGCTATGGTTTATCCATTTCAAAACACATTAGTATGTCTATGGGGTGCAGTTGGAGGTTAGACGTTTTTGGTGAAATTGAAATTCTCCTGAACTTCGAAACTCAAAAGTTGGCAGGTATGCATGGAATACAATGTTTGTGACGTCCTGTGTCAACGCCGGGATATTCTGGCACTATTCACCAGACCAGGCCAGACGAGACCCACCCCGGCTGCCGTCTGCACACTACACCGACTAACATCGACTCTCCATACACATAGCCGGTGTGACGTCGTAATCACGTAAACTTGAAAACTTTCCAATACATTTGGGCTGATCTATGTCACTCTGACGTATTCGAAAGTGTTCAAGGTGACGTGATTGTGATGTCACGCAGGCTTCTGGTATAGCGCAGTCGGTGTGTGGAGTGGATGCACTGCAGTGGGGTGAATCTAGAGTCGCCCCCGGAAATAACATTTGACTGACCTGGCGTGGACGACCACAGGATGGTGCCGTTCCGTCGCAGCCCGTGGGAGAAGGACGGGAAGGTGCGGGACAGAATTGCCTTGCCCTTTAGCTGGTTGTAGGTGTTCGGCCCAGGCTCGTTCTCGGAACCTGGCGACGGACCATCTCGTTGTTAGGGATTATCTCAGAACATCGATGTCCGATATCAAACGAAATTACTTTCGTTTAAGGGAGGAGGTCACTCGGGGGCAGTTTCGTCTCACCTCGGACATCTATATTTTACGCTTCGGATCAATACGTTAATATACTGACATAATCATATCAATGTTTGCAAACTTTCGTCTGTAGTCTGAGTAGGGCGGGGGGCTGAGACCAGATGAAAGTAATTATGTCGGACATCGACGTTCTGAGATGATCCCTTACATTGTTATAGCATCAGTCAATAATCGGTGTCATGGTAAAATGGAATACTGGTCACGAGGCTAGATTGCAGATGCTGACTGACGTGCATGTTTGGCCACCGACGGAGCTTGGTTTCCGTGAAATTAAGCGCCAGAGATGTTATCTTATTAGTATCGACAACATTTGGGCCTACCTAACAACATCCGTTAGGTTTTGCCGGAAATTCAAGTGCCTAGCGATTTTTCCGTAAATTTGAAACAGCGTGTATGAATACTGGAGGCGATGGTTTTCCTCCTAAAATACCAAACATCTGTTTTTGAACACGGGTAATCCGTGTGAAGCAGAATGTCTAGCCGTAGTTCTTACTTGTTTTTATTTTGTGATCAGTGCAGTTAGCCTACTGTCATACAAATACGTCCTAAAATTCAAAGAAAACACACAATTGAATGGCAAACTCCGTAACAACAACCGTGAGAAAGCATGGAAAAGAAAAGAGGGTGTTAGAAGGAGAAGACGAAAATAAAAACAATTATAGAAAGGCAGTGTGGAAAGTCAGAGGGAAAAAGAGGGACGGACTGAAAAAAAGAGAGACTGACAGAGAGAGGGATTAGTGGAGAGAGAGAGGGAGAGAGAGGGAGACAGACGGAGACAGACAGAGGTAGAAGAGAGAGATAGGGAGGGAGAAAGACAGGCAGATAGCTCTCAAACGAGAGGATATGTGAATAGTCAATAGTTGAAGAACATTGAACAACCGAATTTGTTGATTTTCATCGAGCGTCGAATTCCGATCGAGTGAGCTGGTGCAACTCTGGCCGAGATGTGCTGGGGTCCGAGCACTGGCTTGAGCGGGTAGTGGACTGGAGATGGCCACTGTGGCGTAGAAGGTCAAACACAGTCAGAATGTCAAAACTAAAACAAGTCTTACAACCGATATGTTAAGTAGGCATGGCGTCTCGCACGCGCGCACTCACGCAAGCAAACACGCACATACACGAACACGCGCGCACACACACACACACACACACACAATACGGTCCTTACTCTGCCTACAGGTATTGCTGACATATATAGATAATTCAAAAGAAAATAAAATGACAGTAGAATTAGTCGCGCTACGAACGTCTACATACTTGTTGGTCGGTGAAGAAATCTGTCTTTTGACACCAAACATCCGGGTCTTGAAACCAAGTCTTTCCCCACGATGTCCTCGTTCCTCCTTCTGCAAATCAAACGAGATATATAGTCTATGCATAACTGGCGACGTGAGTTATTTGTGTACCAGTTCCTGTGGCGACACCGTGTTGCAGGATAATACACAGTGAACGTATGTTTGGATTTAGACGAGCGACACACGACGCATAATTATTGACTCGCACCACTCCCGATTTGAGCTTTGATGGCAGGTCATGGCGCGTGTAATGAACATAACACCGTCCGATGCTGCCACCTGTCGTATAGTTTATAGTGATTTAAACATGTTGGAACTCTCCTGTAGTTACGAGAATAAAGAAGTTAGTTCTGTCACCGAAGCCACAATGTACGTGTCACTATTTTATATTTGGCGACGAGAGATGCGCGAAACAGAACCAAAAGACAAGTGTGTGAGTAGTGTCGTCTACCACAGAGCACAGAGACGTGTGTAAAATGCGCATATGAAGAAACGGTTAGTGTTAAGTCCGTTATGAACGTGTTGTTCAATTTTAATCAGTTGGCAGTGTTGTCAGCCACGAGAACCATACCACAGACAGTGCCGTGTGCAAAAATGAGCGGGAACCACGCATACTGCGAACATGTGACATTCGTATCAAGTCGGTTGTTTACTGTGTAAAACTAGTAAACAAGCCAGCAGTCGTGATTCAGTAGACTGTATCTGCATGGAGTAGATTTGTGCAGGATGCAGTCATGGCAACGTCATTAAATGTGCCGTGCATACAGCCTTTTGAAAGCGAACTTTCCGATAGTGACGCCTCGTTAGGTCCCAAATGGGATAAGTGGCTACTCAGATTCGAGAACTATCTGTCCGCCATCGCAGTAAATGACGAAGGACAGAAGAGAGCACTGTTGTTGCATACAGTTGACAGTACAATATTCGATATTTTTGTCAACCTGCCGAACAGAGGAACAACTTATGAACAGGCCAAAACAGCGCTAATAACATACTTCAAGCCGAACGTTAATCGTGAGTATGAACGTGCCGTGTTTAGACGCATGCGTCAAGAGAGTGGCGAAAAAATTGACGCTTACCATACCCGTCTCCGCCAGGCAGCGGCCAGTTGCGAGTTCAACGACATTAACGGTGAAATTAAATCACACGTGATACAGACAACCATAGGCTCAAAACTGCGTAAACAAGGACTGCCAAACGATGCGTTGACGCTAGGCGACATAATCGAAGCGGGTCGAAATAACGAGCTAGCGCAAGCCCAAAGTTTGGACATTGAAAAAGACTTGACAGGCATCCAACAAGATGCCAAGACAATCGGTCGCACGTTCGGACAGTCGAAACGTAGAAAACCACAACATGGTGTAACAAAATGTAGATACTGTGGGAAAGGTTTTCCGCATGTAGGAGGCAAGGAAACTTGCCCGGCATTTGGTAAACAGTGTTTTGTGTGTTATGGACGAAACCATTTTGCTAATTTTTGTCCTAAGAAAGGTCAGAAAAATACCACAAACAAACAGTTTGTGAGGAAATCAGTTCGTGCAGTTAGTGATGAGGTTGAGGATTACGTATTTACAGTAGGGACTGTAACTGATGAAAGCACGGAGAGTGATGGTTGTGAAAATAGTATAAATGATGTTTCCGCAAACACTGAGGGTGATGTTTGTGAAAGTAGTATACGTGGTGTTTACAATAGCACTTTTGTAGCAAAACCGCCGAAGTTCAAAATCGAGTTTGAAAAGTATTCAGTGATGATGACAGCTGATAGTGGTGCATCATGTAGTCTAATTGATGAGAGTACGTTTCAGAACAAATTCAAGAGTGTTCGTCTTGAAACATGTCATGACAAACTGAATGCATATGGTGGTACACGTATAGTAACCATTGGAAAGTTTCATAGTACTATTGTGTGTGGTAAGAAAACTGCTAGTGATGTTTTCTATGTAGTGAAAGGAAACTGTGGATGTTTGCTCAGTGTAAATGTGAGTAAAAAACTCGGACTCATTCAGGTTGCAGATCATGTGGTGCATAATGTCGGAAATACTGAGTGCCCAGAAGTGAAGAAATACACGAAGGTATTTGAGGGTATTGGTAGGTTAAAGAACTTTGAGGTAAAGCTTCACATCAATGAAGCTATCCCCCCTGTTGCTCAGCGCCACAGAAGAATCCCTTTTCATGAACGTCAAAAGGTTACAAAGGAACTGCTTGAGTTGAAAAGGAATGATGTGGTCGAAAGGGTAGAGGGTCCAACTCCCTGGGTGTCCCCAATAGTGGTGGTACCGAAACCCAAAAGGCCTGGTGAGGTTCGTATCTGTGTCGATATGCGACAGGTGAACAAAGCAATCATGAGAGAGCGACACCCGTCGCCTACAGTTGATGACATTGTTCAAAAACTGAACAATGCGCGTGTGTTCAGCAAGATTGATCTAAGATCAGGCTATCATCAGTTGATGCTTGCAGAGGAGTCTCGCTATATCACCACATTCTCCACTCATGATGGTTTGTGGCGATACAAACGCCTTAATTTTGGTATTTCGAGTGCGAGCGAAGTGTTTCAGAATGTTGTTGAAAATGTCATTGAAGGAATTGACGGTTCTTCCAATATGTCCGACGACATATTTGTGTTCGGTAAGGGCAAAACCGACAAGGAAGCGTATGCCGAACATGACAAGAGTTTGGATCAGGTGCTGAAGAGGCTCGATGAGAATGGACTCACAGCAAATCTTGCCAAGTGTGAGTTTCGAAAGCCAAAGATGGAATTCTACGGTATGATGTTCTCAAAGAACGGAATCGAACCAGATCCGAAGAAAGTAGAAGCACTCCTAGAAATGGAGCCGCCTGTCGATGTGGGAGAAGTGCAGAGTTTGTTGGGAATGACAAACTACCTCGCAAGGTTTATTCCCAATTACTCGACAGTAACAGCACCACTGCGGAAGCTCACATGCAAGAAACAAGAGTTCAAGTGGGAGCTTGAACAACAGTCCTCGTTTGAGATGCTGAAGGGTGTCCTTGGTACGTATCCAATCGTTGCCTACTTCGACATGAAGAAGGAGACAGAAATCATTGTAGATGCATCCCCTGTAGGGCTAGGTGCGATGCTAGTACAATACCAAGACAAGAAGCCCCAAGTAGTTGCATACGGGAGCAGAGCCCTAACACCAGTTGAGCAGCGGTACAAGAGTCAACTAGAAAGAGAAGCGCTGGCAGTTGTCTAGGCCTGCGAATACTTTCATGTGTATGTCTACGGGGCGCCAGTGAAAGTGGTAACTGACCACAAGCCGTTAGTAACGTTGTATGGAAATCCCGGCGCCAAGCTGCCCCTGAGACTAGAAAGATGGGCTATGAGGCTGCTGCCAAACCAGCCAGTTATCGAGTACCGTCAGGGTAAAGATAATCCGTCGGATTACTTATCTCGCCATCCGCAAGTGTCAGACAGAAGTTCTCGAGAAGAACTTGTGGCAGAAGAGTATGTGAACTTCATCATAGAGGAAAGTATGCAAAAAGCAATGAGTAGTACAGAAGTCTTAGAAGCAACGTTGGCAGACCCAACTCTCAGTGCTGTGAAAGATCTTCTGTTAACTGGAAAATGGTACGTGCTTGAAACAAAGTATGGACCAGATCCAGGTGTGGACTTTGAAGCGATGCAATCGTACAGCAGAGTTGGAAATGAACTCACTGTAACACGAGATGGATTAGTGTTGAGAGGTACCCGTATTGCGGTTCCAGCGAGTCTACAGCACAGGGTAATCCATCTGGCCCACGAAGGGCATCAAGGGATAAACAAGACCAAGGCTCTCCTCAGAGAGAAAGTCTGGTTTCCCAGAATTGACGCTATGGTAGCTAAGCTACTTGATGAATGTGTAGCGTGCAAAGCGGCTTATGATCCAAGGCCAAGGGAACCATTGGTCATGTCTGATCTTACGTCAAGGAAATGGTCTCATCTATCCGCAGATTTTTATGGACCATTACCTACAGGTGACTACCTCCTTGTTGTCATGGACGAGTACTCCAGATTCCCTGAAGTCGAAGTGATAAAATCCCTGTCGGCTCAGACAGTTATTCCAGTCTTCGAGAAGATATTCTCGTCAAGAGGTACTCCCGACAACCTGAAAACAGACAATGGAACTCCGTTCCAAAGTGAAGAGTTTAAGAGGTTTGCTGTCAACCTATGTTTTCTCCACCAAAGAGTAACACCACATTGGCCTGAGGCGAATGGTGTAGCCGAGAAGTTCATGAGAACCATAGGCAAAGTCTGCAAATGTGCACAGGTAGAAGGTAAACCCTGGAAACGAGAGTTGTACCGGTTTCTTAGAAACTACAGGGCAACCCCGCATACCTCGACAGGATTACCACCAGCAACGGTTTTGAATGGTGTACCGTTGAAGATGAAGCTACCCCAGGTCCATGCTGAGGAAATGGATGAAACACTCCGTCAAAAGGATTGGGCGGCAAAGAACAAGATGAAGGAATATGCGGAAGCACGACGAAAGTTAACCAAGTCTGACATTGGTATCGGAGATAAAGTGTTGTTGAAGAATGTGGCACAACAGGGGAAACTAGTGCCCAAATTCCAACATGAGCCTTTCGAGGTCATAGACAGGAAAGGTACAATGGTAACAGCACAAAGAGGCCAGGAGGTCAAGGCGCGAAACACAAGTCATTTTCGCAGAGTCAGCACTGACATTGAGCCGTTGCAATACAGGCCAGTCGAATCTGACCCAGCTCCTACTGTAGTACCCCCAATAGTCCCAGTAAGTCATCCAGTGGGATCTCCGTACTCAACTGAGACTAGTACGAGTCTTTCCCCTTCCGTGCATGCACCACCCAGTCGTCCACCTAGGGTTAAGAGTGTACCCAAACGGTTTGAAGGTTTTCGTGTAAACCTGCCTAGTTTCTGTAAACAGTGATGTAGTTTCAACACTGTACTGAGTATAGTTTCAACATATCAGGCGATATTTTTTATTTGCAAAACAATTGTATAACGTTTGGGGAGATGTAATGAACATAACACCGTCTGATGCTGCCACCTGTCGTATAGTTTATAGTGATTTAAACATGTTGGAACTCTCCTGTAGTTAAGAGAATAAAGAAGTTAGTTCTTTCACCGAAGCTACGATGTACGTGTCACTATTTTATAGCGCGGACGAAAAAGATAAAGTTGGATCGACAATGTTAAGGAGTGGACGGCCTTCTCCATGTCAGAGCTCCTCACCACAACCACCGACAGACAGGAATGGAGCAAGGTCGCAGCTGCAGTTTCGCTTATGTCCCACTGACGACCAAGTCGGTCAAGGGACTAAGTAAGTAAGTAAGTAAGTAAAGTCACAACGGACGCGCCCGCCGTTGATCGCGGATTGATCGTTGTTTCGAATTCGCGGCCCACTGTCTTCGATATTGGGACCAGCCACGATTAGGCCGACGCAGCCGTAACCACAAACCGGCCTTGTTAACCGGTCACATTAGGGTTTTTACATGAACAATTCTTGCACGCGATATCACGCACTTGTCTGAACAGTGTGTCTAAAATCTCTTGCCGAAACAGATCATTCAACTACGTGGGTGTAGACTCAACGGCGCATTGAGCATTGCAATAGAGTCTACAACTACACGGGTGGGTAAATACATTTAGCAGTGCGCCATAAAAGAAATAACTAAGCCTCAGTATAAATAGAGCAATTAGCCTACTCGAAGCAGCAACTATGGCATATTTGAATCGTGCAATTACTTTGTAGAATTGTAGGAATTAACGTGATACAAAATCAAACACTGCATACGCACGCACGCACGCGCGCGCGTTAAGGAATTCGTGGCGTAAAGGGAGGGCTGACCAGGTCAATCCTAGCTACCCTCTTCGCTCTGGTGAACACGTTAGTTCGACAAACATAACGACATGCACACGCATACACTCGCACGCACGCATACACCCGCACGCGCGCGCGCACACACAATGAAAGTTTATCGTACCCTTTTCAACGTATGTTCGCCGGCCGAACGACCATACCGGGGAGTTGGTCTCATTCAGAGGTTTGTTGTTTGGGGAATAAGAACACATGGACGGCCCATCGCAGTCGATGCGCAGTGGCGGCCTCGCGTTCATCGCTTCGTCCCATGTGACCACCTTACGCGGCTTCCGGTGTTCCATTACGTACGAGATGTGTGCATTCGTCGCCGACCTTGCCCTGAAAGACGCCGCGGAAACATCATAATGTAGCGTCCTCAAGCTTAGAAGTGGGCCCATTTGACCTGAACACATACAATTGAGTAGGCTTCTACGTCATGAATTGAGTTTAGTTATCTCTTTAGCCATATTAAGGCCGGTTTGTACGAGCGATATGTGCCCCAATTAGTGGTAGTACACCGTGATGACATAGATATTGTCGTTTAGGCTTTTTAGCTGCTGATGTCAGCCGATTCCTGCATTGGGTTACCGTATCGGCCTGGCAATTTTGGCAAATAATCGCTCGTGTAAACCGCCCTTTACGAGTGCACAACCAATCCGAAGCTAGCTAACTAATGTTGCCGAGTGCCCCTGCAGTTATGCGGCGATTGACTGGGTTAGCCTAAATATTTTATCCTGATATCACCGTAAGATGGGTCAACTGTATGATTTAGATACAAAAGTTGCCCCTAGTAAGAATCCCACCAGACTGGTATGCACGGGTTGGTAACATTTGCACTGACACAGAGACCAGAGGAGATGCTACAGTTTGCATAGTACAGCTGGGACCGGGGGATGTGTTAAATTACATAAGAAGATAGAAAGATGACGGGGGAATTGAGAGAAGCCATTGGCAAGAAAACCACTTGGAAATTAATGTAGTTGGGAACAGATTGCAGTTGGCAAGATACGTGTACTGGGAACGGCTGATGAAAGATTGACAACTAGAGCATGGAAAACAAAAGAGTTTGGAGAAGAGGAAGATCTAAATTAAGATGGGAGTCGTGAGATAAATTGAACAGTCGAGAGTTGTTGAAAATAACAGAAGATTGAGATAGGTGGAAATGTATTGTTGGGTGGTGGAAATGTATTGTTGGGTGGTGGAAATGTATTGTTGGGGTGGTGGAAATGTATTGTTGGGTGGTGGAAATGTATTGTTGGGGTGGTGGAAATGTATTGTTGGGTGGTGGAAATGTATTGTTGGGTGGTGGAAATGTATTGTTGGGAAGGTGGAAATGTATTGTTGGGATGGTGGAACTATATTGTTGGGTAGTGGAAATGTATTGTTGGGATGGTGGAAATGTATTGTTGGGTGGTGGAAATGTATTGTTGGGATGGTGGAAATGTATTGTTGGGTGGTGGAAATGTATTGTTGGGATGGTGGAAATGTATTGTTGGGATGGTGGAAATGTATTGTTGGGATGGTGGAAATGTGTATTGTTGGGTGGTGGAAATGTATTGTTGGGTGGTGTAAATGTATAGTTGGGATGGTGGAAATGTATTGTTGGGTGGTGGAAATGTATTGTTAGGATGGTGGAAATGTATTGTTGGGATGGTGGAAATGTATTGTTGGGGTGGTGGAAATGTATTGTTGGGTGGTGGAAATGTATTGTTGGGTGGTGGAAATGTATTGTTGGGGTGGTGGAAATGTATTGTTGGGTGGTGGAAATGTATTGTTGGGTGGTGGAAATGTATTGTTGGGTGGTGGAAATGTATTGTTGGGATGGTGGAAATGTATTGTTGGGTGGTGGAAATGTATTGTTGGGATGGTGGAAATGTATTGTTGGGATGGTGGAAATGTATTGTTGGGGTCGTGGAAATGTATTGTTGGGATGGTGGAAATGTGTATTGTTGGGTGGTGGAAATGTATTGTTGGGTGGTGGAAATGTATTGTTGGGATGGTGGAAATGTATTGTTGGGTGGTGGAAATGTATTGTTGGGATGGTGTAAATGTATTGTTGGGTGGTGGAAATGTATTGTTGGATGGTGGAAATGTATTGTTGGGATGGTGGAAATGTATTGTTGGGATGGTGGAAATGTATTGTCGGGATGGTGGAAATGTATTGTCGGGGTGGTGGAAATGTATTGTTGGGTGGTGGAAATGTATTGTTGGGTGGTGGAAATGTATTGTTGGGTGGTGGAAATGTATTGTTGGGTGGTGGAAATGTATTGTCGGGGTGGTGGAAATGTATTGTTGGGTGGTGGAAATGTATTGTTGGGATGGTAGAAATGTATTGTTGGGGTGGTGGAAATGTATTGTTGGGATGGTGGAAATGTATTGTTGGGATGGTGGAAATGTATTGTTGGGGTGGTGGAAATGTATAGTTGGGATGGTGGAAATGATCACGTCATATGGCCACACCACGCAAGCGTTCAAGGGGGGGGGGAGAAAATGGAGACAGCAGAGATCAACTGGGTCCGAAGAAGATGCAGAGTAACGAGAGAAGAAAAAGAGAAGTTGACCGAACTGAGAGAATGGATTGGCAAGGAAAACACCTAAAGATGAAAGTAGTCGGAAACAGAATTAGGTTGGCAGAACACTTGCACAGAATGAGCGAAGACAGACTGTCAAAAAGAGCATGGAAAGCAGAAGAGGGTGGCAAATGACGAAATGGAAGACCAAAGCTGAGATGGAGCGACAAGATGAAAAGGGATCTTAGGAGAGCAAAACAACTAAGAATGGAAGGTCATTGCGAAAAACATATAGAAATGGAGGGAAGTTACGGGAACAGCAGGAGAAGCTAATGAATGACGTGGACCCCACCCCGCAAGGGAGCAAGGGGAAGAAGAAGAAGACATCAGTCCAACCTGGACGACATGGCGACGGTTGAGAGTTTGAGCATCTGGTGTGGATATCGTTTCCTTGCAGCCTGACGAGACCACTGCATGGCGCGTCTGTCGATGAGCTCTTGGTGCTCCGGCGGGGCGAGTTGGCGGATCTCGGCCGACCGCGGCACGAGCACCTTCGGCTTGGAGTCACCCGTCCGATGAGATGCCGGAGAGTCGGGCTGGTGGTGTACAGGCACGCGGATCTCACCTGCAATAAAATCTATGCACGTATGCATATATTCATATATGACCCAGTGGGTCCAACGATACAGTGTATATACTGACTCCTCGGCATCTCTCACATGCCCGACCGGGAAGCAACTCCGGCCGCTGGGAGCAAGATCCAGTGGGTTAGAGATAGAAACCACCACTTTGTGAGTCCGCGATAGGTTACACATTTACCCACGTATGCGATCTTTTACTTCCCCTGGCATACACACCAGATAGAAGTGACCAACGGATGGTAGTGTCTCTACCGAAAGACACAGACAATGTGAGGTGAACGAAATTACATAAGTTTCGAAATGGCGGCAGGTGGAATCGAACCACCGTCTCCTCGATCGACAATCCGGCGCTCTACCGCGCGACCACCACTCCCCAATATAAGGAATGTGAGTTATGTGTGGAAACATATCCGTGTTGGGTCGCTAGTTATTTAGAAGATACGTTTTTACATAGCGCAATATATATATATATATATCGCGGTAATTGAAACCGTTCAAAGTAATGAATACTTCACACGCTGGATGATAAGTTATTAGAGAAACCATCTCGACTTCGAAGAATAATTGTGCCATCTGCAATTACTGTGTTGTGCGACAACTATCTGTCCGTATCCAGGCCCATAGGCCGAGGTATGTCTGCAAACGCAACCATTCCATCACCGAAACAAAATAGTTCCGCTAAGAGGAAAACAGTTCCGCTCGAAGTATCGGGTGAGTGTGCAGTTCGAAGTTTTGGGGGAGCCTCAAGAGGATGCGGTTGGACATTTTTGGGAGCCCAAAACGTACCCAAAAATAAGCCGCCACGCTACGGGCATGTATATCGACCATTGATCTGAGCTAGATACTTCTTTATACAGCTGAGTGAATTGTAACAACGTAGAGTGAATAAAATTCGAGGATTCGAACCCACGTCTTCTCGAATAAGAGCCCGACGTGTTATCAATGTCATTGAGGTCCACGTGCGCACTATTGTAACTTTGTAAGTATCCACGTATGTTTAGTAATGCCCCCCTATACGTTCTGCCCCCCCCCCCCCATACGTTCTGTATTCAGTCAACCAGACACACGGCGGGTTCACTTGGCGTTTTCTGTTCATCGACTGACCCCGGTGTCCCAGCTGTGTTATACTTCTGAAACAGGTGTACTACTTCCTCGTGTCCTTACAAATAAGCAAAGATTGACATTGTTGTCTTCGTCACAATTATATCATCACCACCATCGCAAGCATCATCATTATCACCCCCATCATCACCGTTATCATCATTATCATCGTCGTCGTCATCATCATCATCTTCATCATTACCATCATCACCATGTAATATCCGGGTGTTATACAATATATTCAATGAGGAATGTTCCCGAGAAATCGTCACGGTTGATCTTTGTCTGTTGTCATTCTGTTAAAATTAACTTCGAACTGAAATGTAATTATATTATCGCGCCATCAACCACTGCATGATAAGATACGAACCTGGACTCGTCGGATCAGTTGCCGTCGGATCGTCAGCGTTCGCTGCACCGGCGTCTTGATCATGCATCGTGACGCTGTCGGCTTGGGAGTTTGCTGGCGTGGACGCTGGTTTCGTCATCGTCTCCTTGTCGTTACCGTTGGGGAGACCTGTATTACCGCCCACCTTGGAGTCGACATCGCCATCTTGGGCGGAGTCGTTGGAATCCATGATTTGGTGTCAGCTACTAAAAACATAAGAACATCGTTATACATGGCCGCGTAGATAGTCATGTACATACCAGGGACGGATTGCACGGTCACTTCAGGCTCGCCAAAAAACCTCCTTCGGCGCCAGAACCAAATTAATATATTCGATGGGCTGAGCTGGAGCTTCAGTACGACTCGACTGTGCGGAGTGCGTGGCTTTGAGATGTCTATTTAGAATTTTTTTGTATCGTAAACTTTGTTCACCACTGAGGCGCTTCCCATTTGATAATTCCTCATAGAACACAGCCTTTGGGATTCTGTGGTCGGTGTTCATTCTCTTTCTCCCTCCCCCCTCTCTCTCTCTCAGTCTCTATCTCTGTATGTCTTCGTCTTTCTCCGGTTGTCTACGTCTGACTCCGTCTGCCTCTCTGTCACCTTGTCCCCGTCCTCCCCTCTCTCTCCCGCTGTTATCCATTAAGCATGCATACTTTTTGTTAAGAAAAGAACAAATTTTGAATTAATTCTATCAGCACAATTCTACACTAGTCCACAAACGCGATGCAAACACAAACGCCCGCGCGCGCGCGTGCGCACACACACACACACACACACACGCACACACACACACACGCACACACACACACACACACGCACACACACACACACACACGCACACACACAACCTGGAACTAGGTAGAGCGGAACCCGTTAGCCCGATCTGTCACAGCACATGTTGTACGTATATGCACTTCCAGATTAGCCAGCAAGCAACTCGCTGAACAATGCGCTCAGTCAAGAAACCCACGGCTACTCGGTACACGCCATGCAAGAGCTAAGTGGCACCTTTGCACTGACGTGGTTATCGCAACAATGCAGCCAAATAATAAACACACATCCATCGCATAGCTATAGATGTACACCTCGGTGTTAAATGTCAAATGTTACCATGAATCACAAAAGAAGCAACACACGTGGTTCACCTTGTTCTGTAAATGTTCCAACTATTACGAAGTAAAGCTTAACAACTATTTAAACAATCGATGCGTGGTTACTTACGTTGCGCCTCAATCTGTATAGTCCAAATTCACGCTAAACACGTCACTTCTACTTAAAGTTAAACAGATGTCGGCGCTCAACTACTCTATAACATGTGTGGTAAGTTGGCAGGCTAAGGCTAATATTCGATGGTATCTTCCCCCGCAGAGAGACCTTCTGTCACCGACCGAAGGGTCGTTGTAGGCAGTTCCGTTCCCGAGCAATTTCCGGAATTCAGTCGTCGTGGTAAACGTTGCAATCCAACCGGCCAGCCCGACCGTACCTAACCAGTGCAAGTTTGGCAGTAACTAATGTGCGCAGCCGTCGATTTCATAACAGAGTCAATGTAGCGACAAGGTTGTCGTCAAGGGGACTATTGAAGACATCGCTTGTTGGCCGATCGGTGTTGGACGTCAATCGTCGGAGTCAATCGAACGGGAGTGCATTCATAGACTAAGGGGTCGTATTGGAACACTTGCGCGTAATAATACAAGCCGTATTGTGACTAGTTGGCCAATAAATCTCACTGCTAGACATAGGCGACAAGATTTGTGGAAAGGCCTCGCCTAATATTACTAAATTGATTGTTAATTAAGACCGGCTAGCATTCATTACTCTGTGGATGATCTTTGGCGATAAAGTGTCCTCATGT
>OZ023217.1:42093344-42220844 GCA_963995525.1 Escarpia spicata
AATCATTGCAGAATAATTATGAGAGCTATACAAACGATACTTGGTGTCAACAAATAGGGCAGACCGCGAAATAATCATAGTACCAGGAAAACACGATCACCTTACATTGCTGACCATTCTTCACGGTGGTTCATTTTATTAGATCAATGTCTTTTTAACATATCCAAAACATAGTTGATTATACCTTCGTTGAGGCATATCATGTAGATTGACCAATACAGCCATCACGGAGACGAAAGAATATAAGGAGAAAATTCCTAACTTGCTTTCGACATAGAGTCCAGGCTTCAGCTTCATAGCGCAGCATTATGCTGCGTTCACACAGAGCGCAAGTGGTTTAAGTGACTTAACTTCACATGGTAATTACCTAGCTTGGAACAACTGTAGAAAGGACGCGTGGCGTTGCGAACAATTGTACGTCATAAACCGGCTTAAAGTTAAGTCTCTTAAGATACTTAGTGTGAATAAGGCATCAGTGAGTACCACTGCTTGGTCCATCTGACATTTTACCTGATAGTTACATGGCGAGTTTTCAACGGTTGCGCAGTCGATCGAAACGTGATGATGCCCTCGCTATGCGCTTCTTCAGTTCCATGTCAAGTTTCGCCACATCAGAGATTATATTTTCAAGATAAGTGAAATTATGGACATTCTGAAGTTGCTGGCCATTTAAGAAGACTTAACCAGGACTAGCTTCCATTCTTGATGATTGGTGCATAACTACCATTTTCTTCAAGTTTATGCTTAAACCGCAACAGTTTGCTGCATTCGCAAACACGTCGATTATGGTTTGTATGTCGTCGAGGTTGTTAGCAACAATAGTTTTATCATCTGCATATATAGTAATTCTTGAACTAGAATAAATTATGTTCTCGTTTTCGCTCGGAGCTGGGATACAATTACACAACGTATGAGACGCTAAAGAAGGATCCGACCAGGAAGTATACCTATAAGACAGAGAGAAGAAGGGAAAGATCACCAAAGATCAGATGCTTGTATCCGAAACAAAAAAACGTCTACGGATGTGTGGTTTGCCAAAAACCAGCAAGGCGAATGTAGCATTCAGACCAATAACGTTGTAGACTACACACAGACAATAGCATAGAGTGTCCAGAGACTTACCCAACATCTCCAGCCACCTCGTTTACATGCTTTGCCGCTGATTCTGTCAAACAGGGAAAGACAACATCGTCATAAAAAAATGTCACCGCAGACTTGCGAAGAAGAATCCAGGCCTTGGAGATGAGACGCTACCGCAAGATCCTGCGCATCTCGTACAAGGACCATATCACAAATGAAGAAGTCCACAACAGAATCAAGCAAGCTTTTGGACCCTTTGAAGACCTCCTGACGACTGTCAAAAACTAATGTGGAATGGTCACAAGATCAACCGGCCGTGCAAAAACCATCCTACAAAGCACTGTATCAGGAGGAAGAAAGAGAGGCAGACAGAGGAAGAGGTGGGAAAACAACATCCAGGAGTGGACTGGTTTGATCTTCGTCGGCATATCCCAGAGAGCGGCAGAGAATCGAAAGAGATGGCGGGAGCTGTCAGGAAGTCATCCGTGGTGCCCCAACGACCGCTTGGTTACGGGATAGAGAATAAAACTGTTGCAAGCGGTACTTAGTTTATTCTGCAGGCTCCAATATTAGTTTGGGTGGAATCTCATTCACTCCAGGTATTTGTTATCGTTCGTTGCCTTTATTTTCTTATGGCTACCATTTCCGGGGTTACAACTAACTTCTCTAATTAGCTTGATTCTGCATGCCTCCATGAACTTAGGAATTGAGGAATATCTGGTGGCCACGTGGTGTGGTGAAAATGGCGGATATGAAAATCGGAGGTTAACAGCAATTATTGGTAACATATTTGATATCCTCGCACCTGAAAACGTATAGATAGTTTGACATCAATATTATGGCTGTAGGTGGTGTAGTTAAATGGTGGATATTTGAATATCGGCGAAGGCTAAAAGAAAAACATTTCAAATCGTCGAACCTAAATACCTATAATATATTATATCAACGTCACGGCTAGAGGTGATGTAGTTCATCAGACATAGGATTAATAGGCTTTGACGGGCGCCATCTTTTAAAATGGCGCCCGTCACATAGACAGAAGGTGGGGATGGTTTGAACTAGTACTAAATGCGTAATGTTTTTGGACTTTACAAATTTATGAGACCTTCCTTTATGCACAATCACGCTCTCGTTACAAAAATGTTCTGTTGAATTGTTACATGACCTCAAGTGTAATAACTCTTATCACTGATGCATGGAAATATAAATTACATTACTCCTATATAGAGAAAAGCCCAGGACACATTTTTCATCTAAATTACCTAAACACCATTTTATAAAATTATGGAATAATCTCGATTATAAGATACAAAACGTAAAATCCAGACAACAAATGAAAATTGTATTATCCAATCAATATCTAGACAACTATCTTAGCCACGTGCACTGCCTAAATCCCAGATGTGCGGAGTGCAATTAAATATTTGTTTACTTTATATATTAATGTTCGGATCCGCTAAAATTTCTTAATATTTTTGTTTTCTAACAGTAATTACCTACAATAATTCGTTTCTCTCTCCATCGCATCCCCAGTCCGTTGTCCGTTGTCATACAAAAGATATCATACCCTCGTGATAATCATCGTATACGTATGCGTAAATATAATTCGAAATATATGTTTATTGGGTCACAGGAAGACGGCATATTACATGCCATGTGACCACCATGCAACACAACTTTATTTTTAAACGGTTGTTTTGTGTATGTATGTTGTTGTTGCAAAATAAATTGATTTTATTTGATTTATATCTAACATCTGAAGGCAATAAATAGAATATTGTGCACTACTCTCAAGTACTCTCAAGTACTGGCATCTTCCTAAAATACTTCCTCTACACTACGATCCTCAGGAAATGCTTCTGTGATTTGTATATGAGAAAATAGTCCATCCAAAGTTTTATAAAACAGTTTTCGTTATTCACACTACTACATTAGTAAGTAATGTCGTGTGTAATACAATAAATATACGAAAGGTTGTTTCGCCTCAACGCTCAAGTTAGATTAGCAAGCAAAGATATAATGAGAATGGCAATTTTTTGGCAAGTCAGCAATATGATTATGTACCTTGCTATAATCCACATATAAATTACCAGCCACGAGACTGGCTGGTATACGGTACAGCTGTAATTGTGTAAAATGTAATTAACTACAATTACACATGTAATTTTAGAGTAACTGAACATCCGTCATGGGCCCCTGCTTGTTCTTAGCATACATCAACAACATGCCTGAGAACCTGACGTCACCAGCCAGAACAAGACCTCCAGCGACTTGCCAAGTGGGAGAAGAGCTGGGACATGGCCTTCCACCCTGAAGCACTCCTACCAGCTCCATGGCCACACACTTGAGACCACAGACTCCGCAAAGTACCTTGGCGTGACCATCAACAAGGACTTGGGCTGGAACACCCACATCGACAACATCTGTGCAAGAGCCAATAAGACCTTAGTTCTCACAGCCACAGTGTCGCACTCAGTACCATCAGCACTCATTCCTGCCCAGAACCATCGGGAAATGGAACGACCTTCCGGTTCTAGTAGTGGAGGCCAACACGGTCGACACTTTTGTGTCAAGGATCTCCAGACTAAAATTCAACGGCTAGGGTCTTTGTTAGAGAGCAACAGAAAATGTGTATTAGTAGTAGCTTTGTAGTTATTTTTGTTTAGTTGTTCTGTCTGTTTTGTTCTCTTGGGCCTGACACTGCCTTACGCAAGGTTGGGGCCGGCTAGCCTCTGACATAAGAGGTGAAGAGCGAATGGTGGTAGCCTGCCGGCAGCTCCACCACAGTTACGGTTTATTAGTAGGGTGTATTTTTGTAATCTATTTTGTAGGAGGTGGGTTTTTCTTTTCAAATGCCAGATCCCCGGAATAGTGGCAGAATAATCAGATATTGATTGTGACCATTTAACGGAAGAAGATACGTCATTTCTGTTAAAAGGCAGCATTCCGCATGAAGACACGAGAAAGACACTGACATAAGTTCATACAATAAACCACCACCTTTATTACTTGAGCATTTAGAAACCCTAAGCTAGACACAGGCTCTCACGCTATCACAGTTGTTGCACGCGAATGAATGCATTGCTGCTGCTGCCGTCGTCGAGGCACTTTTTATCATTACTTAACAACAAACGTATAAGAACAAGGTAATATCATACATGTAAATGGAGAATTCTCAGGCAATGCATAACATAACAAGTGAAGTTTAAAGAAACCAAGCCCCAAATAAACTAAAGCGTTAACACTCTGCATTACAACAGGTAGGACTGGTCCTCAATAAAGTACATCCAACTAGACCACCAAGGGGCCATCCATAAAGTGTGTCACGTTATTTATGGATATTCCCTGCTAAAAATGTACTACAGTTTATTATGGTAAATCATGATAAATCCACAGTAGGTAAATTATAGTACACCATAGTATATTACATTTTACATTGGTTACACCATAGTTAATCACAGTAAAATACAGTATTCACTGTAGTAAACCATAGTAAAATGAAGAAAAATGTGGTAAAATATTCAACCATAGTAAATTTACTGTAGTAAACCATAGTAAATTGTTTTGCAGGGTTTTGAGACACCCTATCCCCTTGTCACGCGTTGTAACCCATGTGTGTACACACACCATAAATTATGTTCATCTACAATAACTGTTACATTATTGTATTGATTTGTTGTTTACACGTAAAACATAAGTCTGTAAAAGTAATACAAAACAATAGTGCACTGCTGGATTGGCGTTGGAATACTGTTGAAATCTACACCAAAACTGTAGCCGTCTAGCGAGTACCACAGGAACAAAACGGCTGATAGCACTCGTTGCATAGATGTGTTACGAGTAACTGTACAAAGGAAGAAACAAGGGGTAATCCCAAAACATCCATGTACCACACCTTACATCAAAGACATTTATTTAATCTCAGACCACATCTCCTGCTCCATGGAATCTTCCCCCTTTGGGGTATCTGAAGGGGGAAGATGGGCAAGAGTATTTCCCCCTAAAGCATCTACCCCTACCATCAACGTCTTCCCCTTCCTAAACAGGTAAAATATTCTAATCCACTGAAATAACTTCATACATTTAAACTTATAATTTAATCTGGATCGTCCACCTCAATAGCAAAACACAGCTCTATTCACAAAGCACTGCATAGCTTAATCCACTTATTGTTCAGCACGGTAACAAAGACGGGGTATCCAGGGTTAGGCGGAGATATCCGGGGGGGGGGGGGGGGCAAGAAAGACTGATACCCCGGGAGATTTCCTCATTACCTATCACATACCATTCATATGCAGCCATCATAACACACAACTGGTAGGAAAACAAGCTAAGTTTTAAGGGTAAAATACATCAATATGTGATATAAAATAGCTGCTAACCCCCAATCCCATAAACCAATTTTGTGTAGTGTCGAACATGGATGCTTTGGGATCATCCCTAAAGGGAAGTTATCCGTCGTTCATTTTTTATTGTAAAAAACAGTATAACGTTTATGTATTCAAACATACTGACCGCCCAAATAATATTATTTTTTAACGAAGCAGGAACTAGTTCTGAATTCAACAGTTCCATGTTTACAAAGTCGCTGCGCTGTCACTCAAATCCTCGAAGGAAGGTCGTGACCCGATGGGGCGGAACTTCTATTGTCAATACGCTCTCATCGTGATTTCGGATCAGAAGCCACGCCTTCGAAAGCAGCATGCTGCCATGTAACCAAACAGTTTCCTCTCAAAATACTGAAATTTCAACAAGTGGTTCAATAAAACTCATTTGGGTGGTCACTACGTTACAACAGATATAATTTATATATCGCATAACACGATTTTGTGATAGACAAATGGAAAACCTCCCTGTAATGATGGCAAGAAATAAAGCAGTGTACGAGATATCGCAAAAATATCGCTCTGAACCTAGTATTGTACATATCGCATTTTTGTAATGGTGATCTACGGTGTGCCCTGGAACCTGATATAAATGCATCTCAAGAAAACACCTAAATGGATTCAATGGAATGTGAGGGACGTCACGAGTCACGTTGGACAAGTGACGGTATTGCGTCGAGCTTGATACAGATAGTGGCAGATTGTCGCCAGGAAAGCACCAACGACAACCAACGCCGCAGTAACCAGGAGGATCATCTGAAGCAGAACGCAAACGATTTAATAAAAGTGCAAACATAGAATTAAACATTATTTATGCTGTGCTAGCATTTACATAATGTAGTTGTTGTTACACAATGACAGTCGGCAGTACTCGGCACGTCATTAATCATCCGTTGTCGCGCTTACATTTATCCGGGCGTTATATTTGATCCGGGTGATGTTTATGTGCATATGTAAGGCATAATATTTGGCACCAGTAGATCACGTAGTTATAGATAATATCAAGTAGTTAAATATGTTTCGTTTGTTGTCGTAATACGAGCGTTATAGTTAGAGTACATAATTATAATTTGCTGTTTCAGATTTGTGACCAAATATAAGAGTAAGTCACGTGACGTGTGTGTGGAGAGGAAACTGTTTTACGATAGAAATTGTTAATGTATGTGGGACGCAAACATTTTATAATTGATGTATATGTATAGACATATATGTAAATATATACATACATATAAATATGCATAAGGCCCGGATAAATGAAAACGCGACCGTCGCAGCTGGTGCTAAATGGATTCCATAGATACGCGCATGCGCAGAAACGTCACCCGGATATTATTTAACGCCCGGATAAATGTAAGCGCGACATCGGCTCCATTAATGGTCCCCCAAGAAATCTCGCTAGATCTTGCCGTTAGATACAAAGCTATATGTTTATGACTGATGAGATTAAGCACGACTGCCAAGTGAATGTGATATAAACAGATGCATATATACGTTAGTAACAGTTATTCATTGGTTACTAAACACCATTGGTGCTAGATGCTGTAATGATTTCACGGGACAGTGATTTCCTGTACGATAATCATAATTTTTTCAAGAAAGCCAACTGTTATAACAATTTGTTTGCATAACATGAAACATATAAATAGTAGGGAACAGCATGGACATCTTTCACAATTTATTCCACATTAGGAAACAATGATACGATTAACCAGGAGCTAGGTTATTGTCTCTGGCTCTGTGGACACTAGTGCTATCTTGTTAATACTGCACATCCTCGTTAGCTTCTTAGCAATTCCATCCATCTGTTGACAACTTTTGCTCTGTACAACAATGAGAAGGTTTAATCCTTCGGATTTGTTGCACCACTGAGCTTGGATTTTCTGAGCATAGTCGCGCTAAAGAAGTCATTCTACTATTATTGTCAGGTAGAGGCAGAGCTCCATTAATGCAGTAATTACCCTGATGGCAAACATGTGTTTTCGCCAGATGTCTACCAGGGCCACTCTGAGTAGAGACGTCGTACACGCCACGTACGCATCAAAGCGCTGTGAATCGACACACCTAACAGAAAAAGAGGCAGAAGAATTAACGAAATGACATACCCCTGCGGTGCATGGCGAGAGACTGTCATCTGACAAGTTTTGCATGGTAAATATAAACTGTATTCTGACAAGTTTTGTATGGTAAATATAGACTGTCATCTTACAAGTTTTGCATGGTAAAATATAGACTGTCATCTGACAAGTTTTGCATGGTAAATATAGACTGTAATCTGACAAGTTTTGCATGGTAAAATGTAGACTGTAATCTGACAAGTTTTGCTTGGTAAAATATAGACTGTCATCTTACAAGTTTTGCATGGTAAAATATAGACTGTAATCTGACAAGTTTTGCATGATAAACATAGACTGTCATCTTACAAGTTTTGCGTGGTAAAATATAGACTGTCATCTGACAAGTTTTGCATGGTAAATATAGACTGTCATCTTACAAGTTTTGCCTGGTAAAATATAGACTGTCGTCTGACAAGTTTTGCATGGTAAAATATAGACTGTAATCTGACAAGTTTTGCATGATAAACATAGACTCATCTTACAAGTTTTGCTTGGTAAAATATAGGCTGCCATCTTACAAGTTTTGCGTGGTAAAATATAGATTGTCATCTGACAAGTTTTGCATGATAAACATAGACTGTCATCTTACAAGTTTTGCATGGTAAAATATATACTGTCATCTGACAAGTTTTGCATGATAAACATAGACTGTCATCTTACAAGTTTTGCATGGTAAAATATATACTGTCATCTGACAAGTTTTGCATGGTAAATATAGACTGTAATCTGGCAAGTTTTGCTTGGTAAAATATACTGTCGTCTGACAAGTTTTGCTTGGTAAAATATAGACTGTAATCTGACAAGTTTTGCATGATAAACATAGACTGTCATCTTACAAGTTTTGCATGGTAAAATATATACTGTCATCTGACAAGTTTTGCATGATAAACATAGACTGTCATCTTACAAGTTTTGCATGGTAAAATATATACTGTCATCTGACAAGTTTTGCATGGTAAATATAGACTGTAATCTGGCAAGTTTTGCTTGGTAAAATATAGACTGTAATCTGACAAGTTTTGCATGGTAAATATAGACTGTAATCTGGCAAGTTTTGCATTGTAAAATATACTGTCATCTGACAAGTTTTGCATGATAAACATAGACTGTCATCTTACAAGTTTTGCATGGTAAAATATATACTGTCATCTGACAAGTTTTGCATGGTAAATATAGACTGTAATCTGGCAAGTTTTGCTTGGTAAAATATACTGTCGTCTGACAAGTTTTGCTTGGTAAAATATAGACTGTAATCTGACAAGTTTTGCATGATAAACATAGACTGTCATCTTACAAGTTTTGCATGGTAAAATATATACTGTCATCTGACAAGTTTTGCATGATAAACATAGACTGTCATCTTACAAGTTTTGCATGGTAAAATATATACTGTCATCTGACAAGTTTTGCATGGTAAATATAGACTGTAATCTGGCAAGTTTTGCTTGGTAAAATATAGACTGTAATCTGACAAGTTTTGCATGGTAAATATAGACTGTAATCTGGCAAGTTTTGCATTGTAAAATATACTGTCATCTGACAAGTTTTGCATGATAAACATAGACTGTCATCTTACAAGTTTTGCATGGTAAAATATATACTGTCATCTGACAAGTTTTGCATGGTAAATATAGACTGTAATCTGGCAAGTTTTGCTTGGTAAAATATACTGTCGTCTGACAAGTTTTGCTTGGTAAAATATAGACTGTAATCTGACAAGTTTTGCATGATAAACATAGACTGTCATCTTACAAGTTTTGCATGGTAAAATATATACTGTCATCTGACAAGTTTTGCATGATAAACATAGACTGTCATCTTACAAGTTTTGCATGGTAAAATATATACTGTCATCTGACAAGTTTTGCATGGTAAATATAGACTGTAATCTGGCAAGTTTTGCTTGGTAAAATATAGACTGTAATCTGACAAGTTTTGCATGGTAAATATAGACTGTAATCTGGCAAGTTTTGCATTGTAAAATATACTGTCATCTGACAAGTTTTGCATGGTAAATATAGACTGTAATCTGGCAAGTTTTGCATTGTAAAATATACTGTCATCTGACAAGTTTTGCATGATAAATATAGGCTGTAATCTGATAAGTTTTGCATAGTAAAATATAGACTGTCGTCTGACAAGTTTTGCATGTTAAATATACTGTCATCTGAAAAGTTTTTTTGCATGGTAAATATAGACTGTAACCTGACAAGTTTTGCATGATAAATATACACTATTACCTGTTCTGATTAAAATGTTTCCATATAATTCTATGCTAACTGCATTTTTTGCTTGGCACTCTGCAATAAATAGCTCATGCACATGGCACATCTGCCATCGCAACCAGCGACAGGCAGCGACAGGCAGCGACAGGCAGCGACAGGCAGCGACAGGCAGTTCTATTTGTACCCAAATCCCAACCCCACTGGGATATCCTGTTTAAATTTTACAAACTCTAAATCTACTAACCACCCTAATGGGCCAGCTAGCTAGATTGCCTACAAAATTAAAGTTCCACATATGCAAACTTACTGAACATTCGCTCGGACATACAGTATTTAGACGGTCAATATGCTAGAATGCATATTATTGTTTGCACAGCCTAACACAATCTTACAATAAAAATTAACAGATAACCTCCTTCTATTGCTCTCTGGCAGTTCAATCCATAATATGGCTGAGAAAGAAAGAGGGGGACAGAACACACATGCACACGCATGCATGCATGCACGCACGCATGCACACACACAGAAACAAAAGGCATAAACACAAGTACAGACAGAGAGAGATAGAAAGACAGAGAGACACACACGGAGAGATAGACGGAGAAAAACAGAGACAGGACAAACCGGCTGTAGAGCTCTGTCACCAGACTTAAATTGCTCCTCAAGACACTGGGAGCAAGGTCAAGAGAGACCCAGACAGACGGAGGCACTGGACTCCCCTCCTCCACCAAGTAGGCCAGACTGTGTAGACCCTGAAACACAGGCACCTTGTCTACATACTCCACTCACAGCGACGTGCTGAATACACCAACTCAAGTATCCAGTATGTTGCAGTTTGCCTATGTCACAATGAAAATTATGTGTGTGACCACCATCAAGTTTGCCTTGCTGACAAACGAGTTTGCCTTGCTGACAATCAAGTTTGCCTTGTTGACAAACGAGTTTTCCTTGCTGACAAACAAGTTTGCCTTGCTGACAATCGAGTTTGCCTTGCTGACAATCGAGTTTGCCTTGCTGACAATGTTTATAAAATATACAGGTATGTGCTTTCCATTATTAAGGTGGCATGACATCTGCTCGATCAAACATTCCCACAAACAGTTCTCACTTTAAACACTGCCATATGTTTTTGTCATGAAGGAATTAGTAAAGTAATTTCTTTAGACCATTTAAGGCCAGACACAGCAGGTAGATATGATTATTTTTTAATTTGAGCAAACAGTTCAATTTGTTCTGCCCAGTGCATAAAATTGGTCTTACTGAGTAAAATATATTATATTGAACTTTTTTTCAGCTAGACCCACCGTTTCCATGGTAACAAACTAAATGACTGCCAGTTTGAGCAAAAAATATTGGCAAATTTGGAAACACTGCCATTTTTTATTGAACCCATGTATAGTTATAATTCTTGTAAATCCATGTTCTCTATACATTCTATTGTGCAATGATCAGCATTTTGGGGGTAAAATACAAACAAAATATGGCTATATCTTTCATGCTTAAAAAATGTGTCTGATCATTGAAATTCTTGATGGGTTCAACAGTAGTGGAAGCAACTGAAAGACAGAGCTGAGAGGTAACTTACATGAGGGTCGCCAGCGATTGCAGCGTTAGCATACATCACTGCCGCAGCGGTCATATTTTTGGCACCATGCATGCCATACCAGAAATAGTCTCCCATCTTAATCCAGGCTGCAAGATACAAAATTTGCTCTGTAGTTAAGTAATGATGAAATTATAAAATAAAATGTGTTTAGACCCAAGAGTTGCCTTAACACAAAATAATATAAAATCGAACGGGTACAATTTTTACTTATTTCAATCAATTTAATTTTTTTCCTGTGACATCAGCAATCTTCAACAGAAAACTACCGCTAGATGGCGACACGGCAGTCAATCTGCTTAGTGATGTCACTCACTTTTGTGTGCCGCCCCGGCCGCGGTAGCTCTTAAACATATCGTCCAATAAGTGACATCGCTGTGTTGAACGACTACTTTTTTCAGTGGATATATCGTATTCCAAGACATTCCCCAGAGGGAGCCACTGTTACAAATTTAAGATCACATTCCCAGAGGGCGCCACTTTTGTAAATTTAAGATCAAAATACTGGAATTGTGATAACGCCTTGGCTCGTTGCTCAATGAGCTAGTAATAGTAAACGGCAGTAGTAGTAATAATCATACTATAAAACAAGCAAGACACTTGAGACCCCTATATGTGACCCATCATGGCAAACTGGTCTCACAGGCCTATTCTGCACACGAGCTAAAAATAGCTGTCCAGGTCACGTTCTATAAATTCTGTGACACCTTACAATTTCCAGTTTGTTCTCGCAGACAAATAATCCAAGACTAATCAAATACAGGCATTGACGAACCCACAGATTAAAAAAGAATACAGAGTATAAGTAAAAATGTTCTCGTTTCTCAAGACGTCACTTTATTAAAGTTTGCTTCCATTTTACAAATAAATAAAAAACTACCAAAGACATTTCAAGAAATGAGGAATCCTTGTAAAACTCATAATCTGTGGAATCCAAACAGGTATACAACTCCGTTTCATAATGTTGCGACTTAATACCCACTACGCTGTGGCAAGTCACATGACACAGTTCACACTCACCGATCGGGCTCACTTGGTTTGGGTGACGCTTTGTTGCGAGGTTGTAGTACCTCCAAATACAGTCCCTCCTGATGTACTGCATCACGTCTGCCTAAAGATACACACGCATACAGGTGTCAACATTACCCAATTTAGGTTGGAAATATTGTGTTTCCCTTAGATCCATCCTCGCAAGCCAGGGGTGTCACTACGTGCACTACCCCTGGTAGATTACTTACGCATTGAATGGAAGTTAGCTGAATCAAACTCATAATTGACTTCGTCGTACCACCCATGAGAACAGGACAGACATCTGTTCAACCCGCGCTACACTTCCAAGATGAAGCCCTCGAGTTCCAGGAAACCCAATATAATTACCCATTCGATTGTTCTCACGAGAAGCTGAGCGGTATCATGTATAACTATGTAAATATATTTTGTATAACTATGTCCCAAACCACCAGAACTTGCTGGCAAATGATATTATTGGTGATCTTATCTTCCGAGTTTCGCAAGGCGATCTGCCAGAGGGTACTGAGATGATGTAATCAGAAGCGCCCCCTGGTGCACGAGGATGTCTAGGTCTCGCATCTTGGATGAATTGCCACACTTTTTGGTAAATTGTAATATTCAAAATCACCTGAGGAAATTTTTGTCTATAAATTGTCTGAATTCATACGTATACACTTACGTTGTTCATCTCGCACAAATGGGCTGCGTTGAAGTTTCCCACTTCTATGCCTGCATTGGCTGCCAACATGTAGTACAACATGGCCGTATCCCTGAGGAACATGTCACAATCACCTGCTCAATATAACAGCTTAGGGGTAATCTCATAAATACCAGTCCCAAAAACTGAACAGCATCACATATGGGTGAGTTGGTTGCCTTCACATATCGCAGGTGAAAATTAATAGACATAATGGCGCCACCTGTTGAGTGGAACATATATAAATGCACACTGATGCTATTGTTGAAATCAGAACCGGGCGGTTAACGTATTGGCAATCATGAACTCATAACACTAATATACAAAGACAGACTACAGGTACACTCATTTCATCCTCGTAGGTGCGGCTGTCCTCCGGGGGGGGGGGCACTATTCTTACATGTGGGTAGGGGTGTGCAGCCGAAGGTCACATACCCCTACCCTTGATAAGAGCATCCAATATCAACAAGTATACCCTCATTCTAGGGAGAACATGTGAAAAACAGACCCTTGATCTAGGGAGCCTTGGTAAAAACAACCCTTGAAGTCGGCACATCCACAGTACTGCTACTATAGGCAGTGCCCCCCGGGCCGTGAATGCTGTGATAAAAACCTAGCCTTGTTCTAGGGAGGGTTCCTCGAAATGATACCCTTGTCTAGGGAACTTCTGTATTATGTTGGCCCTTGTTCTAGGGAGAACATGTGAAAAACAGACTCTTGACTTAGGGAGCCTCGGTAAAAAAACGACCCTTGAAATCGGCCCATCCACTGCTAGTATAGGCAGTGCCTCCCCCTGGGGGCTGATCACACAAAGACCTTCATTTGTCCCATGTGTCATAATCTTATCACTTTTTTGCAAAGATAATTGTGATTTAACCTTTTCAATAACATTCTTGGCGATGCTAACACAAAAACCTGTAATTTTCAACCAGAGGTTTTGGCTGGATTAATGAAGCATTAATGAAGCATTAATCCAGTTTTGTTAATGAAACACCCTATTATCACCCATTCCGTAACTATTCGTAATATTCATGTACTGTGTCAAGTGTATTATCATTGCACAAATGTAGATGGATTTTGGTATTTTATTACTTGAAAATTTACATGAAGGTAATTGAAATAAATACTAATTTGTTATCTAACGAGAGACCGTACTTACCATGCACCTTCTTTATATAACACCAGTCCCTTCGACAGAACTATCCCCAGAAAGGCATTCTGTTCACCAACATATCTTGCCCAGCTGAAAGATATAACAAATACCATCATGACTACCGGTATATATATTCGGACACACAATTATTTAAAATCTCAGCCCTCCGAAAAATAAGGTACAGAAACATAATTCAGACATGTTGTCCGAATATTTACGCACACGAACGAGTCCTGATGTTGAGTCGTATTTTAATACAGTAAATTTTGTACAGTTTAAGGGTGACCGAAAAACAGACAGTGTCAAAGTACAGTCATTGCAGTAATATGCATGATCAATATGTGAATCCTACAAAGTATGTCAGCACTTCAAGGGTGGTTATATTAGTTCACAGTCTTACAAACAGACAGGAATGTATATGGGAGGGTGGAGTTAGGTTGGCACCACATATCGCTAAAAAATAAACAGCTACAGTAACACCACCTACCAGGTGGAAAAAGTAGTAATTCACATAGAAACGTGTGTACATATCGTTGAAAAAATAGCTACGATCGCACCAACTATTGCGCGGAATAAATAGTAATGCACATAAAAATGTGCGTTTCGATAATGCAGGAAAAAATGACGTTAAAAACAAGGTTCAATAATTCTATGACATACTCGACTGCAATCGCTGTGTTTCTCTTGAGGTTTGGCAATCCCCTCATGTTGTACAGAGCCACCATAAGACTCGACATCAACTGTCCTTTGGTTGCGCCAAACTTGAAGTACTGGAACGCCTTCGTCTGGGAACAGACTCACACACTCAGCTACAGATGCAGACACAAAACTCTGATTACATAAGAAATGGTTTGATAAGTTCACAAAGTCCAAAACAAAGGTTATGTGTTTGGTATTGGTTAAGTCCCACCTGTCTCCACCAATATGTGGCATGGGACTTGCTATTTTTAGTATCCAAAATTGCTATTGCTATCATCCCTATCCATTTAATGCTTAACATTTTAACATCATATTTTAGGAATTTGCAACCTTACGCAACCTCCCATCATAATATTGTAACATAACGTAAATTTATTTAACAACATAACAACACAATATATATATCTTACATTTTACACAGACATTCATTATGTCACTTGGTGGACACGCCGTAAGATGCTGTCTTGCTTTGAGCTCGTATAAATAACAATCAGATAGAATTGTAGAAAATTTTAAATCATAAAGTAAATCTATACAGCAACAAATTGAGGGAGTGGTTATGTTTCAATAATAATTTGTGATATATTTTAATAATATTCCAACTTACAAATAGCCTATATTTGAAGTTTCGAACACAGAAACCATCAAAAGCTAGTCCACTGACAATGTTGTAAACACACTTTAAAATGTTAATTAAGGTTGAATAAATAAAGTACCCGGTGGCAGATTGTTGTACCAAACCTCCTGTTTATGTGAAAAATACAAGAATATACATACAATCAAACTAAAAGTAAATATAACATTATTTTAAGACATTACAAATATCTTAAAGGGGGATACCCACCAATAAAACCCAATACGAATCTCCCTTTGAGTCAGGGTGCAAGGCGTTTATGTACATGTGTCCCAAGTTATGGGCGGCATCCGGGTCACCGAATTTGTACGCTTTTTCAAAATACGCCGCTGCCTTCGTCATGTTGCCCTCGATATCCATGGCATACCACCCCAGAGTGTTCATTGAGTGCACGTTGCCCTGGAACACAATCAAACAAATATAATCGAGCTAGCGAATGTATGGATGGGAGTACGTTAACGTTTTTCTCCTAGACAGCACGTCGGGTGTCAAACTGTCCGTGATTAATTTATGACCACTTGGAAGAGAAGTAACGCCTAGGTTTTTCTGAAATTCAACACATATTAAGGTTTTTTTATCAGTTTTATGGGTGGTCGGTTATTCAGCATAGATTACATAATAATAATACCAACCAGCATTTGAGATATAAATCATTATCTTATGAGTCACTTCAAATTATTTATTTTTGTTTATTTTGTATGCACACATGTATGCTCCTATGTACAAACACAGCTAGATGGTCTCGAATCCTAACGAAATGAGTTGGAAGTCCACAAACATGATTTTGAGAAAACAACGTTTTTATGTTGCACAGTGATTTTTGACGATTTTGACTCCAGCTGATACTTTAATGTCTTTTCTATTGATTGGCGATGGTTTGTCTCATTTATATTAATACTTAGTACCTATTAGAACCTTTTTAGAAAGTGTATGTAACATTTCATGCACGAATTCCGTAAAACAAAACTGATAAATTGCACATGTTCCCGTAGCATTCTTGGGGATATCCCTCAATAGAAGGCGGGCTTATTTGGTACTACGGGAAAACCCAGCGTGTCTACTTTCCATATATGGCATGTTTACATCAACTTTAGCCAATAGCAAAGCCTGACACAAAGGCCTATCTGTAAACAACAGTCGCTTGCCACTGGCCTCGTGACTGATACAGGTCCCTTCATTGGTTTATTCTGTGTGCGCAGATGCAGTGCACCCTTTCTTGGCCTCGCTAACTGTAAACAAAATTTTCGGTGGTGATGAGTTTGTTGTTATGAAACGTTCCTAATTACACGGATACTGTTGCGATGATCTCAGTAAACATTTGCGAAATATATCATCGCCAATGAGCGCGACTTGGGAGTGTATTTCAAATACATCAAACAAAAAAAGAAGCAAAACAGCGGAATTTGGAACGGCAACGCAGACGTAGTGACGTTCGATCACTCGCTGTAGTCGTCGACGTCGGGATCTGGCCCTTGTAGATGTACGATTTAGTTGATAAAGTCACGAAACTTATGTGTTATAACTATCTGTAAACTGTATAACAATTATATAAAATGTAATTACGTTCAACTGTGTTTAACAAGATTTAACAAGATTGCCACCCAGAGAATTAACTCTAGGTGGCAGGTGGACAAGGAAGCCCTTTGGCTTATCGAGAGTCCGACCCTTTTATCTACGTGTATCCCGCCCGTCTGAGGTATGTGTCGATTTTATTTTTAAACATATTCACGCTACTAGCACCCACACAATCAGAAGGTAATCTGTTCCATTCATTTACAATCCTTTGTGTAAATGAAAACTTTCTTATACCCAATCTACTCTGCTCCTTTGCTAATGCAAGTTCATGTCCTCTAGTCCTTCTATCTTTCTTAACTGAGAAAAACATATTTCTATCAATATTTTCATAACCCTTCAATATTTTAAACACTTCTATCTGATCTCCTCTCAATCTCCTGGTCTCTAGTGTTGTTAAACCACATTTTTTAGGCGTATTTCGTAACCAAGATCCCTCAGTTTTGGTATCATTTTAGTTGCTCTCCTCTGCACTCTTTCTAGCATATTTATGTCCTTCCTGCGATATGGCCTCCACGCTTGAATACAATATTCTAAATGAGGCCTAACTATTGTTTTGTACAGCGGTATTATTAGCTCTTTTTCCTTATATGTTTTGTTTCGCCTAATTAATCCAAGGATTTGATTTCCCTTTGAAGCTGCAATTCCGCACTGCTCTGAAACCTTCATATCAGCTCTAATGGTTAACCCTAAGTCTTTTTCTTTTACAGTAGTAATTAGTACAGTACCCCCCATTGTATATTCTACCTCCTCGTTCCCATGTCCTGTGTGGAGGCATTTACATTTCCCAAAATTGAACAGCATTTGCCACTTTTCAGACCATCTGATCAACCTATCAAGACCATCTTGTAAATGCTGTTTATCTCCATCACTTTTAATCCTTCTAAACACTTTTGTATCATCCGCAAATTTCAACACCTTGCTTGTTATTTCATCATCCAAATCGTTGATATATATTAAGAATAATATAGGTCCTAATACTGATCACTGTGGTACCCCACTCAATACTGATTTCCAGTTTGAAGCCTCCCCATCAACTACTACACGTTGTCTTCTGTCAATCAGCCATTGTTCTATCCAGTTTATTATACCATTTCCTATGCCATGGGACTTTAGTTTAAGCAGTAATCTTTGATGTGGTACTTTGTCGAAAGCTTTTTGAAAATCTAAGTAGACGATATCTACTGGTGATCCCTCATCTACCCACTTAGTGATGTCTTCCAAAAAACATAACATATTTGTTAAGCATGACCTAGCTTTAAAAAAAACATTTTGAGATGGGTTTATCAAGTTTTGTTTAACAAGAAAATCCACCATGTGATCTTTAATTAGTCTTTTTAATAATTTACACATCACTGATGTTAAACTCACTGGTCTATAGTTCTCTGACTTGTTTCTCGAACCTTTTTTTAATAACGGTATAATGTTTGCTTCTTTCCATTCTAAAGGAACCACTCCCTCTTCTAATGACAAGTTGAAAACTGTTGCAAGCGGTATGCTAATTTGTTCTACAATTTCCAATAGTAGTTGGGTGGAATACCATCCACTCCAGGTGATTTATTATCCTTCATAGCCCTTATTTTCTTAGCTATCATTTCCGGGGTTACAATTAATTGTCCTAAATAGTCTGAATCTGCCCCCTTGAACTTAGCCTCTGGTACTGGCAGTGAACTAATATCTTCCCTGGTAAACACTGAACTAAAGTACTCCTTCAAGTCTTCTGCCATTAAGAATCCCCCCGATATTATATTTCCAGCACTATCTTCTAGAGGACCGACCTTATCTTGAACTTTCTGTTTGCTTCGAACATATGCATAAAAACTTTTGCTGTCATGTTTTATATTACTAACTAATTGTTGTTCATAGCTTCTCTTTGAATTTCTAATTTCAGCTATAGCTTGGTTAAGTGCTTCTTTATAACTGTTGTAGTCTTCATAATTTCCAGTACATCTATATGACTTCCACATCATTTGTTTATACTTAATTTTTCTAATGGCTTCTTTCGATAAGTGTTTCTTTTTGGACCGTTTTCCTTGTTTTTTGAATGGTACAAATTTATCAACTATGCACTTAATTTCACTCTTTAATATATTCCAGCATTCTGTTGCCTTCTTAATTTTCAGTGTGTTATTCCAGTCTATCTTTGCTAAATATTTCTTCATGTCCTTATACCTAAAATGTATCTGGTTGTGATCACTACTCCCCAGTGGCTCACATATCTTGACATTGTCAACTAATTCATTCTGTGAGGACAAAACTATGTCTAACACATTCTCACCCCTGGTTGGTTCTAGCACATGTTGAGAAAGGAAAGTATCTTGAACTAAAACTAAAAACTTGTGGTCCTCACTCATTGTATATGCCCGTGGTTAAAATCCCCCATAATAATACAGTCCCGTTTGCTTACTTCCCTTATAGCGTTTTGTATTTTTTCATTCTCTTCTATGCTTATGTTTGGACTCCAATAAACTAACCCAACTGTTAACGTTGAGTTTCCTGTAACTATGTTACACCAAACAGCTTCTTCGCAATCTGCTTCTCTTTCTAATTTTATTTCATAACCCTGGATAGATTCTTTAATATATAAAATAACTCCACCTCCCTTTCTTCCTATTCTATCTTTTCTAAACATTACATATCCTGTCAGTCCCAATTCAGCATCTGATATATCGGTGGTGGTCCAGGATTCGGTTATACCTATTATATGAGGGTCAATATCTTCTACCATAATGTTTAGTTCATTTCTTTTGTTTACTATACTCCTTGCATTTAAACAAACACATTTATATCCAGCTTCAGAAGAGTATTCCAGACTGTTATTTGCTGATTTATTTGTGCTGTCTTTATCTATGCCTCCATTTTCAGGCTTCTCTGTGAATCCCCCCGCGAATCTAGTTTAAATAGATGCAACCTGTCCCACTGTCAACAGATCGCAGCAGGTTCTCTGAGAAAACTGCTGCCCCCTTTCCACTAAGATGGAGGCCATCTCTCATGTACATATCTTCCCTCCCAACAAAGTATCCCCATAAATCTGTGAATCCCACCCCCTCTTCTTCACACATCTGCTCAACTAGTGCATTGATCGCCATCCTCTTGCAGTTTCTATACATTGCCCCCTTCCTCCCATTACTGGCAAAATTCCTGACAGAATAACCTGTTCAACTCTTGTCTTCTTTAGCTTCCTCACTAACTGTCTATACTTCTGTACTATCGCAGTTGTTCCCTCCCTGTCTGCATTATTTGTTCCTACATGTACCAGTATAGACCCCCCCTTGCCATGTCCCAATACCTTCTCTACACTGTCAGTCACATGTTTAATCCTAGCCCCCGGTAAACAAACAACGACGTCCTTCCCCTCGCTCAGTGTCTTGTCCGTCTTTCTCATAATGGAGTCGCCCATAAACACCCTCACTTTCCTAATTGCCCCCTCAATCACTGCCTTAGAATAGCTCCTTCTTCGGTTTGCATCTGTCTGGTTGTTGTCTTTCCCCCCTGTCGTCTTCTCTCCTGTCACATTCTCTTCCGATCCATTCTTTCCTGTCGCTTTTTCTCTTGTCACCTTTCGTACTGTCAGCGTCCTTTTTATCGACTTCTCTTCTATCACATTTGCTCTCACTTCCTTTTGTCCCTTCTTCTTTCGTCCCATCTCATTTTCCTCTCTCCTCTCCCGTCCCATCTTCCCTCCCTCCTTCTCTACGGTCACTTTCTTCACTGTCACCTTCACGCTTGTCACGTTTTCTGTTGTCGATTTTCCAATTTCTTCCCCTCCAATCACCTTCCCTCCTCTCAATCTCCTTTCCTCAGTTTTCTTGCCACTGCTATTCTCCTTCAGTCTTGCAGTATTCTCACCTCTCTCCCTGTCATCTCTCTCCATTCGACCTGCCTCCTTGCTAATTCCCATCTCCATTCCCTTCACAATATCTGTCAACCTAACTATCTCCTTCTGCAGACACTCCACCTTCCAACACCCAATGCACTGAAAGGTGAATCCTTCCTCCATGGTTTCTGCCCATGACTTCCCACAGCCGGACAATGCAAAATCTACCCAGCTGTGGCAGTGATCGCACACCAAGTGTCGCTTTGCCTTGACTTGCCGCTTGCAAGGCGCCATATCCCGATCAGAATTTATTTAATAACTTAACTAACTTAGTCTTTATAAAGACTGTTTCCTGTGTACTACAGCACACTTTAGGTTACAAATTTCAATTACACAGCCGACTATTTACCCTGACACGAACGCTAACCTTACCGGTAGTGACCTAATTTAAATACAATCAATTACGTTACGTTAGGCTGCTTTATTTATTTAGGTTACGAACTTGCGCCGCCCTTGCTTAATTTTAACAACAATGCTACCTAATCAAAATATCTAGCAAGTACTGGCTTACACAGATATTATCTTATGTAAGTAGTTTGATGGTTGTTACTTTATCTCCTATATATTCTACCACATAATCAGGTTTGTTAAATCTTGTTTACAACTTATCGACGAAGGCTAAGTGAGTTACCCTATTATCACTCACTATACTAAGGTGTTCTAAAATACTTTAACTAACTTACTTTAAGCACAACTGCAACTCAATATATGTTTATTGCAACTTTATGAATGATATTAAGGCAAGAATAATACTTATCAATCAGTAATTCCACTTGTTTATCAACTTTTCTGCACCACCAATTTCTACGATCTATCTCCGCCAAATATAGCCTCGTGTAACATGACAGTGTTGGTCATATAACATTTTTTGTTGGTTATTATACAGCGTTTGTGTGAGCAGGGATTATGTTAATAACAGTTGTTGATGTACACTTATTTTTCTATCGTCATATACGTTTTTTTGTCATAATTTTATTAATGTCACATATTTTGTTCATATTTACACAATGTTCATACACTACCATTACCCAACACAACGTAAACATTTCAGGGAAATTCATTAAGTGTAACTGAGGTAATTTGAAGTAAACATGTGCAAATATGTACATGAACTTCAACTGCGTTTTTCTCAATTTGAACATTTCTACCCCCGTCATGTTCACTGTGGCATAACTTTGGCTACGAGTGAGCTAGGCCCATGTTTTATGCACCACTTAACATCTCTTTTTTTGTTCATTTTTTGACATTTGACTCATTTCGTTAGGATTCGACACATCTGACGTCAACCCAAAAAACCTTTATGAGGCATCTGTACCTTAGCGGCAGCACGCTCAAGCAGACTCACTGCCAAGGTGGCATTCTTTGCTACTCCGTGACCCTGCAAGAAAAAAGTAGATAATTTAGAATGGACTGATTCTACTAAAATGCTGACTCTATTATCTGAGATTCTATTAAAGGTGATTTCTTAATGCAATTTTTTTGCTAGTCTCTTTTCAAGATAATTTTGCTAAAAAGCAAATCTACTGTAGTATCCACTACGACAAGCGAGCTCATTTGTGAAACTTTTCTATGTAGGTTTGGTAAAATCACCAAACTGTTAAGTTATTTAATTCCTGCCCATGAATCAGTTCATGTGATTTTCAAAATTAAAGAAAGACACAACTGCACATATTTCTGTGTTGATCTTTTTGACTTTCCTTTCTTTGCTCTCTCATACACCTTGTATCCGACAAATTCAGTAGGTTGAAAGTTAAATTTTGGCCCTGCAATTGGCAAGTCATCAAAATTAACAAATAAAATCATTTGGTCATTTAAACAACGTATTTTGTATTAAAGTGACAGTATTGATTAAACATAAATAAATTATATTTGTTGAATAAATACATCTACCTAAAGTAACTGATAAAAGGTGAGTCTTTAAGGGAATTAATTCAGAAATAACTTAATCCTCTGTTAATACTTACTTTCAGCAGCACAATCGCATAGTCGTGCATGGCGTTCAGGTCTCCAGCCTCAGCCCCCATCCTATAATAGTCAACGGCTGCGTTCACGTCTCGCCTCACGCCCTGGGTGCCCCAGTACAGCAAACGGCCCAAGTGTTTCTGCATCGATCAAGTGGAAACACAACACATTACGAAATGTCATGGAAGTCTATCTGGTATTCTGAAGTAACAGTTACCAATTACAGCTGCCTGCAGATATATTTTATATGTCTGTCTAATGTATCATCAATGTAGTTCTTTATTTCATTTATTTAGTTAACTAATTTATTTAACGAGTATATTAACATTAAATAAATAAATAAACTCAACCAAAGGACAAAGAGGCAATGCCTACCTGAGCACTGACCACCCCCTGACCAGCTTGGTACTTGAGCCAGCGGTACACTTCACCGTCCTCTGCCGTCTGGGCGTTGACCATTTCCTCATCGGTCAGTCGGATCTGTTCCGTGTACACCTACAATGTGAAAGTTTCCTAGAAATGTTAACTTCTGAAACCACTTCATTCAATTAACCAGCAAAAATATCACTACATACACACGGACACAGAAGGTGGTTTCCTTGAGTAATTGTAAAGTGAAAATTTTTTGTGGTAACATAAGTCACATAAAACATCCCCAAATGATAGGCACTCTTTGAACCCTGGCAAGTTTGGCACCCAAGATGCAATGTGCTAAATTCTAGTTAGAGTTTTTTTCATTCCTGAATTATCACGTGATCATTGACAGTGCCAGGTGTTATTTAATATGATAACTGAAATACTTACATCTCCATCCATATGACTAAGTCTGTCGTCCCGTGTCTTATCCGCCACATTCTTGTACGAAGCTGAAAATTCACAGCAGGATAACAACTTGTTTTAGCGTATGACATGCCTCTAATCTAGCATACTTTACAGCCTCTCTCTCGCTCTAACCTGGTAAAGTTGGGAGACGGGGTAGATGATTTGTTTAATCTACCCAAAAGTTTAACAAATCACAAGTTGATTGGCAGAATACAAATATTTAAAACTTTAAAATTAAATTAGACAATTATAAAAGAAGCAATTACACAATAAAATCTACGTAAAACCATCCATCAGAAAATGTCACCATCTTCAACAAATACTACCACTATCAGAAAAAACAAATTGGGTCATTTACAAGCCAGCAATTTCATACTATATTACAAGAAAGCCTGATCAATTTAACAAGATTGCCATCCAGAGAATTAACTCTAGATGGCAGGTGGACAAGGAAGCCATTTGGCTTATCGAAAGTCCAACCCTTTTATCTACATATATCCAGCCCTTCTGAGGTATGTGTCGATTTTATTTTTAAACATTCACACTACTAGCACCCACACAATCATCAGATAATCTGTTCCATTCAGTTACAGTCCTTTGTGAAAATGAGAACTTTCTTACGTCTAATCTACACTGCTCCTTTACTAATGTAACTTCATGTCCTCTAGTCTTTCTATCTTTCTTAACTGAAAAAAACATATTTCTATCAATATTTTCCATTTCTGGAACAACAGATTTTTTGTATTTCTTGAGAAAAAAAACAATAATTATAAACTGTTCCCATGCTCACCATAAGCGTGTTCCAAGCGGATGGGAATCAAGTCGAGGCCAAAGGTGTGTTTGTTCGCGAGAGCAAGATGACACAGCCGGTGGTTCTCCAAGGCACAATGCCACAGAAGGGTGATTGCCTGGTAAAGACACGGCAACATCTCTCAGATTAACAGTAATCTTATTTGCACTAATCAAGCAGACACATGTCCTACTTTACCACCACCGTAGCTGGCCATAAACGATACATTTTCCCCACCATCTCCCACCTCAGAATGAACTCCTACACACAAATTAATCAGGGTAGAAACTGGAAATGACTTCAAAACTCAAGTCAACTTCTTCCTTGGTGTCAGATGTCAGCGCCAATCCCCACAGACTGCTTAACCCGTATACAAAAAGTGTACACAATTCACACACACTGTGTACATAATGTGTACAGAAGGCATCCACAACATTTACAGGGTATAAGTATGATGCATGTAGCATACAGAAATTCCAATGCAGTGGCTTAGCCAGAGACCCGTCTGGCAGATGACTGGCCAAGACGGGGAATTACAACTGATAAGATGGGTGGAATTTAGAGTGGGCCAGCTGGCCACTAAATTAACTAATAGTTCCAAGTCTAGGGATCCACACTACTGACTATCATTGGTGCAACTGGTAGCAAAACAAATCTAACGGTTCCGTATTAATTAAATAAATGGCTCACTGAAGAAAACTAAACTGGCCAACAATGGCTGTGATTGACACGACTGGCTTCCGCAGAAGCCGATCGCGTGCTAAAAGGCACACTTTCTTATTATTTCTGGCTAAGGGCCTGTACCAAAGTGTATAGCACTGTATGGAAAGTGTATACAGAGTGGTCTGCAGATGGTGCCCGGGTCTAACAGTTATCTACCTCCAACAAGCACTAACATAGTTTACCTTGCTCTGATCAGTCTTCACCCCCACACCATTGTTATGGACCACCGACAGCATGAACGTTGCATTGTGGTTGCCTAGGCAACTAGACTGTTGCAACAGGCGTACCACAGACTTCATGGAGACAAGGCCGTGCATTCGCTGAAAGGACAAAACAACGACAACGTGACATTTACAACGACCGTTGAAGGGAGGGTATAAACAACATAAATGTATTCAAACACTGCATTCCAATGGGCTCGTCTCTATCGTGAATACGACTTTGTAATACCTACTTGACCCAGTTGCATAAATTTACCAGTTGTAAACTCGGGCTGCTTGAGAACTGTCGAGTTCACCAAGTTGTGTTTACGATATAAACCAGCCCATAGGAACACAGCATAATGTACCGGCCATCCAAGTTTGGTTTAGTGAAGCAAAAAAACTTCTAAGTTCAACAGAAGCTTACAACAAACACCAACTGTCGCTCACATCCCTGTCTAGTGGGTTTGTAAAGTATCTCTTACGTGATACACACATCCATCTCAGTAGTCACCTGCGTGAATTAAGTTTACTAATCCTTTTGACTCCTTATCACTTACATGAAATGCGCTCCAAGTCCCCGCACCGGTCGCATAAAATCACCAAGATATGGGCACGCTTAGATATTGTCATTAACTATTTGTACTTTGTATACCAATATTGAAAGTTGTGCCTATTTTACTGATCATTTAATTGCACTGCAGATACACCAAAGAATTCAATGACACATATATAATTATACGAAGATGGCGCCACCGCCACATGGTGTCAAAGTTGTCGGACAGATTTGGGTGGTTGGGGAAGTGGACAGATCCTCTCGTTTGCAGGTGGTTGGGATTGAATGGGTTAAAAAGTGTTGTTGTTGCTCTCCTCCTTGTTCCCTGCGGTACAGGGGTGAGGGTCAGGTACAGTAAAGCTGTGTCTTTTCCTTTCATAGTTTTCTGTCCATCTTTCATCCTCCCCTGATCTTCTCATGTCCCTCCTCACGCAGTCCTCCCATCTCAGCTGTGGCCTTCACCTTTTCCTGTATCCTTTATGTTGTTCCGCCTCTGTTCTCTTTGCTGTTTTTCCGGCGTCCATCCTTGCCAAGTGGCCTGCCCATCTCATCCGGCTTCTCAATAATTCTCCTGTTACACTACATTGCATTCCAACCTCTTTTCTCAGGTCATTCGCCCTACTTCTGTCTACCCTCTTTGTTCTTGTTATTCTTCTAACCCAGTTGTTCTCACAAACTTGTAGCTTCTGTTGTTGTTGTTCTGTCAGCGCCACTGTCTCCAGACCATATAGGCATGCCGGCGTAACACACACTCTCAGGACTTTCCCTTTCAGCTTTTTCTAGATTTTTCTGTCCATCATGACTCCCTCTACCTTTCTCCAAGCATTTCGCTCCTGTTTGTATTTGGCCTCGCATCTCCACATCTGAATGCCCATCCGCCACAACCATTCCTCCAAGGTACACAAAACTGTCCACTTACTTATTTTTCTTTCCATCCAACCTGATGTCCAATTCCTATCTCTTTTGTCCAACCCACATCACTTCTGTCTTCTCCAGGCTCATTCTCAGTCTGTGTTTCTTGAACACCCTGTTCCATTCCTCCAACATGTCTTGTAGCACTTGTTTAGCGAAGGGTCAAAACCATTAGTTACGCTGTAGCGAAGGGTCAAAACCATTAGTTACGCTGTCACCAACATCACCTACACTCTAGCCTACTCAACTCTAGAATGATCAATGATAGACGGGGATCACACTGTCATCGACATCGCCTGTCTCCAGTGACTGTATGATAGGCTGTAAATGATAGACTCAACTCCTCAATAAATACACTAACTTAGTCTTAGTACAGTCAGTTGGCCTAACACTACAAGTACAACACTCACTAAATTTTTGCATTACACATTTCTTTTCGGTTGGCGGTGGCGTCGTTTTGCTGTCATCCATCATTTCGTGCAGCGTGACTTCGTTTTGTTTGATCGTGGAAATGCCAATTTGTCATAACGTTGTTTCCTATTGGTTAGATTACGACCAGACTCAGCGAATGAAAAACCATGTCACAACATGCTGCATACATATGCTGCCACCTGTTAAATATAGTGGAAACTCAATTTTTGTGATTGGCAAACATGGTGACAGTCCGTAATATTTTCATCCCTCGCCGTAATACCGTAATTTGAGGTGACTTTCCGGAATGATTCCGGACAATCCGGAATGGTAGGCAGGTCTGCGACTGCCATTCCCCCTTACAGTTACATCTCCAATCTCTTCTCCACCAGCTGTCTCAATGCAAACATCACATCCATCATCCCTCTGCCCTTTCTGAATCCCTGTTGTTCTTCCTCTATCTCTTTTGAATCCTCCCATCCAGGATCCTCACTAGCAGCTTCTTGATGTGACTTAGAAGTGTGATGCCTCTGTACTTCGCAAAAATGCTTCTTTGTACTTTTCCATTCTTCCTCCAGACTGCCAACTTCTTCACTGAGCTCTTCATATTTAGCTGTCATCCACTCCTTGTATTCAACAGCGACATCATCTTTGCTCCTCCACCACTTAATAGTCCTGCGGTCCACGGTCTTAGTTTGTTTCTTCTGCATACGCACAACGAACACGACTGGCTTGTGCTGTGTCGTGACATGCTCTCCGGCTACAGCCTTGGTGTCCTTAATCTTCCCTAGCTGCTCCCTCCGGACTACCAGCAGATCCAGTTCCGTTTTGTGCTGTCCGCTTCTGTATGTAATCGTATGGCTCTTGCGCTTCTGGAAGAAAGAGTTAGCCACTGCTAAGCCATTTCTAGCCATCAGTTCCACCAGAGCTCGATCCTCTCTATTCCTCACTCCCCACCCGTGTCTGCCAACACTCTCCTCTTCACCTGGTTCCACTACTCCAACGTGTGCATTGAAGTCTCCCGCAATATACAACATCACCTCCAGCTCCACCAATCCCATCATCCTCTCCAAAGCATCCCTGAACTTCTCTTTCTCTGCCTCCATCCTTCCCGTCTGTGGCCTGTATACAGACATAACACACACACACACTACCTGTTTCCTAATCATCAGCCCTGCCATCACTAAGTGTCCCTTCCATCTTTCTACTCGAACCACCGTCTTACTGATCTCTTCTGATACAATGATGCCAACTCCATTAGTTACTCCACCTCCTCCTCTATGCAGTAACTTGAATCCACCCATCAGCATTCTCGCTCTATCTCCCTTCCATGTCATTTCCTGTATGCACAGCACCTCCAATCGCCTTCTTCCCATCATCTCCACCACCTCAACCACTTTACCACTCACTGAGCCAACATTCAAATTGCCTAACTGGACTTCACATTTGGATCGCTACCAGCCGGACGATCCATTTGGATGTCTTCTCGCCGCTGCCAAGGTAGACGGCGAGTTGGTTGCCCCGGATGCAGTAGCCCTCTCTTTCACTGTTATTTATACCATCATATGATTTGGGACACTCAGCAGTGCTGCCCTGGCTGACATGCTAGTGCGGTTTTAAGTCAGAGTTTTCCTTCTCATAGATCACCTGCCTGCCATGGCTAGTGAGCATGATCTGCCCAGTACTATTTGCCCATAGTTGAGAGTTGAAATGGTACAGCATCGGGAAATATCCACATGCTAGTGGGCCCTGCACACTGCACCTTTAAGGCCCCAACCTGCTCCGAGATCCCTAGCACATTAGCCTGGGACCGCAAGGTGCCCAGTATCCATAGTGTATCACAAGGAGGTTGTGCTAGAGTCTTGTCTATGGTGAGGCTATGTACCAGCAGGGGAGACTTACACACTCGGCTCCCTTTTCACCCCAAGGAGCTATCTGGCGGCTGAAAGCAAGAATATGAAGCACAAACTACAGCACTTGGCACATCACACAGACCTGTGTTAAACACCACACCACTATTAACTTGAATCTTAAGTTTTGAGGTCACCTAATTTACAGTTTCGCCGTATTTAACATTCTTGATTGTGCTCAAGAAATTGTGACGACAATTTATTATCAAGTTTCACAGTCCCAAATTTACAGTTTCTCAGTATTTTATATTCTCGATGTAATACTAATATCTTTTAACCAAATTACAACTGACAACAGCAATACTGAACATAGTCCAGAACTTGGAATTTGCTCAAATTTATTACACGTGTGAAACAGCCGATATTTTATTTTATATATACAGTGTGTATATAAGTTATTTATTTACAAATGTATATTTAAATTCCGTATTATAACATTATTTTTATATACATATATTAAACATTGTATTGTAGTGATTGTGTTTGACCAATGTTGTGTTTCAAATGTCTCTGAACAGGTTTATATATTGGGGTACATGGCGTTATACAAATAAAACGTATTATTATTACTGAATAAATATAAAATAGCAAATCTGTGATAATCTTCCTCCCAGCTGGCAAAGTAGTACCAATAGTCGGTTCAAGAGGCGATGCACTTTGCAAAGGTACCATAATGTACCGCAATACTACTAAACGAGTTACTCACCAGTATATACTCGACTCTATCATATGTGGTGTGGCTGATGTGTCTGAGTATGTCTGGTTCCCCCGAGGTCACATACACATTAAGATGTTTCTTCATCGCTCGTCCGTCATCCGACAACCACATTGCGGGGAAGCATTGACGGAGCGAATAATTTTGCGTTGTCATAGCAATGCGTAACATATCAGCAAACCAGTTCGAGCAGCTCCCTGAAAGAAACACAGACCCACATCATAAATCATATCAATTTACAAAAATATTTAAAACTAAATAATTGATAAAAATAATATATTAGTGTATTAAAATAGATCATCTGAAATCTGATGTGTCTGAAAATCTATAATATATGCTAACTACGCCGACATTTCAATAATAAGAACATGATGAAATTTATATTCTGTATATTTTTCTGTTTGTTAACTTAACCAGGTAGCCCTTTGATTTGTTATTGGTTTTTCACGGTTTGGTTCAACAAAAACTGAAATGGAGCACCATAATGTAGAGGTCTTGCACTACATTTCACCCATACCAACACCACATCAATATAGCTGGGAAGCATTCAGCCACTGCGCAATTACTGTACAATGTATATTTGTTCACATAATTTCAAAACAGATCGCGAAGGGCAACAAAAATACAGACAATGAGTAAGAAAAGATTGAAAGGACATTGAAACAGAAGAGCGCAGGAGGAGAAAAGATACCAAAATTAACATGGAGAGAAAGCGTCAAGAGAAATCTCAAAAGGGAAACAATCAAAAGCAGGAGAAAATTACAGAAGATAAATATAGATAGTCAAGAGGGCAAAATGGACCAAGTGACGTTACCCCCCCACTCCTAAAGGTACTAACGTTTCCGCTCGTTCCTGCGTAATCGTCTCTTGATCAGGTCGATCTGATGGTGAAACCACGCCTGATGGCACAGACACTGGTGCCACTTCCTGGCAAATATCACCTGATACATCGGGTGATTGGCGCTTGGTTTTGGGATCTGTTATAGAAAGTTAGACCTGTAAAACTTATTTATGTCCAAATAAAAGTGTTAGTATGTAACTTGATAATGTTTGCTGGATCTTTCCGAAGCAACACTAACAAAGCCAGACAATACCTGAAGCAGTGACAGAATGTTCCATCCTGTCAACCTAATTAAAATTTCATTACAGCAAAAACCTTTCTACAAATTTTCCTTCAATGACTGAAATGTGTCTCCTAAATAAAAAATACTATGCTCGTCTGTCTGGAAATTAACTCTACTGCGCAACCGTGTCAAACCCCCCTAGCCAGGTCAAACTGGTGTCCTAGATTCTATAAAGGTTATGACCTTCAATGTGCTTTCGCCACCTTACGAAAGCAGTTTGCGTTTGTGAATTAAGAGAGTTTATTTGGAAGGATGTCGAGTTGCGTGCGTCAAAATTAATTCCGACATCGCGCGGCATTTGGCGGATTTGATTGAGATCATTTTTTTTCAATTTCAAATCAGACATCGATGTATACAGCATCAGTAGTGCTGACAACGATCAGAGTTCTATTATTGCGAAGATATCAAGCAGATGACCTGGCATCAGATTCTTCATTTCGCCATATACCGGGTATATGCAGCCATCTTGTTGATCGTGGCACTGTCCACACCTAGTTTAATTTGTTTATTTTGCTGTAGTTTGCTACCATGATAACACTGATAATGCTAAGGGAACACATAAGTGTGAAAGAGGTTGCTGTCTTTCGACATTTCGGGTGTTGATTTTATATTGGAACATAACATTCCATTCAGTAATATGATTGGTAGACAGTAGGCATTTTGTAAATTATGATTTTTATGTTTTCACACACATTGATATCATTTTACAAAATAATGTGTAATTTGAAAACTAACCATCAGAATTGGATAAATGTTTTACTAGGGCAAAAGTAACATATATGGTATATCTGCTTCACTGGATCACTTAAATGGTAGGTTCTATCAATTTGTTGGTATAGCATGATGAAATTTATGTTTTATTTTTCATAGTAATTGTTGAACTTTGCTTCAAGTTCAAGAACTGAAACTTAATTGAATGCACCACAGCAATTTTAACAACATGTTTTATTCTAACGTTCATTTCTATGAAAAATGTAATTAATTGAATGTATTTTCATGCACTGGTTGTCGATATATCTAAATTTTAATGTAAGCAACACACAATATAATTCACAATTGTCTACCCAGTAAAGAGCTAACAACAAAAACAAAATGTCTGTTGTATTTGTTATAAAGCATTCTTGTCTAATTCTCCCAAGAAATGTTGTAAATGTTTAAAAAAAGACATGCAGTTGATTTTAATAAATGAATTAATACATTAATTTTAATTCCAGATAGAATTAAATTCATGGTGCCTCTGGTGCAGATAAACGTACATGACTTTGTATTTAAAATTTTGAGTCAAAACAATGTTTTTCTTCTAAATATCCATGTCTTTCAAATGGATGCCATATGAAATTGAATTCCACAAAAAACACTTGACACAAAATCGAGCTGTGTAACTGCAACCTAACAGGACACCTACATGTTAAAATACATTTTAAAACAATAAATAATGTAGCTCACCTCGTGGGGTTGAACGACCCTCCTGCGGTACCAGACGGCATCCCCAATGACTCCCTTGAAGGATTGGCATAGCTCGGAGCCCCCAAACACCATAAGAGCATCCGTGTCATTATACATCACCCCAAACCGGTCTGGCAGCCTACGGCACATGTCAAACCTTTAAATATATTGTCATAAAGCCATATTTTGTTTACTTTATGTTTTTTATTTTGTTTTCTCAGAAACAATAAAAATGTATTAAAGGGATATTTTCTGATTGTTTTTATTATAAAATCGTGTTATACAGTATAAATTATATCTATATCACATACTGACTGCCCAGATGTTTTTTATTGCTCCAAGATCAGGTGAAAGCTAGTTACCTGGCTACAATAAATTTATTGTTATTTATTATTAGTATATTATTACTTAGGTATTTTATTATACCAGATTCCTCACCAGAAGCTTTCGCTGATAGATTTCTCCCAATCATCTTCACAATTTACTGTGACAGTCCACTAAAAAAGACAACAATAAAATAACTGAACAAATCTCTGTCACTCACTAGCAGAGCACCAAGAATTAAACTAGTCACACGGGCATGTTTCTCTTTTCAAACAACCTGGCTGTCAAGATTAATTTAATGTTTTTTTTTATTGCATCTGTATGTGTGAATACAGACGCTTTGTGAGATTGCCTTGCCCTACTAGTAATAATAATAAGGTAACTTCTTTTATGCCTAAATCAACCAAATTGATAAGTGCATCAAAACAACTGTTGGTCAATGTCAAAATTGAAAAGCTGTATTCAAATTGTCAACAGATGGCTGGATACACCGGGAGCTAAGATGGCTGGATACACCGGGAGCTAAGATGGCTGGATACACCGGGAGCTAAGATGAATGGATACACCGGGAGCTAAGATGGATGGATACACCGGGAGCTAAGATGGATGGATACACCGGGAGCTAAGATGAATGGATACACCGGGAGCTAAGATGGATGGATACACCGGGAGCTAAGATGGATGGATACACCGGGAGCTAAGATGAATGGATACACCGGGAGCTAAGATGGATGGATACACCGGGAGCTAAGATGGATGGATAAACCGGGAGCTAAGATGGATGTATACACCGGGAGCTAAGATGGATGTATACACCGGGAGCTAAGATGGATGGATACACCGGGAGCTAAGATGGATGGATACACCGGGAGCTAAGATGGATGTATACACCGGGAGCTAAGATGGATGGATACACCGGGAGCTAAGATGGATGGATACACCGGGAGCTAAGATGGATGGATACACCGGGAGCTAAGATGGATGGATACACCGGGAGCTAAGATGGATGGATACACCGGGAGCTAAGATGGATGGATACACCGGGAGCTAAGATGGATGGATACACCGGGAGCTAAGATGGATGGATACACCGGGAGCTAAGATGGATGGATACACCGGGAGCTAAGATGGATATACAATTATATAGGTTAATTTTTAAAGGGAAACAAAAGGCAATTTGTTGGTTATACATCTTAAAAAATTAATACAAACTAACCTTTTGCAGCTACAATCATATTTTTAACGTCAGCAGTCTATTAGGAAAACAAATTTGAACAAACAGCGAACATATTTCTTGGACAACGCCATGTTGGCCGGTAGATCTGCATCATAAGTTTGGGCTTCAACAACAATATTTTGTTGTTGGAAAACGAATATTTTGTTTGATTAACTAAACCCAAACAATGATGAAGGCAATCACAACTATTTATTTATTGAACATTAAACACATTCAATCTTAGAATGTTATAAAACATTCTAAATAGTTCACAACCTCACATAACAGCCCATGTTATTCAAAGTGTTGTATTATCGTTCACAAAACAAAACAATATATTTGTATATATATATTCCAGTTGTATGCCTGCTGATAACTTTTGTGATTCAGCTTCCTAAACTCTTTATCATACAATATATTTCATTCAACTATTCAAATAATGTGTGCCGATGGCGACGTCACTCACTTTGCAGCATGATGACTGCGTAGCTCGCGGGTCGCCGGCAGACGTGAGCGTTGCAGTACCCGATCATACCAACAGCCTTTGATGCCATCAGCTTTTACTTACTCGTTGTGGAATATAATACAAGTGCTGCATTTTTCTGGAAACTTAATTCTTCCCGAGTGACCCGTTTGCCAGTCCGCAAGTCAACCACTTGCTTGGCTGTGGGTCATCCTCATGTCTGGCCACTCGCTTACGGCTTAGTTGATTTGAAAACTACCTCCACGAAATTGTCAGGGCATCTGGAGTGGCATTATTTACATAGGGCCTACTTACTTATTCTGTGAAACGTACACATAGACCTATATAATTTTTGGTGGGTCAATATTTTATTTACCTAATATGCATTATACGGCGACAATTTCCATAATGCCTAATATGCGGTTAATTTGTGTAATGATTACAGAAAATCTGTAATGGTAGGCAATCATGTGTATTGCAAAATCATGTTTAATTGCAACGAGGCATTATAAAAGTCCACCAAACCGAATGCCATAACATGTGTAAACAACTATAATCAGGTCATTGAAGGAAAACATGTCGTCATGGCAACTTCGCAGTATATACAATGCTGCTCATTTATTGGTTGTCTATTTGTGTCATAAGCAAGATGGCTGCTTTCAGGAAATCAAACCTTCCACTTTTAAACCAAATTATGAGTAAACCACGAAGGTGAAAATGTTGATTGTAGTTGCAAATAGTTTGTATAACACCAAAAAGTTGCCTTTTGTTTCCCTTTAAATGATGGTGGAATTGTGTAATATTTTCACCTGATCTAACACTAAGAGGAAGCAAATTCCAGAGGTGGCACAGCGGCATAGAAACCCTTGTTCTAATGTTGGTATTAACTCTAGGAACAAAATGTAAATCAGAACTTGCTGATCGAAACTGGATAGATTGTCTAGTAAACAGGAGTGAGCAACAAATGCAAGCATGCTGGTTTTTTACACAAAAGTGCCTGGTAGGTAATAGCACACATGTTAAATATGATACGATATCGGACAGAAGGTCTTGACGTACCCGATTGCCATTGAAGGTCTGTACTAGTCTACACCACTGGTGTTTGGGTATTTTGTATATGCCAAGAAACGCATCCGGATATCCGTCAGACCTCACAATCTGGGTGTGAATCAACCCTGCAAACGAACCGATGTTCCATCAATGATGATATAATTACTAACATTTTCGATGTTGCCAAACATCCAGGACAAGCCCGTTCATAGGTACACACATAAGTCATGGAATCATAAGAAATTATTTAAAATTAGATATACCCGGTATATAAAACGGGGTAAGATTAATAAATATATAATATTAAATAACTAGTATTAATAAATTAAAGGGAGGGAGGGAGGGAGAGAAATTATTTAAAATTAGATATACCCGGTATATAAAACGGGGTAAGATTAATAAATATATAATATTAAATAACTAGTATTAATAAATTAAAGGGAGGGAGGGAGGGAGGGAGGGAGGGAGGGAGGGAGGGAGGGAGGGAGGGAGGGAGGGAGGGAGGGAGGGAGGGAGGGAGTGCTCAGAGCTTAGACAGCTGGTCACCTACCTTTTTTGTTGATGTAGACGAGGGGTGTGCGATAGTACCCCTCCCATGTGAACCGGTGGACAATGCTACATAGGGCTGCCGCTGGACAGTACTCCACAATGTACAGCCATATAGATATTGTGAATCTACAACAGCAAGATTTAATTGACCGCTTCACTACGATAAAGAGCTCATACATGAATCCATCATTAAACTGAAGCCATTGTTAAATTAAAGACCACCGGTACATCACTGAGGACACCATTTCCATTCCACACCAGAGAAGGTGTCCAAATGGTGTGTCCGGTAACTATTTCCAAGTAAAGCAAACGTAATGTCACAGTGGTGCCCTCTGGAGTCACTCACCAGCAGTAACTTTGTGTTTTTTAATGCATCACCAATTGGTAGATCGGAAGCCAATGGTTCAGGGAAGAGAAGGAACATGGAAAGAGGTGAGTGTACTTTGGCGCCTGGGAGGAGATACTGCCAGACTGGCACCAAAGTTAGCATGTTGATATAATCTAAATAAAAGGGATGCTACCTCACACACAAAGTGCTACTAGTAGTGATAGTCAAACTAAAGGAATGTGCTCAGGCTGTGTCAGTTTGCTACTAGTAGTGATAGTCAAACTACAGGAATGTGCTCAGGCTGTGTCAGTTTGCTACTAGTAGTGATAGTCAAACTACAGGAATGTGCTCAGGCTGTGTCAGTTTGCTACTAGTAGTGATAGTCAAACTACAGGAATGTGCTCAGCCTGTGTCAGTTTGCTACTAGTAGTGATAGTCAAACTACAGGAATGTGCTCAGGCTGTGTCAGTTTGCTACTAGTAGTGATAGTCAAACTACAGGAATGTGCTCAGGCTGTGTCAGTTTGCTAGTAAGACAGTGATTTGTTTGACAATGGTCCCTTTGTGTGAATGTCACAAGTTGTAGGCAGGCAAACTGATGTTGCTGTACTTCTCTTGTCCCTTACAATTCACTCCCAGCCAAACCTATTCCCTCAATACCAATTCATGTTATCTAGGAAGCATTCAGCCATGCTGCATGCTATGTGCGAAAGCTGCCTGTTTTTATACTGCTAACACTGTAGCCATGTACCTTTTTATAGAGCTGAGTGAACTAAAGCAATGCCCATGGTGAATAGCCAATGTCTCCAACAGCGGTGAACAGATCCAGACTAAAGCTGTATCAGTGCCCCAAATAGTAGAATCTGTTGCGTTGAACTTAATGTTATAACGTAAATGACAGCAAGGTAGCAGCATACATGCATCAAATTTTGACGAAAAAGCGAAAATACCATGAACTGTCAGGAAGCCTGAGGAAGGGCTAACTCAGTGGTTCAAAAGTGGCACCAGGTACCATGATCACATTCAAATTTACATCAAAAATCAAGCAATCCAGTTCTTAGTTGTGCATAGAGTTACATCATTAATCATGCCCCTATAGACTAGAGTGATAAGCTGGCTCACTGCTGTGGACTGCTGGCTGCCATACAACTGTACAGCAGGAATTGTTGCATCCACTGGCAAGACATACAACATAGAACTGTTTGACAGTGTATATAACATGTAATAAATGTCTGGCATAGGACATTTTAACTTGGATTATGTTACTCTGCTCCCTAGATAAGATATCTCATGACTAATTAATGGGGTAGACCAGCAGCCACCAGCTTAATGATTTGGGTTGGTTGGGGGTTGTTATCTAGAGATTTGTCATGTGCATCCTTGACAAAATGACTGATGACTAATTAATGGGGTAGGCTGTAGCCTCCTGCTTATTCATTTGGGGAAGGGTTCTGATCTGGATATGAGTTTAACCTGGGGTCAATATCCCAGTTGGATGATCCTACACTGTGGACAGTTGAGTGGCTCACACTGGCCTGAGCAACGTGTTTCTGTTTTTAACTCTCTATGGTTATTTCCTGTGTAGTTTACAACTGTACCAACCAAAAGAAGACAGGATCTGGAATCTCTTTCCAAATGTGAGAATCCTCAATTATACAATTTAGCTTAGGTAACAGTGTGCACGAACATGCCTCATTGCCATTAATTTTGAAAATTAACAGTTTTAAAAACATTACAATCATGTGCAAATTGACAATATATAACTTAAGTTGGTTGAATTACCATATATATATATATACATATATACATACCAAAACGTTATTTAATAATATTATTGTGCAGAGTCCTACCATGGTTGACACGTTTTGTATTAATCTAAAAGCTTAATGGGATAATATATTATGACTAATATCTACTGATAATGGATACTGCCGCCTGTAGATCTCCAGACGAAAAGGAAAGGCCAGAATGCTGAGCTGCGTGGGTTGAAGCAATCAGGAGAAAAGACTGGACACCAACAACGAACAGCTTTCTCTGTAGTGACCATTTTGAAGTGAAATGTTTTGTGGTTTGTCCCAACAAGAACGGAAGAATACTCCATGATTCGGCAGTTCCCTCCATTTTCAATTTCCCTTCCCACCTGCAACCTAAGCGTACGCCAACCTAGAAATGATAGAAAGCTTCCTGCTGAAGCATCTGGAGGCAGTAGTCACATGAGTACTGTTGTGGAAGATCAGGATGTTCCAAGTCCAACCAAAGTAGCGAGGAGATTAAATGTAGAACACAGTTACATCTCGCGAGACCAGCCATTATCTTCAAAGATGGTTCAGAAAACAGCAAAATTAAAGAGGAAGATAAAGACCTTGACTCAGAAGGTTAGGCAGAAGCAGCAGAAGATAAACAAAATGACAGAACTTCTCAAGACCATTGGAGAACAGAAGCTACTTGAAGAAGATGAGCTCGCACTGCTACAAAAATACATAAACTTTGGTGGGATGGCCCAACACATCTTTAGTAACCAACTATCCAACAGCCGATGATCGACAAGGAAAAGAAAGTACAACCAACAAATCAAGCAGTTTGCACTCACTCTCCACTACTACCCGGTAATCTAAAATGACTCATCCCTCAGACAGTGAGTGACTGTGTACCAATTACAGACCCATTGAGATGTCACAGACATTGGCATATCAGTGAGGCAACTGTCTGAACCCGTTGTGCATTTACAACACTGACTAACTGGAGTCAGTTAATAGTTAGCATGATATATTATGATGAAAACTTGGTGCTGTGCTGTATAGTCACTGGGACTGCAGTGACTTACTGCCATACAGCAGCATGGCTCTCACTGGCCCATGCAGCTGTCATTATATTATCATGTGTCAAGTGATAGCTGCTTAGCGATCTTGTTCAACTAGCCTGTTCTATTTATATCTATGGTTCGGGTGTTATATCCCAAAGGCAGCTACATACAAAAAGTTGTGCACAGGTGATGATTTCACGAAATATTTCTATTGGACGTTTGACACAGATTACGTAACTACGTGACAATAAACATAGCTTGGAACAATCGCTGAAAACATTATACATTATACATGTAGACATGTATGTATACACATATATCCTAGCACAAATATAATAGTGACAACATATTTTCAAAACAAATAATCAGTATTTACACTGGAGATATAATCCTATTTCTCCTTTCATGCTGCAGTTCTGCATTGCTGTACTCCGGGGGCACCATCTGCAGTCCATGACGGGTTCCGCTTAGAATCATCGGATAGTCAATAAGATGGAGCACTTCTGTAATGGGAGAATACAGAAATGGTCAATGTGTCATGCCCGTGGATTGAATATACTCTAATTAACAGACAATTCCTAGTTTTTTCATTAATTAATTAATATACTGTTTTAAAGACATTCAGTAAGCCCGTAAAAACGCTTGCAATTTTGAATGTACGACCCAAGACCACTGTGAAATAGCAAACAAAAGGCAAGAGCTGTTTTGGCAATAATGCCGAGATGCGTTGAGTTAATCCCAGTACCCTTTAATGTTCTATAATTTCCCGTTTCCCATGTTCAACACAACAGACTTCCTATTACAAACTAATACACTGTATACGTACAAAACTTAGAGCAAGAGAGTACTTTGTAATGACTACTCACTGCCCAGTACTTCCCAGTCACTAGCCAGTAGTCACTAGCCACACTTCCTAAGTATTAGTCAGTACTTGTATACAAATATTGACTAAACTGGCCCAGGTTCACAGAAAAGTGAAAATACATGACATACCTGGCATATGAGCTTTAGAATGGATGAATGAATGAATGGAATAGAATATTGGATGGTTGTAAGAATGAATTAAATATTGGATGGATTGATGAATGAATGAATTAATTATTGGATGGATGAGTGAATGAATGAATAAATGAACGAAATACTGGATGGACGGGCAGACGGATGAATAACTGAAGGAGCAAGCAAACAAGATAATGAATGAACGAACAAAACTGTTGTTACCTGGCTCCAGAGGGCAGTATGGTCGATACTGTTCCTTTAACGTCACTAACTTCAACTGTAGCCACCAGGAGAAACACTGTTTCAGCGGTATGCCAGGCCGATCGTACGGCGAGAGTAACCTAACAGGCTGGTGCAACATCACCACAGCTTTCTTATAACACGTCCTACGACATTTTGTTCTTGTCCACGTCGAATAGTTGAGGACCCAACCTTGTAATGAAGCACTCTCGACGATAATCGTCTCTTTATTGAAATGACTTGGTCTGTAAGCTAAACTGTTACGAAGATGAACAATGACAGTTCTTGTAGCGATGTCACGTTCAACAGAGCAGTTCCACGTCTCGAGAACGATGCGCCACTCAGACAGGAGAGAGGTTGATACAATCAGCTCCAGGCCGATTGTTGATGGTACGGCACATCTATACTCCACCTGGATCTGGTCGAACTGGGCGATAGTCAATGGTGGATCATAGATCTTAATATAGTCTATTTGTTGTGCAGCGTCTGCGATTATTTGTTGTGCTGGGTTTGTGATTTCGTCAAGCACAACTGAGAGAATTTCATCCAGTTGGCTGCTATCTTCACGGGCTGTTGCCGATCTCTGCAAATATATTGTGTAAATTCTATCATGGTCACGGATCTAATTATTCAAAAGTAATATCAGACCAATAGCAATAATTGAACTTTGCTAGTTGCGTGAGTGTTAGTATCATGAGTGTATCAATATGAAAATTAGCTCCCAAGGGATTCACAAATAATAGTTATACTGTACAATCTATTACTGTGGCGGTACTGCCTAGACAAGGTACTTGTGCCACTAACTTGAATACATCACAATGTGTTTGGGTTTTTGTCGATTACATGAGACCATTGGTGCTGTGAGTTCATCCAGTTTCTTCCATTTACTGCAATATGCATCTAGGACAGTGCGTGTACTGTTTATTATTACTTACACATACCTTTATTCTACCTGTCAATTAAGAATCAACTGAATCGATACAGACAATGAGACATGAAACAAATGTGAAATTTATGTATATGATTTTTTATGAATGCATGATTATAAGGAAAAGGGTGTACAGACCGGCATTGTGAATCATTACAACAGGGTGGGAAGTTTCATAAACGTCCAAATATATATTGTTATGTTTTTTATGGATAGCTCCTAATGTGATCATTACGTTAGACTTTCTTGTAAAAAATGACAGCAAACTTGATGCCTTCTTCTTCGTATTTAAACTGAACATCATTAAGTTGACAGCTGTTGTCAGTGTAGGAGGGTGCACGTTTTTTGTTTTTGTTTTGTGCAGGTTTACGAGGCTTCTCCAGAACGTGTCCAGTGATGGGGCGGTGACGGTTGTCGGGTTGATTCTGGGGTACCGATTCTGGGAGGGCATTAACTGGTGTAAGTCTTGTCACTTGATTACACATATATATCGATGCCAGTCATGAACTTCGACACTGCCGCGTGGCACACTACTTAGAATGAATTACTCAGTACAATAGACGCTACCATCTGAAGCTCATCGATGTGTGACAGCTGATCGCTATTCATACGATACGATACGGTAGCGGTTCGACGGTTGTCGGTTTGTCACTGTGTGTCCAAACTAAGTTCGGAACGTGTCAAACCAACAGTAAGCAGTTTCTACAATAACTTACTTCGCTATCCGGATAGGTTAAACAAATACTTACCCTTTCACTGTATGTACAAAAGAGACAGACGACAAGCAAAAGTTGTGCACAGCCGTTCCAACGCGCCATGTTTATCTAGGCGCAGCGAATACTCATCATTCATTGATTGGTTCTACTCGAAAATGTTTCCTCAGCCTCGGGGACACGCGCTACTGTTTATCCGTCCTCGTCGTATGACACAATTCCAGCATTTAAAAACGTGAATAGGCATATATGTATAACGTGCATACTTGCTAGGTATACCAACTGCTATCCATACACACATGCAGTGTCAAGGAACTTAGGTCAGTAGGACAAAATAGAAGAATATGTGACCTGAAACTTCGTAGTTGAGGCGACATCGTACTTTTGTGGCTCCACCAAACGGTTTATATATTGTCGATCTGGTGTACGCACCCTTAGTCGCAAGATGGCGCTACAAAATAAAGACCCATCGGCCATCCCATCGGCGTAAACATGTTCTAAAGAACAGTGCTAATGCTCATCAAACACTGATGATCGCACAAAGTCAGCAACATGTTGAGACATTAAATCAGTGCGATACACTGTACAAAGGTGAATGATGTCTGAAATAGAGAGTGAAACGTCAGAAAAGGCTTCAAACAAACCAAAAGGTACTACAACTAGTACAAGCGAAGACAAGAAATCATCCAAGACCAAGCCGTCGACTAAGTCCAAGCCAAAAACGTCTGCAACGGCCAAGAAAGACAAGGCGAAAGAAGATGAAAAACAACGGTAATCCATGTTATACGTAGTATTATTTAGTGATTATGCCGGCAGCCCTGTTCCTAATTTCACAGTTGTGTATACTACAGTATAGGCACACTCTCAACTGGGCGATAATATAGTATTTCAATATATTTTTCATTGGGACATCTATAATTTTATTAGAAATGATTATATTTACGGTATGACTACAAGGCGCATAACCATGAACGACCATGCACGACCAAAATGTATGTAGTGTTGGTAACCAAGCGAGCTGTTGGTGGCACGTAGGAGGTATGTGTGTGCAGCTCGTCAAATTTCAGATATGTTCCTTCTTTCTTCTTCTTCCAGTATACGCCTAGCCTCAACATGCTGAGGATACAGGCGGTGCCGTGGCATGGCAGGCGAATTGGAAATTTTGTGTTTGTTTTTAGAGTGCAATATATAAGAACACAAATTATCGTGTAAATAAACAGAAATACGTGCAGAAGAACTTGTTTACGTCTAAAACATGGGTTAGTGCAAAGTCTGGATGTTGCTTTTAAACGCATCCAGGCTGTTTTGATTTACAATATATTGAGGGAGGGAATTCCAAAGTCGAATGGTACTGGTTCTTCACATTGCCATTGGAGTAAACAAATTCGTTACTTTTATCATCGCTTGTGGTAATTCGCCGGCTCCATTCGCCAGGTGGCGCTACTGTGCCAAGACTAAATGCTCGTCCGGAAGATCGAATAAAATGCTTAAACTGTGTAACTCCTGGATGAAATACAGACTCGACATTTTTAATAATGCACACACAAATCATATATATTATATACCATCAACGGTCAAACAAATTACCAACATATTATATTACATGGTCGTGCGCCTATTAGTCAAACCCGATATTTCAGTGAGCTTGTCATTAGTTGATCAGGTTTGTTATACAGCAATTATGATTACCCAGTTATCTAACTAAACTGTTACTTGTTCTTCCTCCTCATGTCCGTGTTGTACAACTACAGGGTTGAAAGTCAGGTAAAATATTGGATTTCGTACAATATAATTATTATTTACATGTTATTGTACCACTTCTGTTCTTTCTCTCCATTGTTGGCACATGCTACAGGTTGGCTGACACAGAAAAGAAGATCAGAAGACGTATTGCTCTGGGGGAGAAAGCGTTCAGGATCGTGGAACAACTTCTAGACAATCCTGTAGAAGAAGAATTTCTCCTTGATGTTGTAGGTGTTCCATTTAGAGAGCACTCTCGTTGCACCAACTGTTTGATGACTACACTATGATGTTTGCCAATATTGAACATGTGAACTTTTGGTCACACAGCATACTTCCATAAATCCTGTCCATAATATGATAATACAAGATGTGTGTGTGTGTGTGTGTGTGTGTGTGTGTGTGTGTGTGTGTGTGTGTGTGTGTGTGTGTGTGTGTGTGTGTGTGTGTGTGTGTGTGTGTGTGTGTGTGTGTGTGTGTGTGTGTGTGTGTGTGTGTGTGTGTGTGTGTGTCAATCACAGTTATCACACTCACTATGTATTGTTATCTTACACTTCCTAATTTGAACAAGGATTATGTATATATATGATCTATATATATATATATGTATGCATGTCAGCGTTCGAAATAGCACTTGTCCGTTTGTCCGGGACAAGTGATTTTTGGCCCGGACAAGTAAAATTACTCTACAAGGTTATCCGGTGGACAAGTGAAAATTTACAGTAAATAGTGACGCATGCAACATTGCAAACTTTTTAGTTGAGGACATTCAAACGTAAATGAAGTTCGCTAGCAATCGCGCACGTTGCAATCTTGTTAGTGTGTCGGCGCCTTGTCGTTCCGCCGCCAGTGTGTTGTACTTCAGCGTTCGACCAAGTTTAGTGCCTAGGGTCATCCGCTGAGCGCACCGACCTAGCTCTGTCACATGCGTAGAACAGACTCCGCATCAGCCATCGTTGATCGAGGCTGTATTTCATAAAATCATTCAGTTTGGCCGACGTACAACTTGCTTTTATCCACGGATCACATTTGACGAACTTTGGAAATAATAGACTTTGTATCGCTACCTGTTATTTGAATAATTATATAGTTTTAACCATTATTACACCTAACCCACGCGGACTCGGCAGTCTTCCAAGTCATCGAACGTCGTTACGTTAGCCGATCCAGTCCCAAATCGGTAAAAAATTTCAAAACTTGTGACTGGCTCTCCGGTAAATCTATGGTGATGGTTGATAAACGGAATATTAATGAAATTTCAGAAGTGTTGTGTCTATGTAACATTTATTCTAACCATAAATTGCGAGTTTTCGAAGCCAAATTTTATGCAAGACGCTCGGCCGGGGTGCCAACCGCCTTTGACATGTTGGCTTCCGCCAACTACGGCGGTCTGCGCGCGGCAGCGACGTTACGTCGTAACTAAATCTATAAATTATATTCCGCCTGGTAGATGTAATTCTGGCACCGTTAAAACTGTTTATACATCATTGAAATGGTAATATAACATTTAGTAAAAACATGCGTTTGTTTGTTCGTGATCAATTGAATATATCTTCGTTTGTAAAATACAGAACTTTGTTAATATTGAAGTTCATAGAGATTGAACAAAATAATATCAGAATATATTATAGTTTATTATGATTTTTGTGACATTTCCTGGCTTTGAATTGGTCGGGTTCATGATGGTTGAGTGGCATCTTCAATGACAAACTGAAATTTTACAGCAGTGTTATATGTTTTATATATATATATATAAAACCATATTAAACAAAAACAGTTTTTGCAACATTATAACAAATAGCAAGGAAAACAATTGTCTCATTCCTATCATCGTAATAATTATTTGTTATTAATAAAAGCGTTCATATCAGCATCACTAAAATATTGGTATACATCAAGTAACATATCTATATTTAATATTCGTGATGAATATGTATATATAGTAACAATAATTGACCGAAAAAAATTGTTGCAAATATAATTTTGCAATTTCAAAATTTGCAGATTAAATCTAATTGTGTCTTTGATCACAAGTCACTCAGATGTACATGCAACGAAACAGCAGGAACATTGTGCTTGTTGTCATAAAATAAGACAGACTTTTTTATGTTTTTTTTTCCGAAGCTTCTAATCCCCCTGACAACCACTCGGACAAGTGAACATTTTGGCAGACAAGTAGATTTCAAAACTTACTTGTCCGGCGGACAAGTGAATATTCTGGCTTATTTCTATCGCTGCATGTAATATCCACATCCTCTTCTCAGCCGCATGCTGGTGTTTCTTGCTATCAGCCCACCCAATTCCTCTATACACAGTCTGACGGCAATGTTCGGCCACTGTCTTCAAAGCTGATGCATCACGCCTTCAGATCGCGCTTGCAGACATCCTTGAATCTGAGGACTGGGCATCTCACTGGCCTCACACCAGTGGTGAGTTGTCCACAGAGGATGTCTTTCGGCAAGCGGCCGTCCTCCATATGGCCCAATCAGCAGAGACGAGAGTACATGCTGGGGACCCTAGCACGGTCCAGTATGTCTTTGTAGAGGACACGGTCCTGCCAGATGATATCGAATATGTGCTTGAGACACAGCATGTGGATGTGGCGCTCCTGACACATGTAGGTGGTCCATTTGCTGCCGTTGAGGAGGGTGCTCAGCACGCAGGCCTGGTAGACTCTCATCTTGGTATTCTCGGTGAGCATCTTGTTTTCCCGTACCCTTTTGGTCAGTTTGGCCATAGTGGCTGCAGCTTTTCCGATGCGCCTGTTTGTCTCTGTGTCCACCGAAAGGTTGTTGGAGGTGTTTGAAGTCTTCTACTACCTGCAGGGTGTAGTCATTGATTTTGATAGAGGGGACTTGGCTGGCATCCCTTGCAATGACATTCATCTTGTTCAGGTTGACTGTGAGTCTAAACTGTCTGCAGGTGTGTGCGATTAACCAGCCTTTGGAGGGCCTCTCCTGAGTGGGAAGTGAGTGACGCACACCCTTGTCACCTTTGTTTTGGCACGCAGGCGTGCCAGGTTGAACAGCTTCCCATCAGATCTGGTGTTCAGGTAAATGCCGTCTGAGGAAGAATCGAATACATAGGTGAGCAGGAGTGAAAGATTCCAAACAGCGTTGGAGCGAGGATGCAGCCTTGCTTGATGCCACTGCAGACGGGGAATATATATTATATATGTATATTATATATATACATAATCCTTGTTCAAATTAGGAAGTGTAAGATAGCAATACAGAATGAGTATGATGACTGTGATTGAACACAATGGTGTTAATAGTTACAAGTATTATATTTCCTTCCTAACTTTTTAAGCTGTCTAATTTTATAATAGTTAATATTTAAATCTTCTACATAGATAGTGGTTGTGTTGTGAATAAAGTACAGTGATGTTGGCAGATAATTGTACAGAGCAGTTCAACAATAATGGTGTCTACAGATTATACCTTATACAATTTATGTGACTGATTTCAGGCAAAATATATTCTACCAAGTCATTTCACAGATGTTGTGGAAGAGCGTTCAATCATCCATCAATGCGGCTACCCGGTCTGCAGAAATATGCTCAAAAATGTTAGTTTGTATTTTAAATGTATATATTTTTATTGTGGTAGTTGTAGTTTAGTTAATCTTGCTCGCAAACTAAATATGGTATTATTCTTATCCAAATCCCACACAAGTTTGTCGCTCAAACTTCAGTAACATCATAACTTGAACTGTGAGGCTGAACCATCAGGATAACCAGCTTTGTGTGAACATGCCTTAAACTGAGACTATCTCTTCTTCAGTTTCTAATATAATGTTCTTAATACTAGATTAATAACTTGAAGGTATATTGGCACCCAAGTGTGTTTAGTAACCCCGAAACATTAGTCGCAATTTGAAAACTTTGACCACTAAATGTTCAAACTGTAAATAAAACATTCAGATTCCAAACACCCTATATTGGTAATATTGCGGATGGTAGATGGGTTAACTGCAAGCAATTTTTATGCTGAGCATCAAACATCCAACTGATTCAACTACTTCCTGCTAATGATCACCAACAACAGGTAGTGGAAGCGACAACTTGGCATTAATTCAAACACTTGGGTAACTCAAGTGTTTCACTTGTCTTTTCGTACCAGTAATATAACTGGAAATGCAGACATGTTTCTATACAGAGTAAAAATTTACGAAAATTATTCTTTCATTGGACATGAGTAAATTATTTATTGTTGTTTTTAGTCCTTTTGGCTGAAGGTCCAACTAATGCCTGTATTTGATTGAATCATTCTAAGGGCACCTAATGGCCTGCCAAAAAGGACCCCAAAACCGGCAAATTTTCATATTTTGTCTACTTAAAAAAAACCTCTTCAGTCACTTTTTCTCTAATTTTGCGTAGACATTTCATGTGGTAGTGCCACTATACACTGTCTTTGATTGAATCATTCTAAGGGTACCAAAGGTCCCATAAAATGCTAAGTTTGCTAACTAAATTGTCTACTGCTTCAGGGCGCTTCTGCTGCAGTAGACAACAGAAGCGCCCTGCAGCTCTATTTATAACTGGCTGGCTAGACACTATCAGACAGCTAATCCCTTTTCCTACAACATCTGTCACATGCAGAGTGTGTGTCTTGCATGTATCAGAGGTTGTCTTTTCTGTAACTATTCTTCTTTTTCTCCAGTTTTGGATACATGTCACTTAGGGTAGTGTCACTGTACACACAAAATTTATATTTGATTGAATCATTCTAAGGACACCTCAGGGCCTCCCAAAAAGCTAAATGTTCACATTTCGTCTGTTTCTGCCTGGACTAGGTTGGCAGAGTGCCAATTGATTGTGTATTACACCCACCCCACCACCTACCCCACTGTGGAGCTTAGGTTCTCTGCCTGCTATTGTTTGATGGAAACTGAGACTAATCTGTAATTGGTCATTGGCAGAGGCTTGTGTCAACAGACAACATTAACCCACTAGACCCCTGTTAAACTAGACAGTTGCATGTAGGTTTTAAGCTGTATCTTCCCAGTGTCAAACAGTGGGCTGTAACTAATGTGTAATGGGAATCCCTACTGCACTGGTAGAACCTGAGGAACTTTAAAACAGCAATAGACGTAATTATCAATGCAATATAAAGATATGACCTGGGATTAAAATAAAATAACTTAGGTGTAAAATAAGATATCAAGTAAAATAACATAGGTATACTCAAAAAGATTAAAGCATATTTAGCAAAAAATTACAAGGAATGTTATTCAGATGTTTTACTATACATGTTGCAGCTATTCCGTCACTCCAGTTATATCAGTGATATGTCATTACTACTGTTTTTAACTGTCATTACTACTGTTTTTAAGTCAAAATGCATGCTATGCATATGTACCTTGTTAACAACTAAAGTTTTATCATAGTTCACATCTTTCTTCTTCCCATTCTGGGGGAGGGTGGTATGGGCAAAATGATAATGCATGTACATTTTCTTAAACAATGTTTTACTGTGCTATATGCGAGATTGCAGCTCACCAACTCTCCTGCAAGGTTTCTACAACCTCTGCAAATTGGCAAAATAGCAGAGTATCAGGATAAAATCTGACAGTATTTTTTAATAACACATTAACAAATATATACAATATTCACGAAAATTAAAGGTCTACTCTAATACTTTATTTCCAGGAGTATCTTCACTGGCATGCATATAGTCTAGAAAGCTACTAAACATGTCATCACTTTACTTCCATCATAACTCTTAATGATCTGTAACTATGATTCACCAAAAACATTTAATTAATAATTACAAACTCGAAATATAGTCCAAAGGACTTCAGGGCCTCTTGGCCCATTTTTTTGTTTTTAACCATTCTAAGCAGAATTATATAAGAAATGACTTCATTTTCCCATTTCAATTTTGTGGAACCTTTTTGATAAACATTTTTATTAATTAATTGAACACCATGCCAACCTGTTTGGTTTCTGCCAAAGCACATGCATGTGCTGATAAAGCAGTTCCATTTGGGAGCATATTAAAAAAATTGAACTTAAGATGTTCTTGCAAGTTTTAATCACGTATATGTCTTCATGTTTCAGAATACGAAACAGAAGTATCACATTTCACTGAAAAGCAATCAAGTGTATGACATCTCAGAGGGAAAGGTATTCATGCTATGTCAAATGTCAGTCAAATGTGTGACATCTTAGAGGGAAAGGTATTCATGCTATGTCAAATGTCAATCAAGTGTATGACATCTCAGAGGGAAAGGTATTCATGCTATGTCAAATGTCAATCAAGTGTATGACATCTCAGAGGGAAAGGTATTCATGCTATGTCAAATGTCTGCCATTTGACATCACAAACATTGTGTCAATCATTGACACTCAACATTCTGCTCTTTTCTTATTTAGTTCTAACTCGTTGGTACATTTAATCTTGTTGACATTTCATGCAGATGTTCAGTATTAATTTTAAATTATACATCAAACTGTCAACGCATTACATTAGTCGATATGACGATGGTGTACTGTCGATGGTAAATTTGACAGAGCAAGAGAGAGAGGTAGGTAGGGACGGACGGAGAGAGAGATGGAGAGAGAGAGAGATGGTGGAGAGCGGAGAGAGAGACGTGGTAAATTTACTATTGATAGTTAATTGAGATAGTTAACTGAGCTATATATACATAGTAACGATAATGTAGGTAGTTGGCCAACAGATCAGCTGGGCTACCTGCACCATGCACAAAGCCAACATGCTTTTTCAGTTTTATTTTGTAATTTTACTAATTTGACACCAACTGTCGTCGACTGCAGCACCATCTGTCATGAATTTGCACTTTCGGCAATCGACTGTCCAAGGCCATGCTGTGGTGCCAACCTTACATTATGGCTTGTGACTGCTTTTGGTATTCACTAATCCATGCTGCTATCACGATATCGCAATAGTCATGACAATATTGCAATAGCATTTCGACATTAATACACCTATCATGATACTATTGTAGTAGTAAAAGTGATTCATTTTAGGGGGTATTTTTACTGCAGGCTCCCCAAACACGTACAACTGCACTGCACCCCCTGTTGAAGCCCCCCAAAAGGTCCATCTTCACCCCTTTGAGATCTCGAGCAGAATTCGTTTCCCTCAAGCTGAACTGTCGCCTCAGTGGGGGCAGTTTCATACACCCATCGCCCCCTACGGGCCTGCCTTCTATGGTCACCAACAAGTGACACTTTTCATTTGTAGAAGTTCTGCAGCAACCAGTGTTTTAAGGCAACCAAGTACTTTGAGAAACAACTGAGTTCAACTCCCCTGTGGCTGCGAGAAGGGGAACAGATCGGTCCCTTCCACCTGCTTCATCGGGATGCTGACAGGTACGTCATCCTTCAAAGTCACATAGTCCTTAGAGCAGAGTTACTGGAACAGAGCTGGGGCACTCTGGGATTGAACATGGAGGAACCATAATTATAAATTGACAATCACTCGGATGGAACCTGCAACTTCCTGTTGGTCGATTGAGCGCAATTTGTGTATGGGAACAAGAACATACATTAGCACTGATACATATTGTAATGGTGATTCTGTGGTCATTGTGTTTTCCAAATGATATTCTGTGTTCGTACTTGAGCCGGTATGTAACAAAGTATATTTACTTTGTTACTTTACTTAATTAAAAAAGTTTACTTTTCTTGAGTAATGAAATACAATTTTTTGGAAGTACTTTTACTTGTAACGAAGTACAAATAATTTGTACTTTTCCAGAATGTAACGAAGTATTCATAAATTCTGTGTTAATTTTTTGAAGCTCCTAAAATGTTTTCAATGCACGATCCATGCCGGAAGCTGAAACAGTATGCCGCCGGCACAGATTTATTTATGGATATTAGATATCAATGGGAACAACATGGTAGCATTTTCAGATTGATCAATTAACTACCATAGTCAAGCCAGAAATGGACCTCTAAGAACCTGTAAGATATGCTAAATGACCTTGTGAATGTTTAGTTTTACTTGCAATGGGTGGCTGTGTCGGCCTTTGTGTAAGTTACTTGAGAAAAGTACTGTTTACTTCAAGTACATTTGTTTACTTTTTACTTGTACTTCAGATGTGCTTTTTAAAAAGTACTTTTATTTGAGTAGCTTTTTTCTTAGTTACTTGTACTTTTACTCAAGTACAAAATAAAACTACTTCTACTGGCTCTGGCTAACGTGTAAGGGAACCGTGGGGCACCACCACAGAACAGGGATCATCATTGACCTATGCAAGTTCCATCCAGGAGAGGGCGCTCGCCGTCAATTTAAACAATGGCATGGGCCCGAGTGACATAGCTCTGTTCCAGTAGCTCTGCTTGAAGTCGACCACTTGTTCAAAGGTCACATGTATTTCAGAAATGTGAAGTCTTTTGTGGAGCATGCATGGTATTAGTAATGTTATTTAAAACTATTTATACCAAGTAAATCTCTAGATTGGTGTAACTAATGGGGGCTGATCAGCCAGCACATGACCCCAGTTTTGACAAACTGCCATGTGACATAACTTATCCAAAACAATTGACATTACATAAATATTTTATTTTTCGTATGTCTAGGAGCATTGCTGGTGATGTCATGTTCCTGGTTCCTGGTCAAGAAATTGCTGCAGAGTTACGACTGATAGATAAGCTGGACCATTTGTCACTGCATGACAGTGACAACCGTGATAACAAAGTGACCAAGAAACCACAAACTAAACGTCGTTCTATAGCCACAGACAAGGACAGGGCAGTTGATGGTTCCTTACAAGATGGCAGTCAAGACATTCTGATGTCCGAGCATGCGACATCATGTGGCATCAGTTTATCACCTGGCATGGATTTCGGTCAACCCATTGCAGCATCCCTTGTGGGTGGTGATTCATCCATAGCAGCTCATGGGCGAGATGTGGTTGTGTTGGACACCACTTCATCTAGTGGTCAAACGGACGTGACCACGGGCTTGCCCGAGACAGACATGCCTATGCCATCTAGTGACATTGTACATTGTAGTGTTATGACACCAGTTGAAGCGTGTGCAAAGATGGATGAGGAAAACAAGACAGAAGCCCTGATGCAAATGCTGGATAGAAAGGATGATTTGCAGACAGAGTTGGACCAACATCGCATGTCTGTGGAAGAAGGACAAGATGCAGACACTGCAAGGTCATCATCTCCACATCACGTCGCAGACTCTGGAACACAAGAGGACATGCCAAAACAGGACAACAAACAGGACAACAAAGAGGACGTGCCAAAACAAGCCAACAGAGAGGACATGTCAAAACAGGACAACAGAGAAGACATGCCAAAACAGGACAACCCTGTAGATGTTGTGTCATGTATAGAACACGTACAAGTTCCATCGCCCATCTGTGATAAAGTACATACCATCTCTATACCAGCAGTTTCCGGGGCGACAAACTCGAATGCTGTATCAGAGCATGGTTGTGTGTCATCATCGCAAGCGCTGGCAAACATTCAGAGGCTGAGGCAGATGCAATCACATAAGGGGTCTTCTCCTAAGGCAAAGAAACCAGGATCTCACATGGACACCATCTGGGGTGCCGTACACGAATGGAAAACTGCAGCAACGGTGACAATTCTCCATGGTGCACACAGCGATAAAGACAGTGATGATGACGATGATGTCGGACCAAGGAAGCTGGTAGCAAGTGAACATTTGCCTACCGCACCAGCTTTGCAAGGGGAGGAGAAGCTGTTTCAGAAGAAAGTCTGCCACTTCTACAGAGGAGTTTATCCTGCTGATGGAAGTGACATCATCGCCGGCTCACCCAAGGTATGTATGCAGAACACAGGGTAGTTTTGCAGTTTAGCCTTCACCTCGATGAAACCACATGGTTTATCAAGGTGTAGGGCTACACTGCAAAAGTAGTGAACACACACCTACTATAGGTAGCAATGGGGGCAGAATTAATGTGTGTGAGGGTGTGTACAATGTGAACACACTCTTGCGTATACATACATGCATACATTTTGTTGTCCACATGTTTCAACATGTGTATGCCAGCATACCCAAACCCGTATACTTTGTTGTTGGTAATTAATAATAGATTAGGGGAAGGCTAAACAGGTTTGCTTTTGTTTTAATGATCTCGTCATATTCATTGCATGTCTCGTTCCACAATATTCGCCAGGTAGCACCACTTTTGTTTGCTACTGACGCTCTCTCTCGATTATCCAGTTTCTGTGATGTGGCGCCACTATTGCCACTGACGTTGATTGTCATGGAACATGCACTTTCTACCATGACGAAGACAATTTGTTACACTGAATCTGGGTAACCAATAAATGTTACAGTCATGCCAAGTCATCATATAAGAGCCAGCTGTAATAGTTTATACGAAACATTCAAACCAACTTAAGTTTCGATTACATTGAACACCAGTCACACAATAGAACAAAAAGGAATGACAAAGCGACAACGTTTAAATCCCATGAAAGTACCGTTTTTCGTATGCTGTTATTTTAGTTTTACCTTATATTTTCTGTAAGACAATTATAAGCGTAGTTGCAGGATTCAACTGAATTTTTTTATAACATTAATACAGGGCTATAGAAGTGAAGTGGTGCCACCTGATGGTAACAGTCGGTATGCATTTTGTCACCAGAATATTTTTCTCACCGAAATCACGCAGCATGGCGACAGTCGGTTAAACGACACTAGTCTCCACGTGGATATCTGTGTTTCTGTCTACCCTCAGCAGCGACGCCTTTTTGAGTTGCACTTCCCCGTTGGGATTTTTGGCAATTATATATACTCGCAGTGACAACTTAATGTTCAAGTAAACATCAACAAAGTATATTTTGTCTAGTGCAACTTAATTTCTACACACCCTTGATATTACATTTTTAAAACATTAATTTGTTACAGAAATGTAGTAGTCATAAGGGCTGAAACCAGTCCCATTGGAATCAACCATAATTTTCACAGCTTGGAACCTGACTTGAAATATTAAAAGAGACGTACCTAAACTTGACATGGACTTGGATGTTGTTTGCCTTGAAAATTAAACTTTATTTAATGTGGCATGCAGTGCGTGACTTTTTAACAGCAGTAGATAATTACAACAAATAATTTTAAAAATTTGTATTTTGTAGTCACATTTAGATGTTTTGGTTTGTAACATTTCGGCTGCTATGGAAACAATCTCGAGCAATGAGAAGGATTTTATTTTAGGCCAGACGCCCAGTCGGTCTCTCGTTCAGTTTCGTACCAAAACTCGGGGGGGGCAACCTAATTTTGCTTTTGAATGGTCTATCATGACACCATGTACTAAAAACAAAAAGTTCTTCACTTGGAACTTGCCAGTTTATTTTTATTCTACAAGCGAAACATGCACTATGTACATTCCACGGTCAATCTCAGTTAATGTTGAATGATTCGGTTTATATGATATATTACTGTAATATTAGCCAATAGGTGCCACGGGTTAGAAGGCGGGGTTTGCAAGGGGAGTATTTTGTGTTTTGAGAGTGGTAGAATACGGTAGTTATAATATTGATATCCAGTAATTCCAACAACAATGTTAAAAACACCAATACGCAGCAATGGTTATGTACATAGATTAATACCTCATTGATGGTACCATACCACTTTCCAAAACAACTTAACAGGTATGACAAAACAACTTAACAGGTATGACAAAACAACTTAACAGGTATGACAAAACAACTTAACAGATATGACAAAACAACTTAACAGGTATGACAAAACAACTTAACAGGTATGACAAAACAACTTAACAGGTATGACAAAACAACTTAACAGGTATGACAAAACAACTTAACAGGTATGACAAAACAACTTAACAGGTATGACAAAACAACTTAACAGGTATGACTAACTCACAGTCATGATATTTGAACAATGTGATTATGTCTCATCCACAACCCACAGACCTACATAAAAGTGGGATAAATTCACATATAGTTAACATTGCATCATGAGCTATTTCAAACTGTTTGTTTGTTATTCACACACGTCTAGATGCATGCATATTACAAAATTCTGTCATCATTTAAAAACTTATCTTTACAACCTTGCTTATCCACCATAGCTCCCTAGCGCCTTGACCCATCTGTTGACAACTGGAATACTGCTTATGGATTTTGAGATTGACCAATCCTTTTGTTTTGATGCGCCTCTGAGCTTGGTTTCCAAGGTTATAGGTGCAATAGAAGTTATCTTATTATTAATACAGATCCATTTTAAGTGAACCTTGTGTATTTGTTAGTCTTCATTTTCGTACTTTACAGTCAGTTGGTCTCTTCCAACATAATAGTAATTTATAAGACACAACTTGTAAATTATTGCTTTACTTGAACTGTGCCAAATGTATTACATTTCTTTTTAACTAGCAGTAGCAATATATGCAAAATTTATGATAGTATATATATATATGTACAGTTCTTGCATAGAATTAAGGAGCATTGTTGACATTTAAATGACACAGTATACAATAGTTCATTGAATTGCTGGCTTCTTAGTAATGGCATTATTGGCAACACATGACAGGTTTGTTTTATTTAAATTCTTCTAAACATTTCTCAAAACTATATTTAAATTTGAAGATGCCATACAAATTAAATCAGTTAAAATATAAATAGGCTAAAAAAGTTAACAATATAAGTTTTTTTTAATGTTAAGAAATAATTACATAAATCTAATTTGATATAGATAGCATATAAAAATCACCGCTGTACAATATAAAATTGTTTTCCCCAAACGAATAACATAGGCCCATTAAAGGGATTCTTTGAGAATTTTAATATCTTTGTAATGTTTGCAATTATTAAGTAATGCTGTTAATATGATTATGTCATGTAATTCTATGCCTTTATTTCATTAGAATTATGTTTTATTAACCACTGATGACCCTGACAATATATTGAAAAAATAACTCCGCGTACGCAGAGTTTCTACTTTGGGCCCACCTTCACGATCCGTGTAAGGCATGCTCATGAATATTCTGGACTGTCCGTCAGACTTCAGTTAGCTACGGTGAGTTAATAGATGCAAGAAATACGTCATCAACATGTGTGTACATGGATTAGCCACCGCCATGCGAATGAGTCGTGACCGATAAAATTATCAAAATGAGACATGGACCAGCTGCTGTTTATATCTCAGATATGGCAAAGAAAAGAAGGAAACTATATGGAATAAACTGAGAATGAACATAGCGACAGTTCATGACAGACTTAAAAGAAAAAACACCCCAACTCATCATGCACGAAGGCCGCCGATGGCGATGCCGATGTGCAGATGTCATATTGAATGATTGGCATTCTTTTTGTTGGAATAAAAAACCTATCATGTTCTTTTTTTCACGAGGTACATCTGGCTATACATTTTGAAGTGAAATTTTAATGAAACGTTTAGATAACAGAAACTTACTGAAGTCGAGAAACATTCAATAATGAAACCATTTTATTTGCACCATAAATGCAGCTGCTATTTCCATAACCAATGTAAATACATTATACATCACTGAAGTAGTTTACTGTATTAAAATAGGATAGGTGGTTATGTACTTTCTTATCTACATAAGGTTTAATTTTAGTTTGAAAAATGTAGATCTATAAAGAGCATAAGATTATTGTCGACAAAATATTAAAATATATTGCATCAGTGTAAAAAGATGACCATCATTTAGAGCAACAAATATTGAATTTGTTTCTGTCGAACTCCTGTTTCGATAACAAATAAAATAGCCATTGTATGGTGGAAATAAAGTTATAAAATTACAAAACTTTTAAAGTAACGCATATTTTAAAACACTATGTTCAGTTATCATTGGTGTATTTAGCTCAAGAAGATCCCTAAAACATTTTGAATGTTGTGGAACATTTATGTTTTATGAATTTTCAAAATTATTGTAAAAGCAACTTTGTCGACACCTTTTTATACACTACTCCCAGTATAATTCACTAAACACAAACTTGTTTCCAAAAATTTGGAAGAATATGCTGTAGAACACAATCCAAACATGACGAGCATAAGAAGATGTATTTTACTAAAACTGTTACAAATCATCATGTTTTAGGGTTATCCTGGGGTATGTGTAGGATAACTAAATAACTATAATAGTGCTGCTAAAATTGTGGCGGCAGACTTTCAAAGGAAAAAAAGAGTGATGTCATCATATTACTTCTGGTGTAGTTATTTATAGGCTTAGCATATTTTATTTACTCATACTAAAGCTCATGTAAACGTAAATCTAAGGCGACACCAATTTGATTATTCGGATTATGGACCTGCTGACGTTGTTTTTGACAAAACAGAAATAAAATTGCAATTTTGAACTTTTATTTCTGATCGAAATGCCAAACCAATGATTTTGTATTGATTCATCGAGCATATACACATCATACCAACATTGTATGTTAAACACTGTTTCATTGGTTGTTGCGCATCTTCGGTCTACGATCCAACGAATCCGCGAAAGTCCCACTTATAATTAATTGATCTAAACCATGGCTGAACCAAACGCTGCAGTGTGGTTTTGTATCAAGAAATTGAAGTTTGGCGTTGCTTCCCAAAAGGAAGTAACAACATTTAAATTGTTCGACACGATCAACCCTGTCATTTCCCGTGTTTGTAGCGACGCCGCTCTGATATCGAAAGTATGTGTTGGCGTCTAATGCGTGGTCCGTGGATTGTTGTCGAAATGACAGCGTGCGTCCTTGCGGATGTTACATGAGCAATTCAACGTTTAACACATTTATTTTCTTGAACAATGACAACGTTAGTTCCACCGAAATTAAGCGAAAAGGCAACCCGCAGGCTAACACGATGCAAAATAGCTATACAAAAAATAAACTGCCGACTGGCAACACAGACAAAACCAATAACGTGCGCATGTTTAACGCACTACTCATTATGTCTACATGCAAAAATCTGAACATTGTATTTTGGCCAATCAAGTTAACACGCTGGGAAAACGGGTTGTAGACACTCTTCAATGTTAGCATCGCATTGCATTACTTCGGAATAGAATAATGTAGATATATTTGGAGGTACGACAATCAAATCCTAATTATGCCAGTCAAATTAATATTATCACAGCGAGATATTTCCTGCTTCTAATATACATGTTTATGGCTGTAATGTTAACACCCCATAATGGTATCTGTCAAGTCTTGTCATCAGTACTTGTTATTCTAAATTCTAATAGTCTTCAACTTGTATTAAACTATCATAAAAGTACGTGTCTATTAAGTTTTGATACGAGGCTAAATAATTTCTGTAGCAATGTACTGTATGGCTCATATGATAATTCATGTATTTACACAAAACACCACCTTTCTTGTGCAATGACTTTTATGTTTATTCCCTCCCATCTCTGACAAAAATGTCTAAACAAATCCGTAATCCTAATAATCAAATTGGTGTGGCCTTGTCGAGACATACGCGCGTAAAAAAAAGTGCTGCCACCTGGCGGACATTGAATGTGTCGGATCTAGACACGTTTCCCGCATTCTGGTCCCCGTTCATCTCCCTCCCTTGGCCTCCAACTCCCGCGTGGGCGGACCTGCGGGGAAGCGGTGCCGGAACTGAGCAGCGGAACAACGGTTGGTCACTCATTGATATTCGAGAAGTAACGCAATAACAAATCGACAGAAACAACAGCGGTCGCCGGGGTAGCATATGGCGGGAAACGTAGTCCCCGAGGCGGGATGCAATTCCCTGAAGAAATTAATCGCTACAGATTAATACGTTCGCTCATGCGTGGCGCAGATTTCGTCAACAGATTGAACGCAGATTTCATTATCTGCCGACGTGTTTCGTGATTTTATGAAGCTTCGGCATGACACAAGGCGAGCCGGGGACAGCGTTAGATTCACGACTGGGTTTTTGTTATTTATTAATTCGTTTGATGTTTGGGTAACATGTTTATTGCGTTGTTTTATCACGCTGTGACACATTTGGTGTTTTCCGAGTAGCCGCCCCGAATCGGTGTTTGATGTATCGCCTGTTTGGTGTGGTAATTATTTTAATTGCATCATAATCAATAATAATAGTATAATAAATAGCACCGAAACCAAGGAATATTATAATTGGAAAGCTATATTGACCAATTGTTCTAAATAAATCATTTTTATCAGTTACTACACTTTTTTACAACTTTGATCATGTAATGTTTCTAAACACGATGATGATAAAAACAGAGGTTAATCACATTACATATCATTTTGCCAACCCTAGTTCCACTTACGATTTCTTGCCTGCAAATATGGAGAACATGCATATTTCTTTAAAGAATCAAATCTGTAACCAGTAATCTACATTATTTAGTTTTTGTGTGCTGCCAATTTATAGAACGAGTGATAGGTTATGATCAGCGTATCAGTTTCATGTTGTATCGCTAGTAAACGATGGACCCAGAAACTAGTACCACACTCATTATTATTATGCCCGTCAAGCTTTGCCCAACCACCACTGTTTATATATGTGAATTACAATACTAGGAGACATGACATCTTCCAGGTCATTAATTCCTGCATTCATTTCTACACATGCCTCGACCTGTTTTAGTACAACATTCCAACCAAATACATACGACGGAGTGTACAACATATTAAAGTGTGCCCTCAAAGTCTGTATTGTATATGTGATGTCATATTATGGCCAGTAAGATAACGTATGGTGATATAGATTTATTCTGTATTGCTGGCGCAACGTGGGTGAAATTCTTAACTAGATTGGTCAATTCTGTCCCGCAATAGTTTTGCCGTCCTACAAAACAATCGCGTATTTGATTTAAAGCTATAGCATTCCGTGTGTACGGAGCGGAATGCGTTATGGGACAAACATGGATACAGACGGTAACCGATCCTGTATACATTGTAGTTTAAATTAATAGGAATTATTTCATACGTATGCATTTTATCACGCGGATTCAGGCAATCGCATTGCTCCGCCAAGTAGTGATTCGTATCGTATTCGCTCCTGAATCCTATGGAAGAATCATCCCGGATGTGACGTCACTAGTAGTATTTCCCTGGGCAAACTGAAGTATTGTTGGAATTTCTCCCTATATCCAACTATGGCTCTTTGACCGGGTGACTGTATGCTCTATGTGGACAATTGTTATCGAGTAAACATCGTTATATGAAACTAAAACACGGACACTGCATTTAGCTACAAAAGCTGAAGATTCCACCGTGTAGGCTATTTGGCTTTATTGCCGATGGTTATGTACCGAAACGCGTCGGCTTACGGTCGTTTTATCGACAGCATTTTAGCCGACGCAATCTATTCGCTAGAATAAACTTTAGTTCACTGTTAACTTATATTTATGTTGCAGGGCAATTAAATAAAATGTACGTATTGCAATTGATATTAACGCCGCTTTCGAATTTCGGTGTCCTGTGAGTATACGAAACTACTTTTAGAAGCTATATATGTTGTGTGTGTGTGTGTGTGTGTGTGTGTGTGTGTGCGTGCGTGCGTGCGTGCGTGCGTGCGTGCGTGCGTGCGTGCGTGTGTGTATTGCGTTAGCACACGGACGTCAAAACATGGAAAGATCGGGGAAGAAGCGTAAATATTGTTTTAAGCACTAAATACTATCGCTAAATTCGGTGTTTGTACGGAACACATATGACGCCCCGCTAAAACCACGTTTCACGTCCCGTTTGTATTTTCCAGTTCAATCGTGACGAGGCCTTCGTGAATGTTAAGTTATCCTTGTTTAATAATTGACACCGATCGACAGTATAGATAAATTGTGTCAGAAATTAAGCTGCTTTGAGTCTCCAGACAATCATCCCCCTAGGGAATCTCTCGGTAATGATGCCTTTTTATTACGTACTATCCCCACGCCGCACCGCTACGTCGCTTTTTGCCCTGGAAGTCGATTTTGCCGTTCAAAGTTACGCCGAGCTGATGCGCGACGCGCCAGCACGTTTCCAGTGATGGCCACCGTTATTAGTTTCGCATTCGATGAGGATTCTTTTTTATCAGTATTGTTGGTGCTTTTAAGAGCTTCAGTTCACACTCATGTTTAACAAGTTAAGCTTTTTACAAAACCTAAGTGTTCCTAATTGCAACGATGGCGCATTTGCGTCGAAAAACACATTCAAAATCAGTAGCATCCACTTTGAATGCAGCGAACGTCGCGCATACGTAAAACGTAACCGTTCAATTTCTGGCGGTGAACCGCGACGTCGGGGCGCGGCGCGGCGCGAACTCTAAACGCGGCGCTGACGTACAATAATATGTTGATGGGAGATTATCGTTTTTGAGGTATTGTTCAGTTGTTGGCTATTGCAGGTATAACGCTTTGGCATAAACGACAACAAGGTTGCCAACACGAAGTAATAATACAACTGTTCTTGTTATCCGTGGTATTCTTGACCATTGCTGTCACAGGCCTTCAGTGTGCCGTTTCTACACTATAATGTATTCCGTGTTCTCGCATTTAGGTGTCGTTGTCATGTATTTGTTTCCATTCAAAGCGAAGTTTACTTGTAGAAAACAGATCGTACTCTCGTAATTATCTTGCGATAATATTTACAATCTGTTTTGTTTCTTATTGAAATAAATATATTATACTTCCCCATTGTCATTTAATAACATATAAGTAGTCTTTTACGTCAACGTAAAACACTACTCCTGTAGCATACAGACTTTGATTAATTACTAATCATTGCAGCACCTGACATGAATTTTAAATGCAGTCTTATGGGGGGGAGGGTAATATCAAACGGTATAATGTCAGCGTGGAGCGCATTGGTACAATAACTAGAACATTGGACTCTCAATCGAGAGAACCCGGGTTCGAATCCTATGCTGCGGTGTTGAACTTTGGACATGTTCCTTCACTCTACATTGTCCCAGTTCACTCAGCTGTATGAATGAGTACCTAGCTATAAACAGTGGTGGGTATTTGATTACGAATAGTCTTCGCGCATTAATTGCAGCTTGGCCGAATGCTTCACAGAGAAGTCGAGATGGTGTTCGATTGAACTGGTCTGCCATGGAGTAAAGTGTAAAGCGCCTTGAGCAGTCCTAAGAACTGGACATTGCGTTATATAATAACGTTAACTTTTACTTTTTAATGTGTGTGCATTAGAAACAGTTCTTAAAATCATGATTTTAAGATTGACTTTCATTCTGTATAATTAGTTGTCTATGTGTAATCGTCAGGTTGGGTGTGCTGGTGGTCTTATTACCCGATAACTCATTTGTGGTGATTCACTGATTATGTCTGTCTGTTGCGGTTGATTTGACGCTAGTGGGCTACTTCGACCGCGCGTGTTTGCAACTGCTTGTTTCGCGGTCGGGTGACATGATGCCGAACAAACATAATAGCTTATTGTTAAACACAACAGAATACAACGCTTTGCACCTGCTGGTGATTTACAGCGTTCGTTCACCCGAGAGGATGGGAGTGTTTCCAAAGCGTAAGTTCGATTGATCAAAGAACGCACAGCGGTTTTGTTGTCTTTATTCGCAAAACGGCAATTACGCAACGATATTATCAGCGAAGATTGTGCGTTACGTTTTCATTTAATAAAACATGTTTTCAAAGATGAACGTGCTTGAGTTTCCTTCGTGACATTATGGTTGAAGGGCAATGCGCCACTATAACGTGATCTCAAATTGACAATTGGTTTTACAATGCAATAGTCATTTACATTCAGTATTCTGTCTGTTTGATGTGGTTCGCGTGATTCAGGATAAGGATAGGCTCAAAGTTGAACAAACGATAGTTTTGTCGTCAGTTAAATAAGGTAGTGCATGCCAACTTATATTCTGTAGAAGCATCTAATTAAATCCTTATCCTTCAATCTGTCGTATTCTGTATCACAGTGCGTTCACAACGTTTACACGTGTACACTGCGTTTATTTTATACTCGTCCAGCAGTATTCCAGAAACTGTTCTCTTTGTCTATTCTTCATGAAACATGCTTATATCTGTTATATGATTATATAAGTATTTAAAATGATATGTTATTGTGTGGGGCACGATATTGTAGGTGCAGTAACTTCGACCATTTGAAAGTTTGGGCAATTTTACTCACTCTGTGTTGCCTCAGTTCACCCAGAGCTCTGTATAAACGAGTACAAGAAGACGGCGATGGGTGGGTGTGAACGTGTAGTCTTTGCACACGGATTGTGCAGCAGCGTGACTTAATACTGTCCAGAGAAGTCAAGATGGTGTTCGAATTAACATATCTGTCAGGGCATGAAGTGTAAAGCGTTTTGAACAGAACCAAGACCTGATACTGCACTGTATAGAGACTTAGCTCTATTTAAAGATGAATATATTTGTATTTTTCAGAAGAGCAGTGATGAAGAGATAGAAATAGTTATGCCACCAGTCGATTCTCATTCGCAGATGGCATTAAGGAGAAAGATCGTCCTCGACAAACTGACCAAAGCGTACGTGACCTTAGTATCTGTGACATCTTCACATAAAAGTAATACATGAATTAAGAAGCTTTAAATGGTGTAATGTCGTACTCTTTGAGTCAATATATTATTGTATTGTTACATGTATTTAAAACTCAGTGGATTTATATATAAATAAAAGTCGATTAAATGACGTAATTGTATTATTTCACAATTAGGAAAATTCGACTCACATCGACATTTCAACCGCCTTCGACGGCCTTCAAAAGGGACTCTTCCTGATGAAGGCCGCCGAAGGCCGCTAAGATTTTGATGTGCGTCTAATTTTTCAAGTTGTGAAATAAGAAAATTACGTTATTTAAATAGTCTTCTACTTGACTAACATTTTCACGAAGTAAAAATCGGCTTAATAAAAAAGTGCATATTGTTTTAATAATCGTCGAAAGTATTAACTTTGATCGTTAAAATGAGTAGCTTTCGAAAGTGTGACAAGATGTTACACGTTTGCCATTTGTGTTTATCTTAATCCCATTAGTCAATACTAATTTTAAAGTCTGTTCGATGATCTCACTAAAACTAGATAAAACAATTGCACAGACGAGCTACGATATCGTTATGGATGCTAGGTAGGTTTGATGTTTGGCCAGATTCATCTCAAATAAAACGCGTAAAACGATCGAATTGAGGAGGCACCTTTAATTATTATATTTTCCATCACATGTGTTCTACGTAGGTAGGTGTATGTCATTTCTTCAACAATGTTTTATTGTGTGCTTGTAGAATGCTGTACTGTTGATATTGTATTGTGAGAAATTGTGTATTTGTAGAATTGTGTAACGTATCCTAATAATTCTTGTTCAATGAAACTAATTACTTGTTTATAAAACTTGTCCATTGTAGTAACTAATCGTATACTCACGACCGGAAAATTCGTGCCAGGTCAAAAATAATGTCCCTGAAATTTCGTGTTCTAATGCTCTTCGCCAAGTTGAATACACGGCCCGATCTCGCACTGATTCACGCGACACGCTCTGGTCATAGAGTACTTCACTGAAAACAATTTTTCCTAACAGTATGTTTGCAGACATTTGATGGAATTTGTGTTACAGATTTAGCACATAGTTATCTTAGGGAAGAATTTGATAAACTTTCTGTTAAAACGGCAAAAAACGACTGGACGCGCGATTTGTGCCCCCACCAGTATAAGCGCTTCCTGTTGTAGACTACCGGTGCTTCTGAGTCCGTTGAAGCTCTCCCTGAGCGGACTGGCCCCCGAGATCCGCCAGTTGGTGCACACATTCCGGTGGGTACGGAGGATGGGCTGCTCCAGAATGCCCTCGTTGTTTACGAAATGAAACTAAACGTGTAATTCCGTGATTACACAGAAAAAGTTTAACCGACTTAACTTCAAGCGGCTATATGACTTACAGTTGACTTATCCACCACGTGACCTGTTGCCTAGCAAAAACTCCGTCAAGCCATAACAATGGATTCCGAACACGTGGTGCGTTGGAGCATTCTGAGGTATATTTTGTTGAAATTTAGGTGTTTATGACAGAAACATAAGAAAAAAAGTAACAGCAGTATGCTGGGATGTTTTATTTAAAAGTTGTCACGCAACAATAGTAATGCAATCAACATTATTCCCAAAGGTAAAGCTTGACAGAAGCAAAGGGCACATTGTTTTGTGACGTAGGCAAACCGCAGTTTACTGAATACAACAGTTGATGTATCCAATACGTTGCGGTTTGTGTCAAACACACTTTTACGCGTGACATCCGTCAAACTTTACCTTTGCCAACATTGTTGTTAACGATAGTATATGTGAATTGCATTTCTATTTCTGCGTAACATCTCATAAATAAAACATTTAGAAACTTTGCCTTATGTTTTTGTCATAAAGCAGCACTTTTGTGGCCAGAATTTCAACAAAGTATATGACGGAATGCACTAACGCGCCACATGTTAGGCATCCATTCGTTGCTAGGCAACAGCTCACATGGCTGATAGGTCGACTGTGGTTTTTAGTATGCGTGAACGCAGCAGTAGTTTATCAAGATGTTGGAAGAATAACGTTGCGCAAGGGCGCAGAAAACAGTTGATTTTTACCAACTGTTTTTCCAACTTGTAGCCTCGTTAACGTTTTGTCATATTGTAAGAAAACTGGACAGGTGACAATTCCGAAACTGTTTACTGTCACTCTCATCATGTCATTGATATGTGGAACAAAGTTAATCAAACATGCGTACACGTTGGTTATCACCATGTAATGCTGCATCCTCGCGTCTTTTAGGAAAGAAAATGAAAAAATCACTCCGCCATGCAAACTCTTCATTCATTTCACTGCCAATACATTCAACCATTAATCCCTCCTAATATGTGTGATCGATTGCACTCTGTTCACATCAAAAGTTTTGTTTTCAAATATCACAAGTGTCTGCGGGGACATTTCAAGCACGCGTATGTGTAGTTCGAATGTGGTTCTGTTTTAGGCTGACCAGTGAAAACATCCTGTTTCGACCAGCTGAATGGACGCTCCTTGGTCTAATCCTTCTCAAAGTGTGAGTGACCATAGTTCTTCCCCGTATAGGGATACAACTTATAGCGAGATTCTCTATTCCATTCATTATTAGCAGGAAGCTCACCGAATCAGTTGCCTTGAACGTGGGCACCATGCGAATGCCGTGCGATTAACCGATCCTACCGCAATATTGCCAATTGAATCTTAACGTGTTGTATACAATACAGACATTTCGCAGTTTGAATTTTCAAATTGCAAACAATGTTTTTTAACCGCAGCTTGATGGGCAGTGTACAGACAATATGTTTACGTCATATTGTCATGTTAAAAGCCCAGGAATCATTCCATGTTGTGATTGGTATTGCAGAGTTGAAAGCACAAGACACCAACCACGAGTGTCCGTGGTTTGTGTGACTGACATTGCTTCCTGGAATGGGTTAAATGTAGTTCTGAAAAGTGGATGATTTAAGAATGTTAAGCTGACCTTTCAGTCAGTACATTTGTCAAAAAACTTAATAAAGAAGTTACTGACTAAAGATGCTGATCCCCTACCAGGCACTGCTGTACGACATTGTCGTGTCGGATGAGTTGCTATGACGACGTGCAAAATTTGACGTCACAATCAGACACTGTCTGGTGTCTGATGGGGATCAAACATCAAAGCGCTATTTTCATCAGACACGAAACATTCGACAGCCAATGAAATTACGCATCTTATGCACACACACACACCCATCTCGGTTCTTTTCCAAAATGAAAATAATACAAAATTATGTTTTACGTATGCTACATGGGTTATTTTGAGGAATGAGGCATTTATAGGTAACTATTGATATACCGTAGCGCTGAAATATTTTTGTATAAAACAATATATAATATATAACGGCATTTTCTGCACGCAGTTTTTTCGACAGCGCCGTGCGGAAAGCACCGTGTTCTTCATTTCTGTCCCACTGTGGCTGTGTCCACCAAGTCGACCTGTTCTTTTGACTTCTTCGGTGGCATTATCATATCCATACTATTAGTATTACCAACGCGGCGTTTTCTTCTTTGTAAACAAACTCAAATATGGCATGTTCGGAAACGGTGACCTTCACCCAAATCTCGCTCTTCCGTCAGACACTGTCTGAACGTGTCGCAGTGGCAGGCCACCAGACAGAGGTGTCAGACATCAGATATGCTGCACTGTCTGATAGTGGATCGGCACCTTAACGGAGTAATTGACTTAGTGACTAAAACGTAATTGGCTTCTTCTTTTTCTTCTGCTTAACTCAGCACTTGGTGTCAGCGACACGTATGTGGCTCGAGTATTGTCGAGCTAGTGTGGAGCGTCGCAGGTACCGGGTGTTGCAGCGCAGATTTAGATCTATTGCTCATTCTATATTGCTTCGCGAAGTTTAGACAAATTATAATGTCCTGTAATTGGTGCGCCTATGGCTGTGCGCATACATGAATTACTTTTCGCATGCACGGAGACGAGATACTTTTCTTAGCGCGTTGGGTGATTGTTTGCTAATTAATTGTTGCGTGCATTTGTTCCATGATTAATGCTGATGGTGCTAGGGAAGAATGAATGCGTGTACGCGTCGAAGCGTGTGAGTGTCTGGAAGTAGCGATCTGCTCAATGGTGCCAGGGAGGCATCACTCGGATTCATTATAAAGACACATCAAACATACATCAACTGCAAGGTTCATCCTCGAAACAGCATTTCACTGCTGGACTACCTCTGGTGCGAGCTGATGCGGTGGTGACTGAAGTTATGTCCACTAAGTTGTTCGTGGTGCGGCAGAGCATTACGAGCTTGGCAGCAACTTGCCTACTCGCAAGGGTCTTACATTCCAATAAAAATAGTAATCGAGCCAGTGCTTTGACGGCGTCATTCGGTCAGTTCCTGTTTGTTCCACTGAGTCAGTCCCAGAAGGTTTCTGAACATTCTTCAAGATAGTTCATTTTTATGCAAACGATTTCGTGGTTTTATCTTATAGAGTCTTTCGTCAGCGTAGCACACCAACGTCTTCAGTACCTGTGACGATTAAAGTCATCGTAGATGTGAGATAGCTCGTAATTCCCCTCGTCTCGATTGAGCGATGATCTGGCATCTCTGATCTATACAGCTTCTTTTACGTGTCGTGTTGTATCTCGCATGTACGATGACGTCATACGTCACACGTCATACGTCACACATACTGAAGAAGTTGGTGACAGACTACAACTACAAGGTAAAATCATGTATTGGATATGTCAAAAAGAAATTGTTTGCATACCCAGGTGTTTTATTTTATAAAACTCGTATAAATACTAGTTGACGCGCAAACGAAATAAACCATCACCTTTATCGTCTCCATAAATATCACTGTCAAGAAACATATAATTCATTCATTTTTGTGAAACGTGTCTCCTGTCACTGGCGCTGTGTCTTGCTTTGTCTGGAGCCTGCGTTATTTACAGATACCCTGACGCGTCAACCCCAGGTAAATCCAACCACAGCTAAACCATGCCAATTACCGAGGCGACTTTTCCAATTTCCTTGTCAAACGAATGTATTTGATATCAGTATTTCTCAACAATCTGCTGCCGGTGATGGCGCCTTTGTTGCGATACAGGCGGGCTCGTGAAATGTCATACCGGGGATAGTATAACCCGTCATCATACGGGTTATTAGTTTTAAACGAGGCGTCGCCAGCAACGGGGTTGGGAGGATTTCGCGAGGCAAAAGTGTGAAAGGACTTAGACTCGGGAACTGACACTCGCACGCCACCAACAATAGGCGATAACGGGAGCATTGTTAGTGCGCAATCCACCTTAAAAGCCATACTGGCGTATTCAGGCCAATTACCAGCACTCAGCCTAATTGCCTGTCGCGTGTCCTTGCGTAATTGCACGTGTGCTGAGTCCAGTAGATTTTCCGTAAACGGGTAGTTAGACAGGTTGTTCACCCCGGGGCCACACCCAGTTGTAGTAGGGGAATGGTTGTTTAGTTGTCTTCGTCGAGGTTCGTATTGGTTACACTAAGTCTTGAATGAGGGAACATCAGTACTAGCGTGCTTGTTTTAGTACATGTATTCGGTTTGTGTGTGTGTGTGCGTGCGTGCGTGCGTGCGTGCGTGCGCGAGCGAGCGGAGAGTGAGTGAGTGAGTGAGTGAGTGAGTGAGTGAGTGAGTGAGTGAGTGAGTGAGTGAGTGAGTGAGTGAGTGAGTGAGTGAGTGAGTGAGTGAGTGAGTGAGTGAGTGTGTGGGTGGGTGAGTGTACGCGCGCGTTCGTGCGTGCGTGCGTGCGAATTGTGTTCATGTGCGTGTGGGTTAAAATATGTATACGTAAGTTTGTGTGTATCTGTATTAGCCAGTGGGACATGTATTAATAATTTCGAAAGGACGTATTCTTGCTAAATAAATAGTGTGTTTTTTACTAGAAAGTATTGTCTAACGTTAAAACTATAATATATAAGAAATGACAATACATATTATGTATTGTCATTTCTTATTAACCATTTAAACTGGCTTTTTATAATTGAAGATGATGTAGATAGTTAACGACGTAAGAGCATTATTAAAATTGATTTGCGTCGAGTTTGTGCGAATTGTAATCGACTTAATATGTTTCCATATATTAGACTTGGTAATATAATTATAAGTGTTATCGTGTACATATCTGAGTTGATCAGTGTACAAGGTCGTTCACTAAAGGCGTACATTTTGTTCTGATAGTGCACCCACATCATGCCCCCACTCACCTTTAGGTTACAACTGGACATAGTGCCTTTCGGGCAGTTGACCTTGACACGAGTTGATCGGTACGTGAGATCTTCAGCGTATACCGCTGACTCACCATTAATGTTACAGTCAAGAAAGGTAACGAACAATTACTTAATACGAAGGACAGCTGATAAGGCACGTTATACATTCGTGCATGATTGACATGTCTAGTACGCTTGTGGGGTGGCATTTCCTCATTTTGGCTCGCACGGTGCGGACGCTAGAATGGAACTATGCGCCAACTTTCGGTTGTGAACACCCGCAAGCTATTCGTGTCTCATGTCTCGGTGTTGCCGTATGCCGAGTAATTGTTCAACTGATAAGGCACATGTAATATTTAGTGTGTTCATTAACGACGTATACTTCGTGTATTTGCATCACAAGAAACCAACGCTCTCTTCATCTGCCGAACATAACTTGCTCGGATATACCGTGCAGAGAGAAGTTCTGGTAACTCGCCTCACATGTTGATAGCTATATTATACCATACATTATACCATACATTATACCATACGTTATACCATACGTTATATCATACGTTGTTTACCATACATTATACCGTATGTTATACCATACATTATACCATACATTATATCATACGTTGTTTACCATACATTATACCGTATGTTATACCATACATTATACCATACGTTATATCATACGTTGTTTACCATACATTATACCGTATGTTATACCATACATTATACCATACGTTATACCATACATTATACCATACGTTATACCATACATTATACCATACGTTATACCGGACATTATACCGTGCATTATACCGTACATTATACCGTACATTACACCGTACATTACACCGTACATTATACCGTACATTATACCTTACATTATACCGTACATTACACCGTACATTACACCGTACATTACACCGTACATTATACCTTACATTATACCGTACATTATACCATACCTGATACCGTACATTATACCGTACATTATACCATACCTGATACCGTACATTATACCGTACATTATACCATACTTTATACCGTACATTATACCGTACATTATACCGTACCTTATACCGTACATTATACCATACATTATACCGTACCTTATACCATACATTATACCATACATTATACCGTACCTTATACCATACATTATACCATACATTATACCGTACATTATACCATTGTTTTCTCCTCTGAAACCAATACTAAAATCAGTGAGGCAATTATGTACTCTGCGTAAGTGTACGATTTGGTTTTGATTAAAACTGTACACTTTGATATTTGTCTTGTCACCGACCCGCAGTAGCGTTTTCATGAAATCGTACTTTTTGAAACCTACACGGCAGATGCTGGTCACTATTTGTTCCTCAAACAAACAGCTGAAGTAAACAATAATCTGTCCCCGATAAGGCAACCGGAACCACGCTCATTTCCGTGTTTGTTTGAGGTCGAGTCACCAGTTCCAACGCCCGCTAAGTACTGTTGTATGCACCAGAAAAATGGAGAACCAAGATTGATAGCCGAATTATGTAGGTTTAGAAGGAAGGTGTATCAGACGAATCTGGAGAGTACGCTGGGAGCAGCAGGTGACAAACATCTACATCTCGGAACGCACCGATATCAACATCGTCGATGAAGTGAAACGGCGACAGTGGGCCTATCTTGATCGTATTCTCCGCATGGACAAAAGCAGTCTACACCATGCTGTTTTAAACTATATACCACCTGGATATAGGAGAACAGGCAGACCACTAGGCACCTGGCGTGGAACTGTGGAAGAAGACATTAAACAGGCCGAGGTGAACGGACTGAAATGGCACGCCCAAGACCGTTACGGCTGGAGAGGATTTATTGACGCTTTGTTCTCCCAAAATTCAAAGAAATTGACATGGATTGGACACAAACTCGGAAAATACACTACAATAGTTCCAAGACAAGCATTATTATGGAATGCACAAATAAAACGAAAAACGAGAAGACAGGAAGAAAAAAAACTTGCGGAGATCGTGAGCCGAGGAAATAAAGAAGCATGGAGCCAACTGGAATGTAATAAAGTAGGCAATAAACAGAGTACGCTGGAGAAGCGTCGTTTCGGCCTTGTGCCCTACTCAGAACGAAGAGGATTACGAAAGTATGCTCCAGTGGGTGCGACGAGGATAGGCAAGGTAAATCAACGATCCAACAGTATCACCATTGCATGGTTCGCACCGATACTGGAGGCGGAAATCGCCACTTATTACACTTCAATATCACCGCCCCAGCTGCCGCATCCGGCCGAACCATCCGAGCCTCCCGGTACATCGACGACGACGGCGGCTGCATGAAAGCTCACGGAAGCAGGCAATCATACAAAGTGCAAACAATGATGATTAACACACCGCTTTATACGACTGCGACGGAGACAGCGGTGATAGATCAGTCACGCACCGCTGAATCAGCGTCCTACCTGTGCGGCAACAGAGCGACGGTCTTCATTAACGCAAATTTAAGAGCCCGTTTTAAAAGGATATCTGTCGCATTGACAGTCTCGTGATGGTCGCGCAGTCCCAGTGGTCGAGACATTGTTCTCCGCCGGCGCATTAACAAGATTTGACCCGTCCGTACGCGTTTCACCTGATTCGGTTTAATGCGGAAAGTGGGTTAAGCTTTCTCGTCGCTGTTATCCGTGAGCGCGCAGCAAATATGCGCACCTGTACTTGCGTGTGACGCAATACAAAGCAATACAATACATAACATTTCTAAAGCGGCAATATCCGCCGACATAAAGGGCTAGGAAAAATCAATAATTGTCAACGATTCCAAATCTCTTGAAGCTGGTGCGTTTTATTTTATTGGATGGTGGTCCATATTGGTAGTGGTGTATTGCGCGTTCATTTATTGCGCTGCCGACCGTGGTGTGTCGCGCTTTCAGTGGCGGTTTAATCCTAAAACCAGTGATGTGAATGCGGGTATAGGATCACGGGCCGTCACGCCTCGCTGCCTTCACTAGCCGATGTGAAACAGTTATGTCGCCGGTCAGCCCCTTAGCCAGGATAGTGAAATGTTCCAAGTTTACCCCTTCTCATTTTGTATTTACCCAATATCGTAATTAAAAAACCCGCTACACATTCATTGGTCATTGGACGTAGTGAGTATTTAGGGGGCTGATTTTCTTCGAAAACCCCCCCACTGCACCCTCCCCCTTGAGGCTCGCAAAATATACAAATTTCAAAATATCCTCGTCCACTCGCTTTCACACGTAGCACAAGGCCCGTTTTATGACAACGTAAACGCTGTTTTGACCTTGTTGTAAAATTTAAATAACGTTATGGTCCCACACAAGATCATGGTATCTGAAAAATAAACTTCCCGTTATCCAAAAAACAAAAGACCCGTTAATTGAACTAGAACCACCAACGCTACCTATATTTGCTTCTTTACCCATATGTACTCTTCGATCCCGCTGGAGCGTATAAGACGTCAATAAATATCCAACTAGAATGGTATTGAGCGAGCCAGCTTCAGTTTGTGCCAGGTTTTCCCGGCCAGCTTCAGTTATTCTCCCATTGTCCGCCCCGGGTGCCCGGTTGTCTCTCTCAGTTCCAGGTGGTGTTCATTTAGGAGTTTATTGGAAATCACCAGAGAGTGCTGGAGGCGATGAGCAACAGTTCCTGCTTTTAATGCAGGACTGTTTTCTTACTCAACATGTTTTGGAACCAACCAGAGGTGGGAATGTGTTGGATTTAGTGTTCTCTCCTCAGAAGGAATTAGTTGATAATGTGAACGTATGTGAACCTATAGGATCTAGTGATCATAACCAGATCCAATTTAATATAAAAGTACAATCAGGGAACATAATGGTAAACAGCAACGGAGGAGAAACGTAAACAAAGGCAATTATAAACAGATGAGAACATATTTAGCACATATAGACTGGACTACCTTAATGAAGAACAAGACAGCAACAGAATGTTGGACAGTTTTGAGATTGAGGGCATTATTGAAAGATTTGTTTCCCTGAAACTATCCAGGAGGACAAGAAACACGTTTTAAAGGAGACTATCTGTAAGATTGGTTACAAACAAATTATGTGGAGAGTTTATAGAGACACTGGGAATATATAAGACTGCGACAACTACAAAGAGGCCCTTAACATAGCTACTGCCGAAATTAGACAATCTAAATGCACTTTTGAGCAAAAATTGGCGAATAATATAAAATTACAGCAAGACTTTCTACGTTTATGTAAGGAGTAAACAGAAGGTTCGATATAAAGTGGGACCGCTAGAAAACAGCACAGGAAACGTAATATCTGATGGGTTTCAGATGGCAGAGGCCCTGAATAAGTATTTCAGCTCAGTGTTTAGCATAGAAGATATCAATTCGCTGTCAGTACCCGTTACTAAATTTGAGGGGGATGAATCAGATCATTTAGGGCAGTTGTTTGTTACTCCTGAAATTATATAAAAACAATTAAGAAGATGAAAGAAAACAAATCACCAGGAATTTACGGGATACCACCGAAACTGCTTAAGGAAATTGTAGAGCAAATCAGTACATCACTTGCTATATTCTTTAACTTGTCACTTAAAAAGGGAATCGTTCCATTAGAATGGAAAGAAGCAAACATTATGCCATTATTTAAAAAGGTATCGAAGAGCAAGACAGAGAACTACTAACAGACAGACCAGTTAATTTAACATCAGTTTTATGGAAATTACTAGAAACGCTTATAAGAGGCCACAAGGTGGAATTCCATGTAAAACACAAATTAATACATGAATCTCAACGTGAGTTCTTAAATGCTAGGTCTTGTCTAACCAATCTCTTATGGTTTTTGGAAATTACTAAGTGGGTAGACGACGGGCCATCAGTGGATGTTGTCTACTTACATTTTCAGAAAGTATTTGACAAAGTGCCACATCAAAGATTGTTGCTTAAACTTTAAGCACATGGTATAGGGGGGTGGTATGTTCAGTTGGACAGAAACATGGTTGACAGACAGAAGACAGAGAGTAATTGTAGAGGGGGATATATATATATATATATATGTATATATATAATTATATACATAACGATTTGGATGATGATATATTAAGCAACATACTTAAATTTGCAGAAGATAGTGTTCAGAAGAGTTCAAACAGATGCAGATAAACACACTTTACAAGAGGAAGTAGCCAAATTAGTCAAATGGTATGAAAAATGGCAAATGTTATTACATTTTGGGAAATGTAAATGCATTCACATAGGACATGGACATGTGTACAAAGAATACATAATGGGGATACCATATTAGGTAAAACAGTAAAGGAAAAGGATTTAGGAGTGACAGTTTTTCCTTACATGAAAGTTTTAGAGCAATGTGGAATTGTTGCTTCAAAGGGTAATCGAATACTAGGGCTAATTTGCAGGAATATCACATGTAAAGACAAACAACTGATTGTACCACTGTACAACGCAATAGTTAGACCTCTTTTGGAATATTGCATACGAACATGGAGGCCATATCGTAAGAAGGACATATATAAGCTAGGAAGAGTACAATGAAGAGCAACTAAACTGATTCCTGAACTGGACGATTTTACTTATGAAAGACGCCTATTAGAATGCGGGTTGACAACATCAGAGACTAGGAGACTAGAAGATGTTGATAGAAATATTGTCTTCAAACTTAAAGAAGGCAGTAGAACCAGAGGGCACAATGCGGCATTAGTCAAAGAACAGTTCATTCTCTCAGAGGACAATAACTGACTGGAATTAATTATGTGATGATTGTGTTAATACTATATGTGTGAATATGTTCAAAAATAAAATTAACAGCTATCTGAGGACGGCGGTCTATACATAGTTGGAAGATTGTTGGACTCTCGATAAGCCAAAGGCTTCCTTTTTCGAATGCCGTCTGGAGCGTGTAGCTCTGGACGGCAGTCTGGTTAAATCTTGTTAAATCTATTCTAGCGGCATGTCGGAGACTGCTTCTGTCCATGCGGAGAATATGGCCAAGCCATCTCCACTTTCGTCACTTCATTCCATCGACGATATTGTCGATGTTGGTTCGTTCCGAAATGTCCCCGCGATGTCCCGTTTCAAGAGTCTTCTTTTCAGCGGTCCCCCCCCCAATTGTTTTAGGTCTGCCTGATTTTAGTTTTCCTTGCGGGTTCCACTGTAAGGTTTGTCTTATGACAATTTATTTTCGATGGTGTGCCCTATTCGTACCCACTTAATTTTTTATTATCGTTCCTGATGCTATTCTATTGTCTTCCTCGTACGCTCTGTGTCTTCGTGGTATTGTAAACAACACCTGTACCTAGTGGTGGTGCCTTCTCTAATCGGTTTCCAACACGGCTTGTAACCAAGGAGATGTTCCCCCACGTGTATTGCATGCTGCCTGTTTAGCTTGGAATCCTGTTTTAAAACGTTTCTCATTTGACTGGTTCGAAAGACTCCAGGTGAACTTCCGAGACATATAGTTCGGAATGGAACTTAGTTTGTGAAACAAAAAAATTCGCTCAATTGTTTAGTACCAGCAAAATGCAAATGCATATGTAGATACAGTAATAAAATAAAGTAAGGGTATTAAAGCGGGCTTTAATTTATAATTAGGTAAACACAGAACAATTCTACACACAGTTTGCATTCTGCAACGTTATACATTCGTTTACAAATTAAAAGTTATTTTCACGATAGTTCTATGTGTACGATATCTCGGTTCATCTTCATTTGGCGATTTTATCAATAATGGCATTTGGTTTAGTTAAGTTGTCTTCTTCCCTCTTTTGGCATAAGGGTCACACAACGAGTGAGGGTGATTAACTCAAGTGTTTTTATTTCGTAAAACGCATTGATAAATATCATATTCCACCGATCACAAACACATAACTGGTGCCACTGCGAGATGCTCCCGCGCTGCCGCGAACAACCACACAACCACCATCATCGAAGATCCAGCGATACCGTTGTGGCAATCAAGTCTCGCGAGACACGGAATCCCGTGAGAGCGATCACAGGCAGAGTTACAGCCGCCGGGGGGCGCCGCGACGTTATCTCGTGCGGCGCTTGCTCGTAACGGACGCGGTTTGTCGCATTAATATGCTAATTCGCGTCTCCGATATGCAAATCGCCGCACGTGATCGCTGGCGAGATGGCGCGGAGAAATCTCCTTGAGATCACGACGACATTAGTCTCGGCCGTCTGTTAGCCGTCGTCGGTGATTACGGCTCTATCGGCGCCGTCATCGGGGGCCACAGACGGACGAGATCGAAGGCGGTGTCGGAGACAGATTGCTGACAGGATGCGGTGGCCATTAGACAAAATGTTCTGTCTTGAAAACGTCAGATTACGCTGTTCTCCTAATATTTCTTCTGTCATCCTACTGAAGTTCGCCGATAATCGGAAAACAGTTTCGTAGTGATGTATACGCCCCGAGTTCTTCTGGTGTTTAGCGGTGGCCATTATGCGAGTGTTTGTGTTACCCGTGTTGTTTGAACCTGCATTACACTCGTGCGCAATACGCTGTGTGCCGCGCTTTTCTGGTGTCCTAATCACACACACACTGGATTATGGCCGAAACTATTGTGTTAAGTCATTGCGCGGTCATCGCGTTAAAATTTCAGTTGTTTTAACAATTCAGTTGTTTAATTATAGCCGGCTGCGTAGCTAGATCACAGTCACCAAATCTAAAATTTAATTGGCGAAATTAAATAATTAGGATTGCGAAATAAATACCATCTGGTATATTTACGACATGTATTCCGCTGTAGTCGTATTCGACGGTGGCGAGGTGGCATACGTAATCGGACAAGACCGCAGGTCTGCGTCCAATGACGTGTGCCACCAGGCCACCGTCTCGTACAATTGTGACTGACTGCAATTCGCAAAGGTGCTATTTGATATTAATGTTTGACTCAGTTTTTTCGTGGTCATTTTAGTATTGAGTCTTCGTTTTAGTATTGAATCTTCGTTTTAGTATTGAGTCTTCGTTTTATTCGTTATGTTAAAATATAAAAAATAAACAGTAACTAAATCGCTTACATGGTTTGCATGTGAAACACGCCAGACAATATAAACTATAGAATATAGACATACTATACAAAATGGAATACAATCTTATAGATATCCCACAAGTCCAATATACAATGCACCAAACACAATTACGTTCGCAAAACGTAATAATCCGTTTCTCCACTTTATAATTTTTGTATTCACTTTTGAAAATAATGTCTTCCCTTCTACAGTAAGTGAGTGACATATTGGAATCTTCCGCTTCGAAACATTGTATCGTGTGATTAATTAGATACATTCAAGAAACTAAGCCACCGTGTGTATTGCTTGTGGCGTGATATGGTCAACAAGTATCATTTGCTAATCAAAGTTCAAATGCAACCGAACACGGCTGCGGCCATTGTCCGTCATGCATGACCGCCTCCGTGCCGCAAGCCATGGAAGTCACGTCTTGCTGATAGAAACTGCCGTACACATTGCAATTCCCGTGTCGTATCGTATATTTCTTTACTTTCAACGACATAGCCACGATTCAAACGGACCACGTTTTTATATTGTCCTATTCAAATTATATAAATGTCTTACATGATCATACTTACACGTGTCAGCGCGGGTGGGCTCGCTGTAGAAATGTTTAATACAGTGTCTGTGTGTTCAGGAATCTGAGCTCAGCGGCATTGCAGATTAATTTGACGTGTCACTGCCATCAGCTCTAACAAAATATTATCCGCTTTTTGCCAGATTTTGCTTTGCATCGACAAAGAAAGTGTACCATACCATGGTTTGGACACTGAGCAATATCATCAGAAGGCGTATAATGCTAACATGATGTAATTATTGTGGGAGGAACATGTTCGATGTTGCCGGCATTCCCTATAAAGTCATGGAAATACACATGCCTGCCACGGTCACACAGGAACAGACAAATAATCGCGGATGGAGATTCATGTATGACAGGCAACGAAGACTATATACGTGAACAGCGAGCGTAAAGAAGAACATCCGACGAACATACGCACTCTCGCCTTTCACAGCCCCATGATTTGTAACCGACAACGGGGTGGTCGATACCACATCGTGCTTCGGGTGGTACTGTATTAAATATGTATACACATCTGAAAATCACTCCACGCCAAAAACCGAACAGATGGCGTCGGCAGCGGCGAACGCGCGGTGACGCCATATTGGTACCGATCGCCCGCGTTTTTGCCGCGTTGTTATTGGATGTAGACGAGACGGGACTCCTTCGGCGCGGGAGATGGCGTGAAATGCGCCAGCGAGAAACCGTTCCGCGTGGCTGACTTCTCGCCCGAACGAAACGTGGTACCATATGGTCACGGTGATGGATCGATAGAGCCCGCCGCCAGCGTTTGAGCGCCGCACCAACGCGGGCTGTAGTAAAAACGCGGGTCGACCGCCTATTAATGAGTCAATGATGCCGTCGTCATTAATAAATCATGCGTGGCGCATGAGACGTAACTGATTCGTCGGGTGTCTTGCTGACGGTGTCGTGCAGCGCAATCACGGGAGGCAACGAAACCCGAAAACGTGTTTCCTGACTAGGAACATCTATATTGCAATTGTTCGATAAATGTGCAAACGGCGTGAAGTTATCTGAAGTAGATGTTGCTATTAGAAGAGTGCGAAGTCGTTGCCTGTGTCTTTTGTTAGATACACAACAGGTGACACACGCACACGCACACGCACACGCACACGCACACGCACACGCACACACACAGACACGCACACGCACACACACAACACACACACAGGGAAATGGGACAAACCTAACACGGACTCACGTATATCCAATGCTCTTGATCTATAAGAACACACACTGATGCTGCAATAGCTGCTGTCCAATTTCTCTCATAATGGAGTAAATGCTACAAGCGCCTCGTCTAAGGCGGGTAACGGCGCCACAAGACCGTACATTATTATTATTATGTATAGCCTGCGACAGTTAGGAATACTTTGCGGCTTAATGTTTTATAGGCGTTCCGTATTTTCCAGGAGCGGTTTGATTGAAGCAGCGCGAGGGTATAGACTACCGAAGTGCATGCGTAAATATATGTTATGTGTTTAACAAGTATAGTTGTTCTTCGTTGGATTCTGTCTGGCCTATCTGTGTCCATCTTACAATATGGTTTCTGTGTGATATGCCTATGGAATTCGATGTCGCTATAAAACCCATGCAGAGTATCGTATGCCAATGTTTTCAAGCCAAAGCACGTCTTAGCTGCCAGTCACAAGTCGTAAATCGCAACTAGATCCACGTTTGTATTTAACTGTGATATCTTAAGAATGTGCGGTTCACTTTTACACCCTTTAAGGTATGGGATATTGTCGCATCTGACGTACCCATGTGTGTGGTGCAACTTTCCACCCTAACGTAGGGTGCAGTTATGCACCCTAACGGTGCAGTTTTTATTTTACACCTTTGTTGTTCCCCAATAGCACACTACTTGAACCCTATTTTTTGTGTCTATAACATACAGTAATTACATCCATGTCTCATTAACTTGAACACAAAAAGCCACCGATCACCTAGATGTAATACTATTTTATTAATGTGCGATTGTCATAGAGCTAAACGTTTAGGATGTTGTATAGTGTTTGTATACATGTATATGCCGACATGGTATGGCAGAATAACAACTGAATACTTGCAGCAATAATATTTGATTGCAGATACAAATTGGTTTTGTCTTGTGAATGAGCACTCCGATTGTGACGTCATAGTAGGCTTACTTGCGCTTAAATCTACTGGCCGGAACTCCCATTACGCGCACGGTGTACGGTTGTTCTGTCATATTTCGGCAAGGAGCGTGCTGTGGTTTAGGCTAGGAATACGGAACTGGCCTATTTACTTGGGAAGTTCAGTAAACCAGTTGTTTTGGTCGTCCGTCGCACTGTCCAAAGTACGGAGTATACAGACCGCGTGCTTGATATAATAGTGATAGGACCGTATCGCGCGTCCCACGGCAGATTTCACGCGCGAAGATGCTTTGGACGCGCACGGACCATCTGTTTAATATTAGGCAGCGATTTAGTGGTCTCCGGGGTCCAGTTAATGCGAATATTTGACTGAGCAGCTCTATCGCCATCGACGCGTCGACTACTGGTGATTTTCTCATTGACGGGCATTAGACGTGTCTGCGACTCTTGGGAACTCGGCGCCAGTGATTGTTGCGTTGTCTCCTATAAATCGGGCCTGTGTAATAGTGTGCGAATGCTGCGAAGATTGCGGGAGACTGATGCAAACGCGATGCGTCCCGTTTGATGACACATATGAGTTTGATGGAGGTGCCTAACCCGGAGGATGGTTATCCTCAATGATACGATTTACGCAAGCTCTTGTAGGCAGAAAATAGAAGCGTACGCACGCAGGTATACACGCGCGAGCAATTTTAAGCACTGTTTACCTGCCAACTTTCACGGAAAATCCGGGAGTCTATATAATATAATAATTTGGAATACAGGCAAATCTCACGGATTTTCGCTAACAATCTCCAAGAGCACCCCCATCTGCGAGACAGCGCGACACCACGGGAGACGTGCTGAGACGTGCTGAGCCGCTTAATTTCCGGCGAAAAACCGACAGCACCCCCTCCCCGTCTCCCGGGACAGCGCGACGAGACAGCTCGACACATGAAGCGTGCTGAACCGCTGATGAATCTCCCGATTAAAAAAAAGTTTGCAGGTATAGCACTGGTCGCAGAGTGAATCACATTCGCACCATGCCAGCTCTGGTTATGGTGCGACATCCAAAAGTAACCTGATTTCTGACAACCCTTTTTACCCAGCCAACTTCCCGCCTGTCTTATTTCGGCCATTAATACACGGCTAGGAAACACATGCACCAGCAAAAAGACCATCTTCTCCACAACTTTGTGGATTTCAAGCAAGTGTCAGTTATACTCAGTAATACAACGATGCAATCCCTGCTGGTTCGGCCGCGTAACGCGTCACAGCACGATTAAGAAGACGCGACACACGACACACTTAGAGAGCAAGAGAAGAAGAAAAACAACGCGACCGTTCTAGTACCAAATAAAAACACATGCCCGAGTCCATATTCTCTGAAGGAATGGATTTATAAATCAACATTTTCAAATTATATACAACAGGGAAATACGCAGGAAAGCACCGACTGACAGCTATCATAATTTGACAGCTTCGACACCACGCAGCAGAAAAAACATCATTTCTATTCACTCGTCACTACGCAAGTCCTCTCAGAAATACAAACAAAATGCTAATTCTATTGGGGATTATGCAACTGGGTGATGGCGGACGAATCTTTAATGTGGTCTTACCCCGACTAGGACCGAGTCGTGGAGCCAGTCCGGTGTCTCGCCCACCGCCCGTGAGCCGCGGCGACCCGCACCACTTTGCAAGGTCCCGGTGGCTCTGTTCCCCGCGGCGCTAAGCGGCGCAATCTGCAGGAAATCAGACCGAATTAAGCCGGGCTGAGGAGAAACAGAGAGGCGGGATTTCCGTAATGGCGACATTAAGACAAATCGGGATTAGACCCGGCAAACGATTAGTGCTTTATCAGATTGGCCGCGTCTAGCGCGCGGCGCACGTCAACTCGTCGACGCATGCAAGTACGTGCGTAGGTACGTGTGCGGGAGCGCTCAGCTCTCAAAGCGGCTTCCTCCACAGGTTTAGGGGCCGTTCATAATTGACGACATTTCATCATCAGCGTACCGTCGATTCTGCCAGTGGTGGGTCGTGGGTCTTGAGGCGACCCAGGAACTCGATTTGTAGATGTTGTTGCAGTGTGGACAGGAGGTTCTGGGTGGAAGGGATACTTGTAGGTGCGTGCGTGCGTGCGTGCGTGCGTGCGTGCTTACACCTACATCGCGTTTGTGGAAGTGTGTATATATAATGAAATATATGTATAGAAGTTTGATCATCTACCTGGCAATAATTGGCAAACATTTTGAAGTATCCTTTATGCATGAAGACAGTTATTGTCTTCGTACATAAAGGATACTTTAGATTGTTTGCCTTTTCAAATAAAACAAGCTAGTTTTACGACACACAAAGACCAGTTTATGGCAGTCGTTGACAGACCAACAAATCGTCCAATGAAAATCGTTGTACGTCTCCTTAAAGCCAAGAAATAATTCTGGTGTCGTCTTGCGAATGGCGAGACTCCGATCATGAATATTCATTCTACAGAGAATATGTTTCTCACGCCGTTAATTAGGCAGCAGTATAAATCAGCGCATATAACATAAGGTCGTTCACCAAAAGATGGCGGTGCGACACGAGAGCGGACGATGATTGCGCCTCCTAACGGCCGAATTGATGGCTCCCCGCGGAGCGAAAGTTGGGCAGGGCAATGGTTCATTGCCAAAAATCCCGTGACCCTTTTGATCCAGAAGGGAGATATCCTATACGGTGGTGCATTATTTAAGTATGACATGGGTAATCACGCTATTGCTGAGGGTCGCGGTGTCAGTTACACACGGAGGGCCTGTGGAGCTGAATAGTCTAAGTAGGCATGTGTGTATTGGTAGTCAATGAACTAGGACTGTTTCAGTTGTAGTAGTGGTAGTGGTAGTGGTAGTGGTAGTGGTAGTGGTAGTAGTAGTAGTAGTTGTATTGTTGTGGTGGTAGTAGTAGTAGTTGTTGTATAGTCGTTGTTGTGGTTATGATAGTAGTAGTTGTGCAGGTGGTGGGTGCGTGATAATATAGTTGAAGTACAGCTGGTATCGGAGCAGTAGTGGTAGTAGTATTCTTGTTGTTGTTGTAGAAGTAAAAAAATAGTAGTAGTTGCTTCGTTATCATAGTAGTGCTTGTTGTCGTGGCCAGCATAGCGCAACGATCCCTGCGACTGGCGGGACAGAGCTGGGAGGCAGAGATGGGATGAACGGGATCCAGTTTAGGAAGGCTACTGCCTCACCATCACACATGAAAACCGTAATCACAACTGTCATAACGATTGACCGCAAATTAGAAATTGGTGTCGTGAAAGAGTCGCTAGATTACCCACTGTTTACAAACAGCATTACGTTGCTTGGTAGACAGGCACGAGCGAATTCATCCGACATTGTCGAGGTGTATAATCGAACAGGGACCGTTTCACTGACATATTGAGCTCACGAGGAAAACCAATCATTAAGCAGGTTTTGTTGTTAAATGTAAGGACATTTTCAATATGCAAACATCCACCGCCGTATCACGGAGGACACTATTTCAGTGACACACCGAAGAAACTGTCCCGGTGGCGCGGCCTGGTGTTCACAGTTGTCAGTATACAAGATAAAAAGTTAAGGAGCAAAATCGTTTTTAAAGAACAAAATCGGGCTTTTGAGCCCATAAGAATATTAGCACAATTTGCTCTTTAAATTAAATTCTTCTCCTTAACAGTGATCTTGTAAACTGAAAACTGCCAACCCCAGGCCGCCCCACTTTCGCTGCTGTGTCACTGAAATAGTGTCCTCCGCGATACGGTGGTGGATTTTTGCATATTGAAGAAAAAGCCGCTCCTTACATTTAGCGACTGATTCTGTTTGATGACATAGTTTTCTCGTGAGCAGGTTATCTTAGTGAAACGGTCCCCAGGTCGTAGGACCGCGTCTACCACCCCGTGAAAGCGAAGATCTGGCGGCCTGTCGTCGCGTGTCCGGCACAAATCAGGCGCGATGGCACCGCTGAATTATTGACGAGTCCCGTCAGGTCTCGCTCGGTTTTCGGTTACAACGTCAAACATGCAATCGAGCGATTAGAACCCGACGCGTCTCTGTCGCGTGATGCGACTCGCATCGCTGGCACGAATTTCACCCAGCCGCATAAGGTCAGCATGTTTTCACAGATCCGACGAGGAGGTCTGTATTCTGTGCGATTGTATGACAATTCCCGTCTTAATCGAAACAACCCGGGTTCGAATCCTTTGCTGCAGTGTCGAACCTTGGGCACATTTGTTCACTCTACGTTGTTCCAGTTCACTCAGCTGTATGGATGAATACCTGGCTATATACTGTGGTGGATATTTGTGTATGAATATATTCTTCGCGCATTAATTGTAGCATTGGTGAATGCTTCCCAGAGAAGTCTAGATGATGTTCCATTGAAAAAATCTGCCAGGGAGTAAAGTGTAAAGCGCTTTAAACAATTATTAGAACTGGACATTGCGCTGTATAATAACTTTTACTTTTACTTTTTAATCTGTGTGCATTAGAGACAGTTCTAAAAATAATGATTTTAAGATTGACTTTCATTATATATAATTAGTTGTCTGGTTGTCTAGGTGTAATCGTCAGGTTGGTTGTGATAGTGGTCTTATTACCCGACAACTCATTTGTGGTAATTCACTGATTACTGTTGCGGTTGATTTGACGCTAGTGGGCTACTTCGACCGCGCGTGTCTGCAACTGCTTGTTTCGCGGTCGGGTGACATGATGCCGAACAAACATAATAGCTGATTGTTAAACACAACGTCGGGGGAAGTCCTCCCACGTGTTGAGGCCGACTGTCCCCTTTCTGTGTACTCATCCGCTTGTTTGGACAATAGGCCTCTAATCTTCCAATTGGAGATGTATTTCAGAAAACACGAAGCTAGTTATTTGGAATTATTGCACTACGTCTTTGGTGCGGATGCATACGATCCACTCTACAGGAAGCGCCTTAATTGTGGTTAATAATAACTTTAAATGGACATATTTAAACATGTCGTAATTGACGACTGCAGTAATTAAATGAACAGCGGACACGATTGTAAGCGAAAAGTATGCAATGGTGATACCTGCTGTGCTTCGTATGTGTGCAAGCGAGTACAATTGAATTGCCGTAGCACAGTTGTATCGTATGTTCAAGTGTTGTTCCTAGTTTCCGGATTATCGACAACCTCATTTGAACTTCTGATTTGTAGCAATTCGTTCACTCAGTTTCACCAGTATGTTCATGTTGTTACAGTCGGTCTGCATCCATGCAGTATACTTCGAATTAGTCGTTGACAACCGTGTGCAAGAGTGTATAATATACTCTCATCACCATAGGAATCATATATTTATTATGATACACAAAGCAACATAAAACAACGTGCCGCTTTTAGCGAGCATATATATGTATTATTGACTATATCCGGATTATGTTTCATTTTATGCATAGCGCACGTAAAGATTTTCCAATCCAAGAGAATCCTTATTCCGAGCATGACAACACGTGCATATTGTATTGGTTCATTGGCACGGGAACACGATGGAAATACGTTTAATTGGTAGACTTTGATGTCACCCTACATTGGTACGTACACGATAATGTTTACAGTGTATGCAGATACTATTGTCAAATAAGGTAATGGAAATTTTTGTTGCAGGCTTTGCGTCAAGGTGGAGTATCTGCGCAGTGCGTTTGCGCAGACGTACGCCATCCACTACTTTCGGTCATTCGTCATGAGCATGAAGATCAACGAAACGGATGTTGAGGAAGTTGTCGATTTCTTGCGTTCTACGCAAGTGCAGTGATCACATCCGGACGTGTGGCCATTGCTTTCAAACTCACCTATCGTGCAAACATTATATAACAGGTGTCAACTTCGTGCCGAGCAGATTCTTGTTTACCGCAGGTCGATAACATGCACGCGTGCAGATGTTTAAGTAATTAGAAGTGTCAGTTTGAGGATTCATGTAGCATTTGTAATTGATAAAATATAAAATATATATTTGTAATGGATCTGATAGTAATCGAACGACATGAGATGCAGTCAGCACACAGAGGGAACTTATGTCTTATTTCTTTTCGATCATGTCATGTTTGTATGAATTCAGAAAGCTGAATTTTGTAATATCCGTTTACTCGTCCATAAATAATGTTTTCGATGTGGATGTCAATGATGTTGAATATTGTTAAATCTATTAGACAGCTGCATGCCAAGTCCTAGTTAACGTGTGCGGAAGGAGGTGTTGGCTTTTCTATATAGTATATTTGCACGGCCCGCATATGTCACACATAACGCTATACAGTGTATGTAAATACTGGCACTGTCTGCATTTATACAATCAACAACATCGTAGTTCCAGTTAGTTATAACAATAAAGGTATTGAAACTTGAACTAGTTTCCAACCGAATGCGTATATTCTTTTTTTATGGAAAATACGTTATATTCTACTGACGCTATTCGTCAGGTTTCTCTTGAACCCACGCAGAGTCCGTATCTTCAAAAGACCTCTAGCACGTGTTGATTTGAATTAAATATCATTCTTAAAACCGTTATGCTAGTTAGTGTGTATCTTTTTTGAAAGGTTATCGCTAAGCGATTTGAGCGCAAGATATGTTCAACCGTTTCCATGATATTGAATCAGAGCGTCGTGGAATCATGTATATATTCACCTTAATTAAAAGGAAAACAAAAACATGTTGGCAACGACGTTGTGGGGAAATGTTGGCGGTTTGCGCCAGGCTGTCTTTACACAGTGCTAGAAATGTATGGCGTGTGACATCGGTTTATTGCGCAAGCACAAGCATTACAAAGTGTTAAGGTCCCCCCATCGATTTTGTGCGAAAAGATGAAACGAGTCTTATTTTGAATAACAATCCATTGAATGTTAAGCCAACGAAACGCATACAAAACATTGCAGTACTAAACAGAGTTGGTGCGGAGCGAAGAGACGCTAACCTAAAATTCGGCACAATGCATTCAAGACCACATTCAGAACCCCTCGTGGAACGGTATACAACTGATTCATCGTACACCCAACCGATAATTACACCTGTGCTTGAGATGATGGTGATTCCGGTAAAATAGCGGAAAAGGTCGTTTCCAGATTTGGCTAGATCTATAACTAAATTCAAATTGAAATAAAGTATAACGGAGTTATATCCTGGATATCTGCTTCTGATGATCTGTTTCGCGTAGCGAGGTTGGGCCGCTGTCCTTGTATAGGTGAAGTCGCAGAGTATGGATCAACATATAGACGACGCTTGGGATTCGTGGAGCTGCCCTAGACACGCGAAGGACAGGTTGATATTGGTTTCGACTGCGAATGACTAATTCCGTAGACAACTCCGCCATAGATGTCTTAAAGCCACCGGTCAAGTGTTCGGGCAGCACGGCATAAATACCGTGTCGGGCCGCTGGTCTTATCAGGGATACTTCAGCTCGATTGTCCATTGCGAATTCGTTCTTTTATGTCCATGTGCGTAAGGTGTGAATATTTTAAGTAATGTGCGCAGTCTGTTTAATAAAAGCATGCGTACTGGTTTTTTAATCGTCGAACTATGACCTCTGATAGTTTGCGAAAACCAACTGCACTGCAGACGATTAGCCTCCAACCCGTTGAAGTTACACAACTGTTCTAGCTGAGCTGAGGAACCAAATTTAAGGGAATCCGTCTTAGCACCAGCGATGACCAGTGACAACGCGCGGTGGACGCTTCACCGGAAACCCGCTCGTTACCACGGAAGTGACGTCACATTTCTACAGTGCAAAGGAAATTGTCTGGATTAACCGGAATGCGACTACACGGAGCAGCGGGCAGCGAAGGAAAACACTCGAGGCACGTAGAACCACCAATGCTACTATCGATTTTGTAAGTTGACAAGTTACATACCACGGTCTATGTCACTATCATATAGGGCGCGCGTTCGCGTCTGATATAAGCTGTTGCTAGTGGTCCATGCAGTAACTCTGTATACAAAAGTGGAAGTTTTGATCTACCAAATTAAAATTAGACCAGGATTAGGAAGAAGTGACTCTGGTAAAGGATATCTTTATTGACTAGTAAACCGTATCAACAACATTCTTATGACCTCATAAGCAGGATTTTGCTCTTTAAAATTAAATGGAGTTCGCTCATTAATGGGTCAGTCTACAGTTAGTTTTCTCATTGGTTGCCATGTTAGCGTTCGGTATGATTATAAGAAAAGGGCCAACACCTTGGTAGAATGGGCAACATCAAGAAAATACAAAATCATGAATACCATGTTCCAGAAGAAAGCAGGGAGGAGATGGACACGGAAAAGCCCAAATGGAGAAATGAAGAACGAAATTGACTATATCCTGACAAACAGGCCATACATGTTGACGTAACTGTCATAAACCAAGTCAATATCAGAAGTGACCACAGAATGGTAGTAAGCAACATCAAACTGGACTTCAAGGCTGAAAAGAAGAAGTTAATAAACAAGAGACCACCAAGTGTAGATACTACACAAATCGGAAGAACAAAGATCGAATTCCAACTCGAACTGCGAAATCGATTCGAAACACTACAGGAACTAGACGACATCGACACCATGAACGAACATATCACGGCGATAATCCAACTAAGTGCGACAAGTGCAGCAATGCAAAGCAATCAACAGGCATGCGGTGACGGGGATATTGTCACCGACACGAGTACTAATGACGAAACGACGAGAAATGGTGGATAACGGCGACCGTAAAAAACAAATAGAGTACGCAGAAATATGCAAGATCACCAAAAAGAAAGCGAAGGAGGACATCAGGAAGTACAAACAAGAGATCATACGAGAAACGATTATGGCATCAAAGAGCTTGAAGAAAGCAAAGAGAACACAGGCACTAGGCCGAGACAGACTGATTACACTTCTGGACAAGCAGGGTAGAGAAATACAAGACCAAGGTATGATCATGGAACAAATAGAGGAATTATAATTCGAGCTATACGACAGTGAACAGAGTACCGACCCGAAAGAGGTAACAGAGATAACACTATGGGAGGTGGAAGCAGCGCTAAGAGATATGAAGAATGGGAAGACATCAGGCAACGACCACGTAAATATTGAAACATTAAAAGCACGAGAAGATACCATATTGAAGACACTGGCTAAGCTGTCTACTAAATGCTTATCAGAAAAACGAATACCCACAGCATGGAAGAACGCAAAGATGGTGGTAATCTATATCTAGATAGACTACAAACAAATGATGTGGAAGTCATATAGACGCACTGGAAATCACGAAGACTACAACATTTATAAAGAAGCACTTAACCAAGGTACAACTGAAATTAAAAATTCAAAGAGAATCTATAGACACAAATTAGCTTGTAACATAAAACACGACAGCAAGAGTTTTTATCCATATGTTAGGAATATATTGAAGACACTGGCTAAGTGTATACTAAATGCTTATCAGAAAAACGAATACCCACACCATGGAAGAACACAAAGATGGTGATAATCTTCAAGAAGAGAAATATGAAAGACTTAAAGAACTACAGACCGATATGTCTGTTATCAAACATCTACAAATTACTCACAAAGATATTAACGAATAGGCTAGAGAAGCACTCGACGAAAACCAACCATGAGAGCAAGGAGGATTCAGAAGTAGGTACTCAACGACAGACCACATACACGTCGTAAACCAACTGAAAGAGAAGTGCCGAGAATATAATATCACCGCTCTGCATCGCTTTCGTCGACTACGGGAAGGCTTTCGACTCGGTGCAACCTCCCTTCAAAAACAGGAGATAGAAGACGTATACATCGAACTCTTGAAAGACATCTACACCAACAGCTCAGCGACAGTCCACCTTCACAAAAAGAGCAACAAGATCAACATCAAGACAGGAGTACGACAGGGTGACACCATATCGCCAAAGCTGTTTACAGCAACACTCGAAAGCATATTCCGAAGACTGACCTGGGAAACCTGAGAATATCTCAGCCATCTTCGCTTCGTCGACGACATACTCATATGCGCTACTACACCGCAAGAACTACAAAACACGTTGCAGGTGCTAGCTGATGAAAGTGAAAAACAATGTCTGAAGATGAACATCTCGAAGACAAAAGTGATGCTAGAAAAAGACACACCGATATATATCAACACGACGCAGATAGAGATCGTTGAAAGCTACATATATCTGGGACAGCGTTACAGTATCAGACACAAAAACCAAGACAAGGAGATTAAAAGAAGAATCACCGCCGGCTGGACAGGATTCGCCAAACAACGCGACATATTCAAGGGTAACTGCTTGAAGAGACGAGTCTTCAACTCATGCGTACTTCCAGCGATGACATACGGCGCGGAAACATGGGCACTCACCCTACAGGCAAAGAACAAGCTAGCAGCCGCACAAACAAAGATGGAAAGAAGTATGTTAAACATCAGATATCGGGAGTGAAAAACAAAAAATCGGGGTAAGACAGAAGCCAAAGGTCATAGACGTGATAGAATAAATCAGAAGACAGAAGTGGACTTGGGGGGGGGGGCACATGAGCAGTCTACGAGGTAACCGATGGACATCGCGTATCACAACCTGGAGACCTTTCGAAGGGAAACGAACTAGAGGAAGACCGGCGAGACGGTGGAGAGACGAACTAGACGAGTACTAGAAGGGCACCATCTGGCAGAGGATAGCGCAAGACAGGCACATTTGGAAACGACATACAGAGGCCTTCGCCCAACCACGGGACGATGATGAAAAAAACGTGACCTACAACAATTCTTAAAGTTCTTACCTGCTGTTATCATCATCTCACTGATGCCAGTCGAGTTTAGTCAAAATTTAATATTTCTGTAGCCACGGCTTCCTTTCCCCAATTAATTTCGGATGTTCTTTTCGGTTCTTCTGCTCTGACTGCATGGCCTCGCCGATGTCGCGTGCCTTGTGAGTACACATCTTTGTCTTGCTGTCCCTCATCGTGGCTCACGGCGACTCGGTGGCTATCCTTGGGCTATGGGCTCTCCTCAAGGTTTTTGTCAGCAGGACCCGACGCTTCTGGTCTCCTCTGCTGGTTCTTCGGGAGATGGTAAGGGTCGAAGAAGATATGAGTGTGTTTGTGGTGGTGGTAGAAGAGAACGTACTATTAAAAGTATAGTAGGCCCATGCACTGCCAAGTTTGAACGCAGGTAAATGTAAATATATATATATAACTGGCACTGCCATATGGCGACGTTTTGTGCGAGAGATTATGCGTCGGATTGAACATTTGTGGAGTTAGAAAGGCAAGATAGGAAATATTGGGTTATGAGGATACTATTTTAGCCAGTTAGTTTCAGTCGGGGGCCTACTGAACGCAGACACTTGGACACAGATTAATAAATCTCTATTTCACGATTGTCACACGAAGGTTATTTTCGACGGCTATATGACCTCGAAGGGGGTGCTGTTAAAGATTGTCGCTGGAGCTTCTGCACCACTCCCCTGTCGCGCTGTCGGATCGGAAGACGGGGAAGGGGGGTTGTTGTTGGAAATTATTCGCTGCGACGTTCATAGTTTTTCATAACGTCTAGGGGGCACGCAACCGGGGCAAATTCAAAAGGTTCAGGAGTCATGTGCCCACCAGGCCCCCCTGGATTCGCCTATGAGTGTTGGGAGTTATGGAATAATAAAAATGCACAGTTTCGCGCTGTAACTGCTCCACTGCATAATGTTTCAAATGTAATTGTAATGTTTAAATACCAGTTTAAATGACGACATCTCAGCCAGATTTGTCTGGGGCAGTGAATAGACCTGTGAAGAACAATTGTTGTGGAGAAACGCACTATTTATCGAACGTTTTGCTTTCGCGGAGAGAAACGACCGACTCCTAATCGGTCTGACACCGCCATAAGGTGGTGTGAGCAGTGTTGGCTCGAGAGAGGTTTCTTTGACAGGCGCACGCGATATTTCTCATCATGCCGACTATACCTGTCTGTCTATTTTGTCTGCTTCATTGACCTCAACATTTGAGGTGTCTGCAGACGTCCGAAGTCAGTCGCACTACTGATTGAGTTAAATCGATCCATAACATTTCCACTATACTCATTTAAGTGTTTCGCTAGCGTAATATGGGTAGAGCATCGGACTCTCAGTCGAGATATTTCGGGTTCCAATCCTCTTGCTGTCGTTTCGAACCTTGGGCACGTTCGTTCACTCTACGTTTGTACCGTTCTCTCAGCTGTACGAATAAGTACCTGGATATAAACAGTGGTGGATATTTGTGTACGAATAGTCTTCGCGCAATAATTGCAGCGTGGCTGAATGCTTCTCAAAAGTGTTGAAATGGTGTTTGAATGAACAGGTTTGTGAGGGGATGAAGTGTAAAGCGCTTTGAGCAGAACTGAGGACCGGATATCGCGCTATATAAAAACGTTACATTGACCCTTTCTTAAACCCCGTACTCAAACGAGGAGACCCATCATCGATCAAGCTCGTTGACATTCAAATTAGTAATGCGTGAACAATATCGACGATATAAGTACCGGACTACTTTCTCCCATTTCTTCTTTCCCCGGACCAGATTTGATAACAACATAATTTAACTTCGTATCCGTCTGCATCTATAGAGCCGCTGAATGATAGTATTTTGACCCCCATAATAGTTTGACCCCCAGGGTCAATATACTATAGGCGTAATACTGTATTGGCCGAATCACCACATTATAATTTGACTTCCACCCTATAATTTAACCTCGTATGATGTACTAAAATTATCACCATACAGTAAGACTTGTTACACGACTACAAAATGGGCATTGGTAAATACTATTGCCTCGGCACACATCGGGTTACATTAGTATGTTCTTGATGAAATGTACTCCTTGTAACGAGGTAATACAACCAAATGGCAGCGTTACATTGGTCGTAGTAAATTACCTCTCTGAAGTGAGTAATGATAGACAATGGCGTGCACATATACCGGCCATATATACGACGCATAACACACTAACAAAATTGGCATTATACATGATCAGCAAAGGGGAACATTAATTGCTATAACACTGACCATGGAAACTGGACAACACTTGTGTATGAGTACTGTACATCAGCTATTTGTTAAAATTGCTATTAATCTGTAATAAATAGTGGTCAAAATTCCACATGGGCGGCAAAATACTATCATTGTATTTTAACTCCAAGGTTAGAATACTTCCTAGTACATTGACTCCGGGGGTCAATTTATTATGTCATTTCATGAAAGTATACCTGGCCACGTGTTTCATGTTTTCGTCGATTTTTTACCGGATCTCTTAAACTATAATGTAATACTTTGTCCGATTGGCTCATAAAAATGAGTAGTACATTTACACAAACGAGCTAGCTTGTCGTACGGGATACTAAATAGAATAGGATAGGATAACCCGAGTAGTACATTTACACAAACGACCTAGCATGTCGTACGGGATACTAAATAGAATAGGATAGGATAACCCGAGTAGTACATTTACACAAACTAGCTAGCATGTCGTACGGGATACTAAATAGAATAGGATAGGATAGGATAACCCGAGTAGTATATTTACACAAACGAGCTAGCTTGTCGTATGGGATACTAAATAGAATAGGATAGGATAACCCGAGTAGTACATTTACACAAACTAGCTAGCATGTCGTACGGGATACTAAATAGAATAGGATAGGATAACCCGAGTAGTACATTTACACAAACGAGCTAGCTTGTCGTACGGGATACTAAATAGAATAGGATAGGATAACCCGAGTAGTACATTTACACAAACGAGCTAGCATATCGTGCAGGATACTAAATAGAATAGGATAGGATAACCCGAGTAGTACATTTACACAAACGACCTAGCTTGTCGTACGGGATACTAAATAAAATAGGATAGGATAACCCGAGTAGTACATTTACACAAACGAGCTAGCGTGTCGTACGGGATACTAAATAGAATAGGATAGGATAACCCGAGTAGTACATTTACACAAACGAGGTAGCGTGTCGTACGGGATATTAAATAGAATAGGATAGGATAACCCGAGTAGTACATTTACACAAACGAGCTAGCATGTCATACTGGATACTAAATAGAATAGGATAGGATAACCCGAGTAGTACATTTACACAAACGACCTAATATGTCATACGGGATACTAAATAGAATAGGATAGGATAACCCGAGTAGTATATATACACAGACGAGCTAGCATGTCGTACGGGATACTAAATAGAATAGGATAGGATAACCCGAATAGTACGTTTACATAAACGAGCTAGCATGTCGTACGAGATACTAAATAGGATAGGAAAGGATAACCCGAGTAGTACATTTACACAAGCGAGCTATAGCATGTCGTACGGGATACTAAATAGAATAGGATAGGATAACGAGACGAGAAAAATAATTGAATTGAGCAAGGACCATTAAAGGTCGTTCGTATCAAGTTGTATTTAGTGTGCGGTAAATGCACTCGAGCGAAACACTTTGTATGATTTATTTGCGCGCTCTTTGACATTGATGTATGATGCCGTTTGCGGCAGATTGGAAAACACTGATATGTTGGCGCGATCAAAGAGCATATAATATTATATGCTCTTTGATCTCCATATCGGGGAGTTGGCGTGAAGTTGTCGCAGAAAGTGTTATAGTAACGGAGGTAGCATGTAAGCAAGATATTCGTAGAGACACAGGTATGTGATTTTTTGCGAAAGTTGACGTAGAATGTCAACATGCTTGATAATATTGAATTAATTTTTCGGTAAGCACTATAACAGTCGTAATTTTAAACAAAACGTATGGACAGTTTTTAAAACGACAACTGCATGCGGGAATATTTGGTATGTTGGTTGTAATGCCACTGTTGACAAAAGCAAAGCTTACCGGATATTACTCGCATATTTTTTATTGTAACGTTGGCAAACCACGATGTAGTGAATCTGTCAATTTCGATGGCTTGACGGACATGTAGCTAGACACTAAGTTACGTGATGGATATGCCAATTAATGCTTGGTTCAACATTAAATCAGTTAATAATTTGTCTGGTAATTTCACAGAAACTATACAAAAAAGTTGCACTAATGAGTTAACATATTGTATGGCAGCGACCCAAATTCTGGTCGTGGGATTTGCCTAGCGATAAACCACTTGACTTGTGATAATAAATAAATAATTATAGCATAAATAGGCATCACATACTCTAACATATAAATCTCAGTGTGAGTCTGTATGTTTGTTGTTACTGATATACGGCCTCATTTCTTGGCCGATCCGAACGAATACTTTGCATCTTATAAAGGTAAATCTTGTAACTTATCCGGTAGGGATGCAACTGTACGGACATGGTCGGGGGGCGCGTGTGTAATCAAGATTTACAAAAATACGAAATGTCTCTTACGCCGAGGCACAGCAACACGACAGATATGCCGTGTTTCGTTACTATAACATATTCTGCTATTGTAAAAAAATAAAATATTCCTGGACATCTTGTGAAAGTAAAATTTGAAGCAATTCGAATCAACAACGACACCGATTTTTTTCCAGTACGCACAGGATGCATTTTTGGAGACACCAAACAGTAGTCTACCTGCCAATGCGTACTAAATGCACTCCAAATGTCGCGTGATTTTGAAATGCTATGTGATACTATATAAGTTGGCGCACAGTTATACAACATTTGGCATAAATGATTCGTCTTGCATGCATATAGCTCGGGCAAGCGGGACATAAAAGGAACGTTCTGGCAGTCACTGGACACGTTTGGCGATCCACAGAAAATGACTAAGCGAACCAGTTTTGGGTCGCGACCCAGGGGATAACAACTGTTGTCGTGGATCCTAAGTAGGTTTGCTTTGTCACAAAGTGATTTGGAAATGAGACGAGCGAAAAATCGAAATCAGGAGGCATCTTTATCATGCGAGTAGAATTCAATGCAGAAACGTGACGACAAAAAGTATGGATGATTTCAGCTGTAAGTCAGCACAAACATGATACTGTTATCGCTGGTTTCTGTATCCATACGGCTTTATGAATCCTTACGACTGGGTAGGTTACTCAACTATAAGGTATTTGCAAGCGTGTGTTTGTGTGTGCGTGCGTGTGCATGCTTATGCGAGTGCATGTATTTGTCAGTTAGTATGCTAACATAAGTTCTTACACGAGAACATTATCTCAAAGCACAACGAACGCAATTCTTGGTTATCGTCTTTAACATTTTAAAATGTGCAGTCGATTTGTTAACACGTTTCTTTATGGAATGTGTTTTTGATAAAGAATAAACTGGTAGTACGATCGCCACTTCCTAGTTCTGTCTTGATGCACATATAAACGGTTGATGAAAGTACACTGAACACGCAATGAAAATCACATCATCGTTTAAACCTCTGACCGCAACAAGTAATTCCACAAAAAAACATGTTTTCAATGCAATAATCTCTCGGATCTCATTTTTGGTTCATGTACACGTGCACACGCACGCACGCACGCGCGCGTACACATACAAACGCTTTCCTGCACCCGCACGCACACACACAAATGTGCACAGACGCCCACACACATATGTGCACACACACACACACACACACACACACACACACACACACACACACACACACACACACACACACACACACACACACACACACACACACACACACACACACACACACACACACACACACACACACACACACATACACACCACACCACACCACACCACACCACACCACACCACACCACACAACACAACACACACAGACTCCACTAGTAGTAAAGTGTTGATGTTTCGTGTTTTCAATCTACGGTTTACGGTGTCCACATCAGCGTGAATTTAATCTCGACACGACCGCGTGCAAAGAAGTGATCTCATGCAAAATGCACGGCGACCACATCACCATTGTCCGCCTTAGACACGGCAGATCTCATCCTATCCTTGGGCTAATCGTGATTGCACATCTTTTTGCTAAAGCGCCTTTGATCTGTCTGCCAATCGGTTTTTTGCGATAGTGATTCGCGTCCGTATTTATTTTATTTATTTATTTTAGTTATTCACATGTGCAGAGACCAGAATGCTGGGAAAGGAGCGACACCATCTGCCTGGATAACTTTGCAGGATGATACGGAGGAGAATGAAGCGAATAATGTGAAACAAAATACTACGAAATGAGGAGGAACTCAGTATAATAAACGAACAAAAATGAAACTGGTGAAGCCATTTATTCATTAATTAGACATAACGACATTTTAACTTTATGCAAATGAATGCCAACTTCAATTTAATTGTCAAAACAAGTGCGTGCGTGCGTACGTTCTTGTGCGCGTTCGTGCATGTGTGCGGGCGTGCTTATGTTTTGTAATGGTCATTTTATATACAGGCCTACCTTCGAGACTGAAAGCTAAGACGAAAACAAAAACTTTCTATAATATTATAAATGTGTGTGTGTGTGCGTGCGTGCGTGCGTGCGTGCGTGCGTGCGTGCGTGCGTGCGTGCGAGCGAGCGAGCACAATATTATTACATTTTCCTTTAAATATAGCAAATATTACATTCTTTAAAAGTATTTCAAATGGTTGTGTAATTAATACTCAAAACTCGTGCGAGCGGTTTTTTCGTGCGTGCTTGCGTGCATATGCTTACGTGTGCATGTGCATGTGCGCGCGCACGTGCAAGTGTGCGTGTAGGCGTGAGATCATGTTTCCGGACTCTGGATGTTTGCCAAACATTTACGTGCGTTCAGACATTGCGTGGCGTAGCCTTCTTTATCAGGATGTATATTGTATTTACCTTTTTAAAATGTTTCCTTTTTTATAGTACGGGTTAACTAAGAATACTCTTTAACATTTACGATACAAAATTGCTTAAAGTCAATCAAGACAAATGTTTACACGGTAAGATTTCCAAAACAACAGTATTTGTAATTCAAATTATATAAAACAATATTCTAGATTCTGGACTGGATAATCATTAGCCACGATGTTGCTCAATTAATGTATCCAGTAGGTCGCGGTTTGCCTACGTCACAATCAAAATCCTGCGCGTGACCTCAGTCAATGTTGCCTTTGCCACCAAAGTTAATAATGGTTATATATGTAAATTACATTACTACTGCGGCATGACATCTCGTAAATCAAGCATTAATGCATACAGTTGTCACTTTAAAAACTTTATCATAAAGAAACGCGTTTATGGCCAGAATTTCAACAAAATATATGATGGAATGCACGAATACACCACGTGTTCGGCATCCATTTTTTGTCGCTTGAGGGAGTTTTTACTAGGCAACATGTCACGTGATGGAGAGGTCAATTATCTAAAGCTCAATATAACAGACCAGCCCAGAAACTGACGTCACAATCGTAATTATGCGCGAGACTTCCGTGAAGATTTACATCACCAGCAATACAGTCATTTGCAAAAGGTTAAGACCAGGCACGATTTTTTGAAGAAATTTGACAAAATTATCATTTTTGGCCTTCACATAATATTATATCAGTTTATTTCGCCAAATAAACATAGTACAATATAATATGAAACTTGATGTCGTCCAAAAGTGTCAATGTCTCTACTTTTCAGTATTTAGTGTGGCCTCCTTTGCTGTCAATGACCGCCTGGATGCGATATGGCATGCTAGAAACCAGAGATTCGCAGTGCTCCTGGGTGATTTCAGTGACCCGAACGTCCTTGATAGCTTGTTTCAAGTTTTGTGCGCTTGGTGGTTGTTTGTCTGCCACCGTATCCTTCATTATTGTCCACAGGTTCTCAATGGGATTTAGATCTGGGCTGTTCCCAGGCCATTCCAGCACGGAGATTTTGTTCTTCTTGAGGAAATCAGTGGCTACCTTGGATCGGTGACAAGGAGCGCCATCTTGCATGGAAATCGTACATTTGTGGATGTCCATATGCAGTTTCAGCTTCTCCTTCAGCAACTCCACGTACCTAGGTCCATTCATAGTGGTGTTAGGTGGAATAAAATACAGACCAGAAGGGCCAAAACATGACATGGCACCCCAAATCATCTGACTTGGCGGGTGTTTCATTGTGGCTGCTGTATATTTCTCATCAAATCGCTTACCTACTGGCCGCCTAACGTGCTTCTTGCGAGGTATAAACTGTTGCATGGTCAATTCATCTGAGAACAACACTTTCTTCCACTGCACGAGAGTCCAGTGGCGATGTCGTCTGGCAAAGTCCAGTCTCTTTTTTTCATCACAGGTGTCAGGCGTGGCTTCCGGGCCGGCTTGCGGGACTTGAGCCCAAATTCCTTGCTGAGACGTCTCGAAACAGTACTGAGACTTATTTCCGAACCTTTTAAGCGTAAAGCAGCCCGAATTTTCTTGCATGAGCTCATTGCGTGGTCATCACTGAGCGTAATTTTCCGTGGACGACCACTCCTTTTATTACTGTCACGAAAAGTGCCATCAGTATTGAATTTGACGATGGCGTTGTGCACGACACGTAATTTAGCACTAATGTCTCTTTCCGTATATCTTTCTCCATGTAGAGTCACTATTTGTGCCCTTAGAACCTCTGTCAAAGACGATTTTTTGCCCATTTCAGGGATGAAGACAAAACTTAAAAACACCTAATCGATACTGACAGCAGCAAACAAATGACCTGGAAGTATAGTTTAGGCGTATTGCTTCAAGGCCCAAATAGGATGGTGCAATCCAGACATTATCTGATGCAATCTGATGCCATACCATAAAATGCTTTAAAATCGTGCCTGGTCTTAAACTTTTGCAAATGACTGTACATACCTAAGTACATACAAGGGCAGCACGATATCTGCCATATTATCGTTCCCGCATACAGTTCTCGCCAACAAAATTGCCCTATGTTTTATCGCATAGGAAGCAGGTGACACATTCACATGTGCGGCAGCCATTTTGTAAGCTTGACGGATATTGCTGCTAGGCATTATATCACATGATGTATACACCAATTGTATGCGTCGGGAAAAATACAAAACATTTTCTGCATCCACGCCTCATGCGACCATATAAAGATAACGACAGCTGGGAATTAAGGAGCCGAGGTTCATGATCTTTGGCGCGAGATTGCGTTTGACCAAATAACTTACGTTGATGTCGTCATTTAGTAGCTAACCAATTAGATCAGTCTCTTGCCTGGGGTGCGGTAATGGGCTAATAGGCCGACCCGTCTCAACGCCAAAGACCGGACCAGAATAATTGCAAATGAACTTGTCGCGAATCAGAGTAAACAGCTAAAAGGAACAAGTTCGTGTGACGAGATTAAACCACTTGATACTGCCCGAGGCGACCATTTCCAGTTGTCCCGCGAATATTGGCTTTATCGATGGACGTTCTGTCGGGCGAGTGCCTTGCAATAATGTAGAAAAAAGCCTCGTGGAGTGTTATTGTTCAAGTGTCGTGTTTCATCTGGTTCAGTTCTTGGTTATCGTCTTTATAGTTGTTTTCGGCGGCCGTGGTTGATTGGACGTTCGTCCAAATCCCACAGCGAAGAAAGTTCGACATATAGATTTGTACAATGCATTCGTGACTTGGAAATATAAATATAATACTGGCGTTAACCAACTGAATTGTCCTGGCGTACTTTGGTTAAGGGAAAAACAGATTCTCCCAATCCGAACCCTAACAGTTAGTATCTCAAATGTCAATAAATTGCGTTTTTTATCTGTCAGTCCATAATGCGCAGACGTTATATGTGTGTGAGTGTCTGAACTCTATTTAAACACATTTTAGCCATTTATTTGTATGAAAATATTTTTTAGATATTTAACAAAATAAATATACATGGAGTGAAACATTATTTTTCTTCACTTATGGTCTATTATTAAACAATGTCCTTCATTCGCGTTACCATGGTTCCCCCACTCTTTGTATTAGGAGAAATCTTATGTTGAAAACATTGAAACAAACTTTATATAATTAATGTTAATACATGTTGTTACTAATTATTATGTTAATTAATATGTGTTTTCTTTCATATGATATATATATATATATATATATATATGTACATATGTATCTACATATATATATATGTGTGTGTGTGTGTGTGTGTGTGTGTGTGTGTGTGTGTGTGTGTGTGTGTGTGTGTGTGTGTGTGTGTGTGTGTATGTGTGTGTGTGTGTGTGTGTGTGTGTGTGTGTGTGTGTGTGTGTGTGTGTGTGTGTGTGTGTGTGTGTGTGTGTGTGTGTGTGTGTGTGTGTGTGTGTGTGTGTGTGTGTGTGTGTGTGTGTGTGTGTGTGTGTGTGTGTGTGTGTGTGTGTGTGTATGTGTGTGTATATATATATATATATATATGACATATGCAGTGGTTGTATATAATTATATTTCACATAGAAATTAAATTGTATGCCTTAAATTACCTTAAAACATTCCATCAATATATTTTGTATACATAACGTGTACATATGCCTTTGATTTGTATGAATAAACGCTTTTGACTTGACTAAACTTGACCTAACTTTGACTTGATTTGATTCTACTTGCTTTCAACTGTTAAACATATATTTTCATTATTAGATTTTTCCTAAGATTCGTAAAGAGTAAGGAAACACCATGGTTGCTTTCCACTGTTAAGACACCCACTTTGATACAATCACTGCTGACAGGTACACTACACTGTTATTTCTATCGACAAAGATACGGGATTGGTTTGATTATATTGTTTACGTCAGGAACGGAACTGGTATGCGTACGGAATAACCGAGGGAAACAAACATACGAAGCCCAGTGTAACCGGGGAGCGGGAATTCGCGGGGAATGTCAATAAAATACACCCTGACAGTCGCGACACACCTTCGCCTGCCAGTCCGCTGCCCGAGTAGGCCCGTGGGTCTTTCACGTCTCCCTTAGCGTCTTTCACGTCTCCCCTTAGCGTCTTCCATCATCGAACGACGGTCGTTATCGAAAAAGCAGTAACAATACCGCTATGTTTTAGTAGAGCGCCGTCGGGATTTCGCCTATTGCGATTACGGCGTGTCTCTGTGGCGGAGCGAGAGACAGCGGGCGTGTAATGGTGTTTGTCTCCTCCCAGCGCTGATTAAATCCGCCCGATCGTCTGTCGCCGCCGGTGGCGTAGTGATGTGGTGGCTTGGTGGCTTGGTGGCTTGGTGGCGTGGTGGCTTGGTGGCGTTGTGGCGTTGTAGCGACAGGAGAGTAGATATCTCCGTACCGCGGAGGTACAAGCAAGCCACGCACATACACATGCGCACGCACACACACACGCACGCACGCACACACACACGCACGCACGCACGCACGCACTCACACACACACACACACTTCAATTGGAGGAGAACACTTAATGTATCCAATACGTCGCGGTTTCCCTACGGCACAATCAAATTATTGCTGCAAGACATCTCACAAATCAACCATTCTCGCCTATAGTTGTCACCTTTAAAAACCTTTGGCTTATGTTTTTTGTTAAAAAGAAACACTTTGGGGACCAGAATTTCAACAAAATATACAACGGAATGTCCAAGCCCACCAGTGGCCACCACGTGTTTGGCATCATGCATCATAACACGTGATGGATAAGTCATTTATGGATCCTCCAACAACTGGTTGATTAGAAAGTGAAAGAAAGTGAAATCTTATTGTTCAAGGAAGCAGCAAAACAAATGTGTTGCTTTCATCAGGCCTTATCCATTCCCAGTGGAAACCATTAGTAAAACGGCATCGGTTCAAAGGGGGTGACGAATTATGGACCCACCCAAAAAATGTGCTACTCCGATCAAAAAGGGACATTTTATATTATTCAAGGAAGCAGCAAAAAAGCAGTGCTTTTATCTGGGATACAAGCTACATTTTGAGCTACACTGTTCAATTCGATTCTTTATTTCCAATCGAACAAAGTAGATGGTGTACAACATAAGTACATTATGATACATTTCAGAAATTCAAATAAAAAGGGAGAACGTTGAAAGTACTTTTCCCAACAGTAATATAACGTGTGTATAATAATTATTAACATAAATGTGTAGTATAATTTTACTAACTTGCTTCTAAGTTACAAGTTGCTAAGGGGCATGACTATATCCCAATCTGCCCTTGAAGTCATGCATGCATGAGTGTGTCGTGTCCTCTGTGTTGCGCCCGCTATTACAACTACGCAGTTTTATTTTATCAAAAGTCATTGACACGTGTTCTTCACTCCGCCTGAGTCCCGTTTTACTGTTTGTATATTAACTCCTATGTTTTGTTATTCTGTCTAATTCTTCCCTCTTTATAAGTTTCTCTTTCGTCGCAACTTTCCTTCATTTGTCAGTTTAAAGATGTCACCTCAATGTGTATCTTCATGCGTCATGTTAGAAAATGTTCTTTTTGCTTTTTTATTAGTCTTTTTTGTTTTAGGCATTTTCATGTTTTGTATATTTCCTCATCTCACTTCAACGTATGCTTTGTCGAACATTACGTCAGCAGTCTCGGGGTTTATTGTATATGCTTCCGATACCGAACATTGCAGGTGGGGTTATTTTATCGCGGACGTTCGAGAACAAGCGAAAGACGTCCGTCGTTGTCTTGCGCAATGATGCTTGCATATTATGGATGTATGTGCATGTGTGCGTGCGTGCGTGCGTGCGTGCGTGTGCGCTTGTGAGTGTGCGTGAGGGTGCGTACGTGTATGTTTGCTTGCTTGCGTGCGTGTATGTGAAATCCTGATATTTCTTTATTATATGTCATCTATTTATATCATTGACCCAACAAATCAAATAAAAAAATGTATTTTCATCAAGATTAAAGGGGCACAATACGGATAACTACGTTGTTAACCGGTGCCTGCAGCGTGTATGACGTCCATAAAAATAGAACGCGCGTGTCTGTTTAAATTTAGCTTCTCCAATCGTTTGTAGTGCTTTAATCGGAAACAAAAAAACGTCAGTAGCGCACTGCATCTTGGGAAATTACGTACGCTGTTAAAGCAAACCTTTAGTCTCACCGAACAGCGTCGCCGTGAACCGCGTGAGATTCACTCTATCGGGGACCTCTAGGGACCAGCATGCAAAGCGCCGGTCAGATTCGTAATCACATTAAGGTCGTCCACGAGGGAGGTTCAAGCAATCTGTTTAATTGTTCCGTCACTTGTAACGCCGTTACGTAGGCCTTCCGCGCGCACCGTTCGACGTGAAAACACGGCGTAATTACGTTACGTGGCGAGCCGAACTGTCGCAAGACGTGCGATCAACACGCCCGATACGACGGGAATCTGGCCGGATTTTACAGCGGAACACCTTCGCACGATGTCCGGGTTTGCTTTTTTAGATTACGTCAAACATCCCGCAGTTACGGTGAATATTAAAGATCTGAATGTAAAGCGAAATGGGGTGAAAGCAAAATTAAAAGAGGTGCCAAATTGACCTATCCATTACGTGATCTGTTGTCTAGTATGTCAAGCTGACTAACAAAATGGCTGACGGACTTTGAGGATCTGTCTGACATTCCGTCGTATGCTTTGCTTAAATTCTGGCACCACTTGTCTAACCCCCTTCGACGCCACGATGTTGCCTGACCGGTGGACGCATGCGATTCCTGTCTCATCAACCTTCCATACCTTGGGTGGCTCGTATTTGTTCTGTTGGAGCAATTCTTCGTAAATTGCAAAAAAAACTTGCCTCAACCACGTCGTATGCCAGACGGCGGACATCCAACGGGGTAAGGCCGTACATCGACTTTTCCATTGATTGCACGTGATCGCATATATGTTGTTCAACTGCACTAGACAGCAATGACGTACGGATATCTACTTTTCTTTTGTAGAGTCGGACCGTTGTTTCTTCTGAAAATATATACAAAAAATTCTTGGGTATATATGTCACGTACGGTTGATGTGCTCAATTTCGTGCGCCTTGTCATGTTTGACTATGTAATATATACCAACACATTTGAAACTAAAAAATTACTCTGAATGACGTTTTGCCAACCAGGTTTATTAACAGATGTGACAGCCTGTTCAATATAAACTGTCACCGAAGGGAGAAGAATACAGACACAATACTAAGATGCCACGATATTTACATACAAATGTAAAGACTACTAAAGTAAATAATAGTAAATGGTATTTCATAGTCCAGTGAGACACATACATTTAGAAATCAGTTGCGACATATCGGGCAACTCACCCAAACCGATGGGCTAATACGCCTACCTAGGCCTATTGCCCCTTGTTAGAATAGGCTTGTTACCCCTTCAGCACATTTTCGTTGCAGCGGGACGCCACTGAAACACCAATGCGGTAGCCCGTATTTATCTTTAATAATGTGTTTACTAGGTATATTAGGTGACGTGTGCTTATTTTCACATTCGCAGGTTTATATACAACAATACTATCGTTACAAATGTTGTATTCATAGTTTACATCAAAACCAAAAAAAACAAAAAAAACTAATTTTTTCGCTTATCGTGTAAGTAGCGTTCCGCTGTTTTCGTGTGACGGGAAAGATGGCGGCTTGTTAATCAGCTTTAGAGGTAGTCGCGCGCATGTGTCAGACGGGACAAAAGTGAAATAGGCCTATCGCCCCCCCCCCCCCCCCCCCCACACACTTACCTTAATCTTTGATGTGGCATTTTGTTGAAAGCTTTCTGAAAATCTAAGTAGATAATATCTACTGGTGATTCCTCGTCTACCCACTTAGTGATGTCTTCCAAACATAACATATTTGTTAAGCATGACCTCGCTTTTAGAAACCCATGTTGAGATGGATTTATCAAGTTATGTGTAACAAAAAAATCCACCATGTGATCTTTAATTAGTCTTTCTAATAATTTGCAAATCACCGGTGTTAAACTCACTGGTCTGCAGTTCTCTAACTTGTTTCTCGAACCCTTTTTAAATAACGGTATAATGTTTGCCTCTTTCCATTCTAAAGGAACCACTCCCTCGTTTAATGACAAGTTGAAACTGTTGCAAGAGGTATGCTAATTTGTTCTACAATTTCCAATAGTAGTTTGGGCGGAATCCCATCCACTCCAGGTGATTTATTATCTTCATTGCCCTAATTTTCTTAGCTACCATTTCCGGGGTTATAATTAACTGTCCTAAATAGTCTGATTCCGCCCCCTTGAACTTAGTCTCTGGTACTGGCAGTAAACTAATATCTTCCCTGGTAGACACCGAACTAAAATACTCTTTCAGGTCTTCTGCCATTAAGAATCCCTCTGATATTATATTTCCAGCACTATCTTCCAGAGAACAGACCATAACATGAATTTTCTGTTTGCACCTAACATATGGATAACAACTTTTGCTGTCATGTTTTATGTTACAAGCTAATTTTTGTCCATAGCCTCTCTTTGAATTTATAATTTCAGTTGTAGGTTGTTTAAATGCTTCTTTATAAATGACGTAGTCTCCGTGATTCCCAGTGTTTGTTTGTACTTAATTTTTCTAGTATTTTTCTAATGGCTTCTTTCGATAAGTGTTTCTTTCTGGACCGTTTCCCTTGTTTTTTCAATGGAACATCCAATTTAACTCCTTAAGATATTCCAGCATTCTGCTGCTGTCTTATTCTTAAGTATGTTATTCTAGTCTATCTTTGTTAAATATTTCCTCACATCTTCATTTGTGGAAGTTTCTCCTGTACTGCTTTTTATTTTTCCTTTCTGATTTTACTTTGATGGTAAAATGTATCTGGTTGTGATCATTACTCCCCAGTGGCTCACATATCCTGACATTGTCAACTAATTCATTCTGTGAGGACAAAACTATGTATAACACGTTTCCTCCCCTGGTTGGTTCTAGCACATGTCGAGAAAGGAAACTATCTTGTTCTAAAACAAAAAATGTGTGGTCCTAACTCCCTATACTCTGTAGAGATTTGTATTGTATATGTCCACGGTTTAAAATCCCCCATAATAATACAATCAAATCCCTCAATGTGTTGCCTTCACTCGGCATGAGTCATCAACGAATCGTGCGTGTTTGTTTTGCTCAGTGTCAAAACATTACGAAGTATAAGCAACCTTTCAGTCAACACAAACCATTACATTAGAGAGTACCGTACTCTCCACAAATGACGCATCGTCATGACATATCCTGGTTATGTTGACGCACTTCTGCTATGCTAAGTGGGCCCTATTCCTTTGGGAAATCGCCTGCGTTTCAAACCAAGAGCGGTGTTATATTTGTATTGCGCCAATTAATTTCTAAACTGATCCATACAAAGCCTCGCGAAATGCAGCTTCTGATCACCGGCATAGATGTGTTAAGTTAAGGGGCGGATATTGAATTTTGTTTTGTTCCGCAGCACGACACAAATACGCTGCCATATTGACATACACAATTACATATAATTATTTTAGTATGTCATCAATAATGCATTGCTACATGTGCAGCAAATGTAATGTACATAACCGTGTGCTGATTTAGATAATGTGATTCGCATGTGTGACAGGGAATATGCGATTAATTGATTTTTTGTATTTATATACATGATCAATGATCAGAATGACGCTTTGATTTAAACAGGGCAGTTTAACTGTGTTGCTATTATACATTTCTGTATGGATCCTGCTATATGTGTGTGCGTGTGTGTACGTGTGTGTACGTGTGTGTACGTGTGTGTACGTGTGTGTACGTGTGTGTACGTGTGTGTGTACGTGTGTGTACGTGTGTGTACGTGTGTGTGTGTGTGTGTGTGTGTGTGTGTGTGTGTGTGTGTGTGTGTGTGTGTGTGTGTGTGTGTGTGTGTGTGTGTGTGTGTGTGTGTGTGTGTGTGTGTGTGTGTGTGTGTGTACGTGTGTGTACGTGTGTGTACGTGTGTGTACGTGTGTGTGCGTGTGTGTGCGCGTGTGTACGTGTGTGTGCGTGTGCGTGTGTATATATATATATATGTGTGTGTGTGTGTGTGTGTGTGTGTGTGTGTGTGTGTGTGTGTGTGTGTGTGTGTGTGTGTGTGTGTGTGTGTGTGTGTGTGTGTGTGTGTGTGTGTGTGTGTGTGTGTGTGTGTGTGTGTGTGTGTACGTGTGTGTACGTGTGTGTGCGTGTGTGTGCGCGTGTGTACGTGTGTGTGCGTGTGTGTGCGCGTGTGTACGTGTGTGTGTGTGTGTGCGTGTGCGTGTGCGTGTGCGTGTGCGTGTGTGTATATATATATATGTGTGTGTGTGTGTGTGTGTGTGTGTGTGTGTGTGTGTGTGTGTGTGTGTGTGTGTGTGTGTGTGTGTGTGTGTGTGTGTGTGTGTGTGTGTGTGTGTGTGTGTGTGTGTGTGTGTGTGTGTGTGTGTGTGTGTGTGTGTGTGTGTGTGTGTGTGTGTGTGTGTGTGTGTGTGTGTGTGTGTGTGTGTGTGTGTGCGTGCTTACGTGCGTACGTGCACCCGAGCGCGCATGCGTGAGTCCAAGCTAGCTTGTGTAAATCGGCGTATAAGCGACATATCTAGACAGGCAGTCACTGTTTGGACTTCCGATATATAACGCGACGTGATGTTCCCGACATTTCAAGATGTCTTCCCTAAATCCTGTGGCCAGAACGAGGCGGCGACACGAAGCGATTGCGTGTCGACTCGACGTCACCTAACCAGATCGTTACTGCGACGTCGTGATTAGACGCCGTCTAGACTCTCCCATATAAACAGCCAGAATGTGATGGTAACGTCACGGTTGGATAGGTCGTGACCTTATCAAAAAAAATATTGATCACGAAGTCGTGATTAGATTTAGTCACGGTGTCATCCAAGCAGAACCGTACCGACAGAAACTCACAACAAATTGAAATCCTGTCCCGAAATATACGTCGGGGTAGCTCTGCAACGTAAAGAATAGTAAACAAAACGTTGCACGGCAACGCCGTATAGCGACAACAAAAACGCGTAATATAACTTAGCATTGCGATGACGTATATAGTAAGTATAAATCTGAATTATACGTAACAAACCGTCTCATATAATGTTTTTCACGTCATTGCGTACCACCAGTCAGACTATAGTCTGACTGACGTGAAAAACATACACGCATGCAACAAGGTGAGACAAGTTTGAGTGCCTAATGCCGTAAATCTTTAAGAAATAATGCAGTTTTCGGAGTACTTATAAATACTCGTAACATTAAAAAATCAGCTGAACAGTCAATGTTAATTATACTGACTACTTATAACTGTGATCTATTTACAAGTTCACCAAATGAAAAATACAAACAAAACTAACGAAGGAAACACATCTTCTAAATCTTATGCCATATATAATGAACCCGGTGCCTTATTTCAAATGTTGGATGTAATGCAGACCACAACAAGGTTTTCAGTTTAAGCTGAGGTAAAGCAGGTTGACACATCGATACCATGCGAGTCATGAACAAAATGCAAAGCAACGTCTAATCGCGTATTGCTTACGCCACTGTTGCGTTTGACGTCACTGCGTAACGCAACATTTAGACGTTTTACTTGTACTGCCACGTCGCATTGCTAACCAGAACCAGTATTTTATATTGTTTTATTCACAAAGATCGATATGGAAAATAGGAAGGTACTGTCCAAAGACGGTCGGAATGTGTTTTAATAACTGTACTAGCAGAAATGCGTATCCTCGGGATGACGATATACACACAGACGTAGAAGATGGTTTCGTGAAATACCTGTACCTGACGTTTATTATAACGTAAAACGAGCATTTACGTCAAACGTTCCCAACTGGTCGGCGGATCACGGAACAGTCGCAGAAAACAAGCACGCGCACGGAAACAACCCTTATAACCAACAGGGAACTTCGAAACATAACAAAGGCGCTACTTTTCTTCTGAGGAGTTCGTTGATTAATCCCTGAAAGTTTGGTGCCAAATGTGCAAGCCGGGAGGGAAACGTTAACCTATCGATATACACGTACGCACGCACGCACGCACGCATGCACGCACACTACGCTATCTCGGTAATGGTTAGAGTATACAATGATACCCATCGAACGGACTTTTCACTAAATATAATTATATTGCATTATACGTTTTATTTTTCACGCTAAGTCCTTACTTATTGTAATTTTCAAATTCCGATAACTGCTCGGATTATTTAAGCGGCAGATGAATGCATTGGTTTAAGATTCGAGGTCGAGACCAGACACTAAAACGCTAAAACGCCGACTTCCACCCGGCGTTAATTCTCCGTCCGTAGCGTCGTACTGGGAACTGTTCCGTGGTTGAGCTCGAGCGATGGGATACCCGAGGTCGGTAAGCATACGGAAAGCCCCATTAATTTCCCATTAAAGTTCCCGCGAGACGCGACGCTCAAACGGCCGTTTTATTGCAATAAGCGCCGGTGTTTTCGACCGGAAAATCGTCGTAATTCGGAAGCGTCACATTAGTGGCTGAAACATTGAGGCGCCTCGCAAGGTCAAATCATTGGTCAGACGGCGGCAGCATAAAAAGCAAAAAGTATATTATTCAATTAATAATTGTTTCTGAGTCAGTTATCGGCAAATTGTCCATTATCAACGAACGAACGGACGAACGGACGGACGGACGGACGGACGGACGGACGGACGGACGGACGGACGGACGGACGGACGGACGGACGGACGGACGGACGGACGGACGGACGGACGGACGGACGGACGGACGGACGGACGAATTCACCATGCAAACTACAAAGGGTTTAATCTCATGATTGTACTTTATTGTCATGTAATTTTATTGATATTTAAATACGAACAATTATTTACATTTTACGCGTTTATTGTTTTGTTGCATGTTAATAATGTACCAAACGTGTTTGAAAAGTACGTTTTCGGCGGCCAGGATTCTTCCCTTTCATTCAAAGGAAACAGAAGGCGAGTCTCTTAACTTACCTATAGTTAAATCTCCGTGGAGGTTGAGGCTTTGAAGCTCCCCAGACGGTCAAACCCCAATTCCTCTTTCACAATATTAATAGTTCTCCAATAATTGCACACATTTTAAACATATGGCAATTTGTTTGGCAATAACACAACTACTCGGTCTGCCCGCTTCTCGGGCTCCGTGCCACTTCTGAAATATCTGCAAAACTATGATCGTCCGATATCGCAAGATTTTCATATGTACATTAAAACTACAATTAAGCACATTCACACACGAGCACCGGAAGACCCATCTTTTTTATCAGACTTTTTTCCTATAATTCCTCAACGTACTAATCCAGTTAAATACTGAGAAGTTGACACTGTAAACCGATTAGAGACTACAAGAAAAGCTGGTGAGGAGTCGGATAAATAGGCAGGACATGTGGAGCGAATGGGAGAAGAATGGATGGCAAAGAAAGCAGAGAATGTAAGGTAAAAGGAGATGAGGACGACCTAGACTGTTTTAGGGGACTGTGTAAAGAGAGATTTGGAGGGATTGGGAGAGGAGTGGAGAATGAATAAGAGTGAGAGACAGAGGGGAGTGGAGACGGTTGGTGGAGACAGCAGTGAGACAGAGGGGAGTGGAGACGGTTGGTGGAGACAGCAGTGAGACAGAGGGGGGTGGAGACGGTTGGCGGAGACAGCAGTGAGAGACAGAGGGGAATGGAGACGGTTGGCGGAGACAACAGTGAGAGACAGAGGGGGATGGAGACGGTTGGCGAAGACAGCAGAGAGAGATAGAGGGAATGGAGACGGTTGGTGGGGACAGCAGTGAGAGACAGAGGGAATGGAGACGGTTGGCGGAGACAACAGTGAGAGACAGAGGGGGATGGAGACGGTTGGCGAAGACAGCAGAGAGAGATAGAGGGAATGGAGACGGTTGGTGGGGACAGCAGTGAGAGACAGAGGGAATCGAGACGGTTGGCGGAGACAACAGTGAGAGACAGAGGGGGATGGAGACGGTTGGCGAAGACAACAGTGAGAGACAGAGGGGGATGGAGACGGTTGGCGAAGACAGCAGAGAGAGATAGAGGGAATGGAGACGGTTGGCGGAGACAACAGTGAGAGACAGAGGGGGATGGAGACGGTTGACGAAGACAGCAGAGAGAGATAGAGGGAATGGAGACGGTTGGTGGGGACAGCAGTGAGAGATAGAGGGAATGGAGACGGTTGGTGGGGACAGCAGTGAGAGATAGAGGGAATGGAGACGGTTGGTGAGGACAGTAGTGAGAGACAGAGGGAATGGAGACGGTTGGTGGGGACAGTAGTGAGAGACAGAGGGAATGGAGACGGTCGGTGGGGACAGTAGTGAGAGATAGAGGGAATGGAGACGGTTGGTGGGGACAGTAGTGAGAGACAGAGGGAATGGAGACGGTTGGCGGAGACAGCAGAGAGAGACAGAGGGAATGGAGACGGTTGGTGGGGACAGTAGTGAGAGACAGAGGGAATGGAGACGGTCGGTGGGGACAGTAGTGAGAGATAGAGGGAATGGAGACGGTTGGTGGGGACAGTAGTGAGAGACAGAGGGAATGGAGACGGTTGGCGGAGACAGCAGAGAGAGACAGAGGGAATGGAGACGGTTGGCGGAGACAGCAGTGCAAGAACAGTGGGGGGGGGGGGGGGGGTAAAAAAAAGAAAACAACATAAATCGAGAACCAGTATCGAGGCCAGCTTCACCCCGGATAAACAGGGAAAGAAGACAATAATAATAACAACAACAATAACAACAACATCAATAACAATAACAACAACATCAATAATAATAACAACAACAATAATAACAATCACAACAATAAAAATAACAACAACAATAATAATAACAACAACAATAACAACCATAATAACAACACTAAAAACAACAACAACAAAAACAAAAACAAACACTTTCATGTATGCGCGGCGTTGTTCTCTGGTTCACATGGATTGATTTTGGCGCTTATAAAAGTTGCCTTCTTTGTTTGCATAATATAATAAGCATCTGCTACTCGGTGGCTGAGCGGATGAGGCACCCCGGGAGTATGTTGATTCTAAGACAACCTTAGCGCTAAACAAAACACGGCGTCATTGTGTCGCGGCTACTCGGCGACAAGCTGGTCTAGGCGGCGATAGAGCGCCGTAATTATACGTTCGAGAGGCGGACTCTACTAATTTCCATTTACAACGCACACGATTGAATTGAAGTGGCCGATAAAGCCGCTTCACTGATTCCACGAGCCGCCCGCACATCGCGTGCACAATTATGATAACACTAATGAGGCAGATAAGGACGATTATGATGATCGTATCGACGACGGCAGTCGCAGAACGGAAATAAAAATAACTGATGCACAAACAAACGCCGCTGCATTAATTGTAATATCAACGCAGATAGTATTTGTAGTAATACCAACTTATTACTAATTATGACAAAAGATTATATATAACGATAGAGGCGATTGTTGTTTTTGTTATGATTACGTTGACGATGGTTATGATGAAGGTTATGGTTACGTTTGATTGTTAATATAATTATACTTATGGTTATTACTATTATCGATATTATTATTATTATGGTCATGATTATTATTACAAGTGTGATGAGGATAATGATTACTACAACAACTACTACTACTACTACTACTACTACTACTACTACTACTACTACTATCACTACCACTACTACTACTATCACTACTACTACTATCACTACTACTACTACTACTACTACTACTACTACTACTACTACTACTAGTGTTATTTTTTTTTTCCACATAGTTGTGGAGTGTACAATGACGAGTGACGACTGCATCTTGGTATGAAAATAAATGTTACACATATATCCTAGAAACATGTTTTATTATGACCAATACATGCAGTAGTCATAGAAACATGAGTCGTATCCTGCAAGTCAGAACGTTTGACAGTTTTCCCAATTTGACTAGACGAGTCCCGTATCGCGGGTGAATTTCCTAACGAATCCACGCTGTCCGTAGATGTCCTAGTATGGAGCCCAGCCTCTTCTAGTCTTCTCCAAGAATTTTACGACAGCGGGTCGAGGGTTATAGTAGGTCATGCCCACACTATTCAGTGCCATCATGAGTTAGGCGTTTCTCGTGTCAGTAAAGTAATATACGCAAAGTCGCCAATTGGAGCATTGTGACCAGGTCGTTATCACCAAAGTGGGACATTCCGACCAAAAGTGGTGACAAAAAGTGGATATATATATATATATATAAAGTAATATACGCAAAGTCGCGTGGCCGATACTTAAAAGAAGTCATTATACTAGCCGACTTACCCGGCGTTGCCAGGGTAAAAACAAACAAATAAACAAACAAACAAATAAACAGAGAAACCAGTATGTTTTATAATACATATACGTACCATAAGAGGTGCATTGTCCGTCCGTCCGTCCGTCCGTCTGTCTGTCTGTCTGTCTATATATCTATATATCTATATATCTATATATCTATATATATCTATTTTCTTGTTATTCAGAATGTAACGTAAGACAATATACTAACACAAATCTGACACGCAAGATCTGCTTAGTTCCTAACTTCTATTCAAACCATTCAAGGAGGACTTAGTAGGAACTGGATTACCCAGGTAGGCCTTCACGTCATCAAAGTCAAACAGAAGCCAACATCAGCCAGATGCTAATAATGCCGGACGCGTTGTTTCAACGGACTTTGTACAATGACGTTATTCAAACAAAAGGTCTGTTCGATGAAACAATACAAGGGTATTAAGCCAATTTCTATGGCCTCCAAATCAAAGAACAGACAACGTGCAACAATCTGCTCAATAAAACAAAGCAGGAGCAGAGAAGCCAATTACACAACCCTCTAAATATTCTTGACACACACGCCACTATTGTCACTGTTGTTGTTGTTGTTGTTGTTGTCAGCATGCAGTCACATTAAAATCCAAAGGTCATCATTTCAGTGTAATTTAATAACGACTGTCTACACTTGTATAAGAAGATAAAACCTTCAGTTATTTCTAGAAAATCAAAACGAAAACTTCTGCGAAATAATGTAGTAACTATAATACAGTAATTGTAGAGTCTCATTCCATGTATTGATTAATTAATAATTTATATTTTCACTCGGTAACATACTTCGTTTACACTATTTTCGATGTCCGAGCCGAGCCATTCATGCAGCATCTACACCGCACAACACATGTACAATGGATACATTAAAATAGACAAACATTTGTTTTTAAATTATAATAAATAATACGAAATGTGAACATGCATTAAAACATAAAACACATAACTACGATATATATATATATATCTAAATCGAAAATAGTATATATATATACCTTTATTATTTTATTTAATATCGTATGCATTTCACACACACACACACGCACGCACGCACGCACGCACGCACGCACGCACGCACGCACACTTTCGTTGTATTATGTCCTCTTTTGTGTTATCGGTTGGACAACTCAATTTCTCCTCCCTTCTTCCCGGGAATGGTCCTTCCCTCACTAGGTTCGACTTCTTGATTGCCGCATCAGTCACAGTGAGAAGATCGCTGATGAACAAATCACTCCTTTGCAGCTTCTTGTGGAGCGTTTGCAATGTCTCCAGGATGTCGCCCATCAGGGCGGTGATCAATGTTTGTTAGTAGTTCCAGATTCTCAGGAACCCTTTGGCTTCAGCTTTCTCCTTTCTGTTGCTGGTACGTTCAGGCGCCTGTATCTGTTCCCACATCATAATGCAGGCTGGTAGGTTGTTCAGCACAGCATCCACCAGCTGCCACTGAATGCATGACAACTGCTACTTTTTTGAGTTTTTTTTATTATACCCCAGTGTAAATTAAATCAAACACACTAAAACAAATATTAAAAAGTAAGCCCTACAAGGGGCTGGTTTGGGAGAATTGGGGCACACTGGGGGTGGGGGAAGTTGGTTTGACTGGGGGGGGGCAAACGAAAGGGCTGGGGGGCAATGCCCCCCACTTCGTATGTTAAAACCAAAACAGCCAATTATGTTTATTTAAATGAGAAAAGGGACTGGGAACAGCTCATGCACCAACATTAATGGGTTAGATTTGATCACAATGGAGGTTTGCACGAAACAGGAAGTACGGTTTTTCATTAAGTCTCGCTCTTAGCATGCTCTCAAATCTCAATAAATCTAAAATTCCCTTGGGTGCGACGATGAACAAGAGCAAGAAAACAAACGAGTTAGCACCAAAAATTAATAGTTATAAAATTAATAGATTATATTCAAAAAATTCAATTAGGGGTCTACACTACAAACACCCGTAACGTGCGCACCACCATAATTTCACACCAACTTTATTACAAAGCCAGTATATAAATTATACACTATTAACCCTCGATTGCTGTTGAGGACATCGAAAATAGTCCGATTCTAAGTTGCAACACGTGCGCTCGTTAACTCGGCACGTTAGTGCAAATTATGCAAAACCCTATCACGCTGATTTGACAGATCTGATTAAACACGACGCAACTAGTCAGTTTCGCAAGCGCTGCGGAAAAGCAGCGCAATGCACATTGCGGCTAGATTGACTTCCCAGTTAAATAATATCGATTAAGCGCCAGCTATTATGCTATTTCAGGCCAAAATGCAGCCGCTTCCAGATGGCAGCGCGCCAGCCCGCAGCGCCACCCAGCTGCATTGCGGGAAACACATCGCCGAATCACAACTCCATCACGAGTGGCTACATCCCGCAGTGATTAAGCACGCGCGCGCCTATTGGCCAGATTTCCGACCAATCGCGATCGAAATCGCTGCGCGCCAATCAGAGTGAACGGCGAACCGTGCGGAGTCAGAAAGTCGATTGTTTGTAACTACAATAGCGGGCGGGTAAGCCTTCTGTAATCGCGTACGGGCGATTATCATAATACTCCCCAGCGTAAATACGCCGAGCGCGTGTCTCCGCTCCAGTTGAAGCGATTCGCTCGAATACCGCGCGCCAGGAAGCCCCCGCACGAGCGATTTCCGGCGACGTTTCCGTATTCCGTCAGCGCTGACCGATGTCGAGCGGATAGACGTGACATAGCACGCTTCCTGCTGATGATGCCACGGTCGTTTCTTGTGAAGAACAAGAAAGCCGCCCCAGTGACGTCATCCGACCAACTTGCAATCGACTGCTGCAGCGCTTTCTCCGTTGTTGCACCGAAACCCGCCGCTAGAGGTAGGCACCGTCGCATGGTTGATCGCTGTTAAATTGCAGCGGGGAGAGTGGTTGCTCGTAGTGATTGTTTAATAATAATAATATTAATAATAGTAACATTACGATACAAACTAAATACAATTCGTGAAAACAGTGGTAGTAATTATTATGATCCTCCATTGATTCGCATTCCTAATTTGAGTTAGTCTTGTAAATAATGGTGACGCATGAAGTGCGTATTTCATGCATGCACCGATTAACTGAAAACATTTACAAGAAGGAAGCAGATGTAAACTGTTGAATCAGATTGTACAGGTGGTTATAAAGAAAAGAGCACCATTCAAAGATTGTTATCTATCGCGGCTGCAGTTTTCGGCACACCGTTAAAATTACGAACAACGGATTAGATAAGGCGCGGAAAATCGCTCGGGCGCTAAGCAGAGAAAGCGTATAGCAATTAAACGTTTTTGGAATGACATAGGATTTACCCTATCCCCTTCTGATTTGGAAAGATCTACGTTTTTTTTTACAAAGATAAAGTATTTTTGAAAAGATAACGACATTCATCTGCAGGTCTTATATGGACAGGACATATTCGCATGCATATGCACGCATGCTCGCATGCTCGGATGTACTCATAGGTATTGTAACTCTATACATATCGTAGAATTCCAAATATAACAAATCAAAGCATGTTTACTTCCAATCACGTTTTTGTTTTACAAAGATAAAGTATTTTTGAAAAGATAACGACATTCATCTGCAGGTCTTATATGGACAGGACATATTCGCATGCATATGCACGCATGCTCGCATGCTCGCATGTACTCATAGGTATTGTAACTCTATACATATCGTAGAATTCCAAATATAACAAATCAAAGCATGTTTACTTCCAATCACGACAGCGCGTTATTCTCGTTTTTTATTTTCATATAGCACCTTTCAAATATTCAAATAGCACCTTTGTTGATACTTGTTACTGTAATATCAAATGAACCGTTGCTCGTGGCACGCGTTCTAAATCTGAAGGTATCCAATATCAACTAACGCCTCATCTAGAAGAAAGCAGTGCATTGCACTTATAAATAAATAATACACAACCTATACACAACACGATTTCTTGGATATCAAATACAACTTGTAAATAAATAATACTCAGCCTATACACGACACGAGATTCGTTGGACATCAAATGCAAATGCGTATATTCAGCAACAAATTTACATGCCGCGAGAGATCAAAGTGCGTGTGTCACTTCTGAAATACCACACGTGAATTATTAAAGCATGGACGTGGGCGCAGGGGCATAAGGTCAACACTCCTCATGCCCAAACGCCGTATGATACCAGATTTAGACGTTGGCGTACACGTGTATGTCATACATATATAAATAGCCGGCTCGGACTTCCCGGCAAAACACGGGCAGATTTCGGATTGTGTTTCAGTCGCATACATATTTGATATGTCGATTGTGATTCACGCTACCTGCCCGCTCGCTCATCAAAGAAGTGTGATCAAAGGATAGTGGCCGACTCTGTCAGCGCGTATTCAGTTCTAAATTATTAATTAAATTATATTGTGTGTGTGGGTGTGCGCGCGTGCGTGCGTGTTTGTGTGTGTGCATGCACAGATAGATACAGGCATACATACATACATATATATATATCCACAAACACGCGCAAGCACGCACGCACGCATACATAAATACACACACACACACACACACACACACACACACACACACACACACACACACACACACACACACACACACACACACACACACACACACACACACACACACACACACACACACACACACACACACACACACACACACACACACACACTCACACACACATACACACACACACACACACACACACACACACACACACACACACACACACACACACACACACACACACAAACACATTCAATATATACAAATTACACCTAGATATACATATAATAGTATATACAAAACAGACTACATCACGGTCCACGCACCCGACGACTGCCTTTTGTCTGACGGCGCCACGCAGTGACCGTCTCTAAGCGAACTCTCGTGGGATCATCTCCGCTAGTCCCGGTAGAGTCTTGCTCGACAACTCCGCAGACTCGGCGCCTCTAGCGATAATTAAACAATCTTTTAATATCTCCTATTACGTTCCTCTGAGTCACTGTAGAATTACGTAGTCGGACACGAAGGCATGAGAAAAGACAGTATTATTTATAAATCATGTCGTTTCGCTGGATTCTGGCGTGATTAAACGCAATGCTATGAATCAGTGGCGATATTCCTAGCGTAGTTGTCGGTGGTGAGAAGTTTCCAAGTACACCGACTGGGTTCCATCGGAGTTTTCGGATGAGTGTTTTTTCCCGGGCAGTCATTACGACATTGTCTTTACATCAAATGCATCGCACATTTCGTGTTTTGCAACTCCCGTCGAAGTGACGTGACGCATACGGCTCATTTTAAGCTCCGTCCCCAGGTTATTTCTCATTGAATCGTAGATATTTGCTGTTTAAATGAGTGGAGTGTGAACACTTGTTCGTTTTCGCAAAATAAGCCTGGAAGGAAAAAAGCAAAAAAATCGAATTTTCATTGGAACGTAAGAAAATATAAGTTTTCTTGATCCTTTTCGAATGCACAAATGAACGTTAAAACAATTATTCGATTGCTTTCTTTCTGTAATACCTTTGCAGAAAACTTCATTCGTTAGTAATAACAATGACATTTCGACAGTTTGTGTATCACTACATTGTATATAACGTGGGGAAAGTAAACTGCATTAAAATCAATCTTGATGTTCAATTGTAGCCAAAATGTCATTATTATTGCAGCGGAAGCATTTACTTGGATCGGACTGATATATATTTGACGTGAATTTGTCTTGTTTATGATAAATAAACAGGTTGTCTATTTCGTCATTAGCATTATAATTTTCTTTCCACTGTACAGTATACTCACAAAACAGTTGCCATACGACATTTGCAACACCTTTTTTTTTAATTTATCAACCGTTTTTTCGGTATCATTGCTATAATAATTTTCCAGCCCAAACATTCCACTATTAACAAATCTGTAACACGTGCACGTTGTTTCTGAATCACCGGTGTATCATGAAAAAATTACCTCTTCCCAAATATCTGCTGACACTATGTTTCTTTGCTGTGCGCAGTTGCGGAAGTCTGCCCGACGATTATCAGTGATTCAACCAAAACGGCACTGCAGGTGTCTTACAACACGTCACCGCAGTTCACCCCACCGCCGTTGGGTGACGCCACGTTCGCAAACATGGCCGACAAGATGGCGCTCCCGTCGTCCGCCATGCCGCTCCTGTACGGGGGAAGATGGTTCGACAAGGAGAGACGTCTTGGTTTGATACCTCCTCCAGCCAATAACAGTGAGTTGTTGTTCTCCTACTTGTCCCCTGCTGTAGATGGGTGATGATCAGGTACAATGTCCTCCTTGTCCCCTGCTGTAGATGGGTGATGGTCAGGTACAGTGTCCTCCTTGTTCCCTGCTGTAGGTGGGTGATGGTCAGGCACAGTGTCCTCCTTGTCCCCTGCTGTAGATGGGTGATGGTCAGGTACAGTGTCCTCCTTGTCCCCTGCTGTAGATGGGTGATGATCAGGTACAATGTCCTCCTTGTCCCCTGCTGTAGATGGGTGATGGTCAGGTACAGTGTCCTACTTGTCCCCTGCTGTAGATGGGTGATGGTCAGGTACAGTGTCCTCCTTGTCCCCTGCTGTAGATGGGTGATGGTCAGGTACAGTGTCCTCCTTGTCCCCTGCTGTAGATGGGTGATGATCAGGTACAATGTCCTCCTTGTCCCCTGCTGTAGATGGGTGATGGTCAGGTACAATGTCCTCCTTGCTCCCTGCTATATATGGGTGATGGTCAGGTACAATGTCCTCCCTGTTCCCTGCTGTATATGGGTGATGGTCAGGTACAATGTGCCCCTTGTCCCATGCTGTAGATGGGTGATGGTCAGGTACAGTGTCCCCCTTGTTCCCTGCTGTAGATGGGTGATGGTCAGGTACAATGTCCTCCTTGTTCCCTGCTGTAGATGGGTGATGGTCAGGTACAATGTCCTCATTGTTCCCTGCTGTAAATGGGTGATGATCAGGTACAATATCCTCCTTGTTCCCTGCTGTAGATGGGTGATGATCAGGTACAATGTCCTCATTGTCCCCTGCTGTAGATGGGTGATGGTCAGGTACAATGTCCTCCTTGCTCCCTGCTATATATGGGTGATGGTCAGGTACAATGTCCTCCCTGTTCCCTGCTGTATATGGGTGATGGTCAGGTACAATGTGCCCCTTGTCCCATGCTGTAGATGGGTGATGGTCAGGTACAATGTGCCCCTTGTCCCATGCTGTAGATGGGTGATGGTCAGGTACAATGTCCTCCTTGTTCCCTGCTGTAGATGGGTGATGGTCAGGTAAAATGCTGCCAAACCACTTGCTGTTTTTTTCTGTTTTCTTACCAAAGTGTTAAAACCCTAGCACTAACACCCTAATCCATCTGTCATCTTCCCCCGATCTTCTAGTGTCCTCCCTAACGCAGTCCTCCCATCTGAGCTGTGGCCTTCCTCCCTTTTTCTGCCCGTATTTTTTTTCTCCGACTCTGTTCTATTTGTTAGTTATTCTTCATCCATCCTTACCAACGAATTCAAATTTGTAAATACAATTCTGTTGCCATTATATAACGAGATTCTATCTACATTTTCTACGTCAACTCAAGATAAGGTTTTTTGTTTTTTAAATGCTTGTGCGTGGGCGCGCGTGCGTGTACGTGTGTACGTGTGTAAGTGTGACATTGCAGTTAGTAAAGAATGTAGTAAACATATATGATAATGGTTTGTTAAAGCAAAGTGTATCGGGCGAAGGACTGGAGTAACATATAACTGTCTTATTCGCGGTATAGGCGACTACTTCCGGTATCTGTTGGCGAGCTGGGACCAGCGCGCCACCTACTCCGACCTCTATGTCTCGTTCCTCGCCACTCACCAGAAACACCTGCTGTGGCAACAGCAGCTGCAGCAACAGCTACAACAACAGAAACAACAGCAGCAACAGTCATGCCCTATAGTGGCGACAACGCCCCCTAGGAGCAGCTCGAATACTAAACCTGCGATATGGAACCCCGCTCTGGACGACACCTACAGACGCAGCAGCGTTGATTCGACAAAAGGGGGCGCTAAATCCAACATAGCGGCGTATGACGTCGACAAGAAAATGGCCGATCGTGTGACGTCAGCAGAAGTGGACGAGGAGAGCACTAGCGGGACGTACGAGTGCGCGGCGTGCGAGAAGAGGTTCACGACGGCGCACGGGATCGAGGTGCATGTCCGGAGGTCCCACAGCGGAGGGCGGCGGGCGTACGCGTGCGACGTGTGCAGCAAGACGTTCGGACACGCGATCAGTCTCGGACAGCACCGCGCCGTGCACTCGCACGAGCGCAGCTTCGCGTGTCCGCAGTGCGGCAAGTGCTTCAAGCGGTCGTCGACGCTCTCCACGCATCTGTTGATACACAGCGACACGCGCCCATATCCGTGTCAGTATTGCGGCAAGCGCTTCCACCAGAAGTCCGACATGAAGAAGCACACGTACATACATACAGGTGAGTCCCGCATGGTGTCGTAACAAGTTCCTGTCGTTTACACAACCATCCCTAAACGTTATAGATCGTCAGCATCAGGAATTATTTGAACAACATCTCCCTTTTTAAATTTATTCCCCATTTATTTTCCGTCACCCCACCTTTTCGATAATTCATTATTCCTTAAATTCCCGTACGCGTTTACACCTACCAGTTTTCCCCACCTTCATGCAAAAACACAACCGGTGAGGAATCATGATTTGTATATCAATTTTGGTAACAACAAAATCACGGTCCTAAGGTGCTGTAGAGTTTTCATCAAATCCTACAATTTTACGAGACAATCACAATGGGAGACACTCCCCGTCAGGCGTTATCAACAACAAGAAAATGTTATCTACATACTAAACGAATCCTTCCGTCAGCAACATTTCCCCACGCTTTCAGCGTTCCATCGGAAATAAACTCCCTACGCCAAAATATCTCCTGTATGCATATTCCCCTATCCACTTCCATGTTACTTGTTAGAAACGCCTAAAATCACTATAAGTCATAAACGCGGAAGTGAATTAACGACTTCTCCCCAACCTCGACTTCCTGCTCGGCGCGCAGGCCCGCAAGGACACTTCCTGTCTACCGCCCGGATTGTCCTAACGACGCCCGCGGCCTCTCGGAGGCAACCCAGCGGAAAGCAAAGCAGTGTCGGGCTCCTCTCGTGTTGACTCAGCGCTCGGCAGACGACCCGGCCCAATCTGCTGCACAAACAAACCCACGTTAATGTGTTGTTCTTCGCCGGGAAGAGAATTAATGCGTGTTTTCTCAAATCAAATCCGTCTCCGCTGTGGACATCGCCCCGTGCCGAGAGTGATTGCTCGATGATGGATCATCGTCTGAGCCGGTTAATGACCGACCTTTAATTCGGGTCGCGTCACGTGCATGTCCCAAATCGTTTAATTCCATTGTTATTGCCGCCACCGGCGTAATCCCGCGATTCAACACCTCTTTAATGCATTGTAGTGGTAGAACTAGCATTACAGTAGGTAAACTAATATGCACGAATATGTAGTCACCATGTTAATTCCTACAATCGTTTAATAATAGCTAACCTCTGTCTATATTTCCATTATTGCTTGCAATGCTGTTGCAACTACTAGCACTGTCATATCTATGAATCATAATCACCGTCATCATTATAATTATCATCATCATCACCACCACCATCACCATAACCATGGTCATCAGCACCAACATGATTAGTAACTTCTTTCATATCATTATTAATATACGTTTCATCGTAATCAGTAGTAGCAGAAATTTCGTCACAGTTGCAATGAAACTTCACACCCACTAAAACAACAAAACGAGCTTTCACGACAGGATTAGTAGAATATTATTGTTTAATACTAACACAATTGTGGTGTATGATAACTAACTGTCGTCGTGCTTTATGATGTCTATAGCCGTGTCGTCGAAGTGTTATTTGTTGACTAACCATGTTGTTGCGGTGGTGTATGATGACTAACCGTGTCATCGTTGTGGTGCATGATAACTAAACGTATCGTCGTTGTAGTTCATGATGACTAACCGTGTCGTCGTTGTAGTATATTACGACAATTCGTGTCGTGGTTGTGGTGTATGATAACTAACCGTGTCGTCGGTGTTGTTTGTGATACTAACAGTGCCGTCGTTGTTGTGTATAATGACTAACCGTGTCGTCACTGTGTTATTTGTTGACTAACCGCGTCGTCGTGTATGATGACTAACCGTGTCGTTGTCGTGTTGTAGGCGAGAAGCCGTACGTGTGTCATCACTGCAACAAAGCCTTCAGTCAGTCGTCCAACCTCATCACCCACAGTCGCAAGCACACGGGCTTCAAACCGTTCTCCTGCGACCAGTGCGGCCGTGCCTTCCAGCGGAAGGTCGATCTCCGCCGCCACAAGGAGACTCAGCATCTTGCCGGGGAAGTCTCGGCCGCGACCGCCGCCGCTGCCGCCGCCGCTGCCGCCGTCGCCGCCTTCAACCGAGTCCCTCCCGAGTATGCGCCGATGGACACGACCATCGACGCGTCGCCCACTTTTATAGCGACCGATATTTCATCGGCGACAACTTCCGGAGATGTGGCACCGCGCTGGCCGAAAGCAGACGACGAGGACGTCGTCCAAGATCTGTCTGGTGTTTCGACAGCACGACTCGAGAAGTCTCGTTCGGAACAATCACGTACGGTCGGTGCAAAAGAAGGCGCAACGTCGAATTCTTCGGCCCTGAAGCGGGGTGAATAGAGCTATATAGTGACGTAAAGATATTGACAGTAAACAGTGTTAACCATTAATGATGTTTATGGATCTGAAATCTTTAGTGACCTTTACGTAAGCTGCTCTGCAGCTGGGTTAACGAACCTAAGCTAAACAGTCTGGTCGTATAAGTTATTCATGGGAACCACTCGTTGGCGCTACAGGCATGACTGTCCGCTAGTCGGCGGCAGCAGTTCGCCTACGCCACAGGCACAACGAAACCCTTCGACGAAATATGGCTGACGTGTGAACATTCGTAAATACATTCCTTCCCGTAGGAACAGCGCCGGTTATTCCAATTATGTAATGTTATCGAACGAAAACAAAGAAATATGTGCTAATTATAACAATTGTGAATGACGCGATTTCATTTAATTTTTTAATGACGCCAATTGTTGTATTATTAAAGGTTGTTTCATTTGTGTGTGTTTGTGTGTGCGTGCGTGCGTGCGTGTGTGCGCGCGCGCGTGTGTACGTGCATGTGCGTGTATGTGGGTGTGGGTGTGTGTGTGTGAGCGCGTGTACGTGCGTGTGCATGTGTGTGTATGTGTGCGTGCGTAAGTGTATACAAGTGTGACAGCATGTGTGCGTGCGTGCACGCGTTAGCGTGTGCAACTGAGTGTGCGTGCGTTTGTTCGTGGCTACCTGTGTACATAATGCAACTTCATAAACATTGTATTAAAATATTGTAATATGCAATATTTATTTATTATTTTGAATTATGTGATTAAAAAATACGTGTGGTACACAAATACAAACTCTTGTCGACGTTATTGTTGTATTTGGAGCGTGCCTCCTCTAACACGATCTGTCGATCTGTTTGCTTGTTTACAGTAAGACGAATATCACTTACACGAGCTAATACAGGGTGAACTCTTAGATAATCGCTCCCCAGAGCCAACGGCTATATTCCCTTGAAGCTCCCTTAGAAACGTACATTTTATTTTATAACATAATATAGGCAAACAGATTTCGTTTTCGAAAACAAATATGCTGCTGTTGGTGTGGTAGACAATGCACAATTTTAACTTGTGTTATAAATTCCCCAAAATAACTAAAACTAATCCCAACCAATTTTGTTTATATTTAGGTATCCATATACAGGGTGTATACAGTGTCCGGAAAAAACCACGGGGATTCAAGCGCATACATTGGCACCAAATGTACTGTTGGCATATGCTATATTTAGAATGCACGCACTTGTATACATACACAAACAAACACGCTCTTGCACACGCTAAAAGGTTGCTAGGGTATTCCGTGTCGACGATGTATCGCGGTTAACTCCCGAGGGAACGAACAAGGCTTTCCAAAAATAGATAGTGAATCGTACTATGATACATGAATGTATTAATGAAACGGCTTGTATTGCCAAATGGCACCATTAAAGTACGTGTATGTGTATGTATGTATGCATATATGTATGTATGTATGTGTGTGTGTGT
>OZ023217.1:42228344-42255844 GCA_963995525.1 Escarpia spicata
GGATCTAGTGCCCACGCCGATATAATTGTTTGGAGTATGTCACTCGAAGGCATTTTTAGAAGCCTCGAGAGAAAAAGGTTAATGATTTGTGTTATTTCTGTATTCTTGGTATTTGTTATCCACTCATTACAGTGTAATTTGTTGGGACGCGGTATCGTAGTATTTAGCGCATCTAGCCTTCCTTATTCTCCCCATGTAGGGTTGGGGCGACATCCCTTGGTCTGGTCCGCCCTCTGGACTATTCGTCTTCACCAATCACGACCCTCTGCTGTTCTCTCTCCTGCTCGTCCCTCCCTGCCTTTTTGAGATCTCAACACTGTCCGTTGTAATGTTGGTCTTCCTCTTCTCCTCCTGCCGCACTCGTCTCTTATCGTGTTCTCTGTCAGTCTCTCCTCACTCGTTCTCCGTGTAGACCTGCATCCCACTCATCTCAGTCTCTTACCAACTACTTTGTTCAGGCGCTTCTGCGTTGCGATCTTTTCTCGCTTTTTGTGTTTACATAGTCGTCGACCCTGTTTTGCTCTGCCACCTGTTACGGCAGCTTCTCCTCCTTTCTCGACCACCCGTTACTGTATCAAACTGACAAAGAAATTACGATGACATAAAGATTTGTTATCGAAATCGCAAGCGCCATTTTAAGCGCGTTGATCCCGTTACAACGTGAACAATACAGTGTGCTGTCCAGATTGGATGGATGGATTGTTCTATCCTTATGGGCTCAGCACACTGTTAGTTTTCCCATTGGCGACCATGTTAATGTTTGTGTGATTATAAGAAAACGTGACTTATAAAGTTTCTTAAACTTCTCACCTGCTGTTATTATCATCTCATTGACATGCTGGTCGAGTTTAGTCAAAATCTAATATTTCTAGCTCTCGTAAAATGCCTGTATGTGTGACACCCGTCAATATTTACGAATAGATAAAACCTAAGGGTCAACTAGCCAAGTTGCTGCCAAATACCCTTCCGCTTAGTAAAATCAGCTACCTATGCACCATTTTACTGTCAACAGCTTCTACAATCACACGGGGAAATCTGACTACTCAAATGCACTTAAGTCAGAGCAGGCGAATTTTGTAAAAAAAATCATTTCTCAAAAATAAATTGCACTTTTTCGTAACCAAGCAGGAAGTCCAACAGTGTCCTGACCATTTATGTCTGTGGTACAGGGACGTGTTGTTGTATCCTTCTAGTGGGGTGGGGGTGGCTTGCTATACCCTACTGTCGAGGGTATAGGTGGATGATTTGTTACAGTTTTGCGTTGTTTTTTTCTTCTTCTTCGTCGTCTTCTTCCCCTTGATCTCTTTCGCGTTGGGGATCATATAATTTAACCTGTCCATATTTCTCGACAAGTCGCCTCCAGCTGCAGTGGTCCTCTGTCGTTCTCGCACACTCTATTCCCTCCCTCTCTTTATGCTCTTTTGGGATCGCTTTTAATACAATTTCTCTATACCTTCATCGACTTCACAAATTTTCTTAATTTCGGTATCGGTTTTGTACTTTGGATGTTTCTTCTCCGTTGCAGTCTGTCATCGTCTACCTTAATTTCCATATGTTCCTCATTATGATCTGACCCCATCTTCCTTTGGTTTCATCATCATAATTATCATCATTGTGTATTGTCATTTCCAAATCTGCCTGTTTTGCGCTATCCTCTGCCAGGTGGTGCCCTTCCAGTACTCGTCTACAGTCATTTGCAAACGTTTAAGACCAGGCACGATTTTAAAGCATTTTATGGTATATGGCATCAGATTGCATCAGATAATGTCTGGATTGCATCATCCTATTTGGGCCTTGAAGCAATACGCCTAGTCAGTACTTCCAGGTCATTTGTCTGCTGCTGTCAGTATCGATTAGGTGTTTTTCAGTTTTATCTTCATCCCTGAAATGGGCACAAAATCGTCTTTGACAGAGGTTCTAAGGGCACAAATAGTGACTCTGCATGGAGAAGGATATACGGAAAGAGACATTAGTGCTAAATTACGTTATTCCAAGACAGCCATACACAACGCCATCGTCAAATTCAATACTGATGGCACTCGTGACAGTAAAAGGAGTGGTCGTCCACGGAAAACTACGCTCAGGGATGACCACGCAATGAGACGCATCGTGATGTGCTCGCCAATGTGCTCATGCAAGAAAATTCAAGATTTAACAAGATTTAACAAGATTGCCACCCAGAGAATTAACTCTAGGTGGTAGGTGGACAAGGAAGCCCTTTGGCTTATCGAGAGTCCGACCCTTTTATCTATGTGTATCCCGCCCGTCTGAGGTATGTGTCGATTTTATTTTTAAACATATTCACGCTACTAGCACCCACACAATCAGCAGGTAATCTGTTCCATTCATTTACAGTCCTTTGTGAAAATGAAAACTTTCTTATATCCAATCTACTCTGCTCCTTTGCTAATGTAAGTTCATGTCCTCTAGTCCTTCTATCTTTCTTAACTGAGAAAAAAATATTTCTATCAATATTTTCATAACCCTTCAATATTTTAAACACTTCTATTTGATCTCCTCTCAATCTCCTGGTCTCTAGTGTTGTTAAACCGCATTTTTTAGGCGTATTTCGTAACTAAGATCCCTCAGTTTTGGTATCATTTTAATTGCTCTCCTCTGCACTCTTTCTAGCATATCTATGTCCTTCCTGCGATATGGCCTCCATGCTTGAATACAATATTCCAAATGAGGCCTAAGTATTGTTTTGTACAGCGGTATTATTAGCTCTTTTTCCTTATACGTTATGTTTCGCCTAATTAATCCAGGGATTTGATTTCCCTTTGAAGCTGCAATTCCGCACTGCTCTGAAACCTTCATATCAGCACTAATGGTTAACCCTAAGTCCTTTTCTTTTACAGTAGTACTTAGTACAGTACTCCCCATTGTATATTCTACCTCTTCGTTCCCATGTCCTGTGTGGAGGCATTTACATTTCCCAAAAATTAACAGCATTTGCCACTTTTCAGACCATTTGATCAACCTGTCAAGATCATCTTGTAAATGCTGTCTATCTCCATCACTTTTAATCCTTCTAAACACTTTTGTATCATCCGCAAATTTCAACACCTTGCTTGTTATTTCATCATCCAAATCGTTGATATATATTAAGAATAATATAAGTCCTAATACCGATTTCCAGTTTTAAGCCTCCCATCAACTACTACGCGTTGTCTTCTGTCACTCAGCCATTGTTCTATCCAGTTTATTATACCATTTCCTATGCCATGGGCTGCTTTACGCTTAAAAGGTACGGAAATAAGTCTCAGTACTGCTTCGAGACGTCTCACCAAGGAATTTGGGCTCAAGTCCCGCAAGCCGGCACGGAAGTCACGCCTGACACCTGTGATGAAAAAAAAGAGACTGGACTTTGCCAGATGACATCGCCACTGGACTCTCGCGCAGTGGAAGAAAGTGTTGTTCTCAGATGAATCGACCATGCAACAGTTTATACCTTGCAAGAGGCATGTTAGGCGGCCAGTGGGTAACCGATTTGATGAGAAATATACAGCAGGCACAATGAATCACCCGCCAAGTCAGATGATTCGGGGTGCCATGTCATGTTTTGGCCCTTCTGGTCTGTATTTTATTCCACCTAACACCACTATGACTGGACCTAGGTACGTGGAGTTGCTGAAGGAGAAGCTGAAACTGCATATGGACATCCACAAATGTATGATTTCCATGCAAGATGGCGCTCCTTGTCACCGATCCAAGGTAGCCACTGATTTCCTAAAGAAGAACAAAATCTCCGTGCTGGAATGGCCTGGGAACAGCCCAGATCTAAATCCCATTGAGAACCTGTGGACTATAATGAAGGATAAGGTGGCAGACAAACAACCATCAAGCGCTCAAAACTTGAAACAAGCTATCAAGGACGTTTGGGTCACCGAAATCACCCAGGAGCACTGCGAATCTCTGGTTTCTAGCATGCCATATCGCATCCAGGCGGTCATTGACAGCAAAGGAGGCCGCACTAAATACTAAAAAGTAGAGACACTGACACTTTTGGACGACATAAAGTTTCATATTATGTTGTACTACGTTTATTTGGCGAAATAAACTGATATAATGTTATGTGAAGGCCAACAAATCATAGTTTTGTCAAATATCTTCAAAAAATCGTGCCTGGTCTTAAACTTTTGCAAATGACTAGTTCGTCTCTCCACAGTCTCGCCGGTCTTCCTGTAGATCGTTTCTCTTCGAAAGGTATCCAGGTTGTGATATGCGATGTCCATCGTTTATCTCGTAGTCTGCTGATGTGCCCTCCCAAGTTTCACTTCGGTCTTCTGATGTGTTCTATCACATCTATGACCTATGTCTTCTCTATTACCCATATGTTTGCTTTTTCTCTCCCGATATGTGATGTTTGACATACTTCTTTCCATCTTTGTTTGTGCGGCTGCTAGTTTATTCTTTTCCTGGATGGTGAGTGCCCATATTCCTGCGCCGTATGTCATCGCTGGAAGTACGCACGAGTTGTAGACTTGTCTCTTCAAGCAGGTTCCAAAGTTACCATTGAAGATGTCGCGGTGTTTGGCGAATGCTGTCCAGCCGGCGGTGATTCTTCTTTGAATCTCCTTGTCTTGGTTTTTGTCTCTGATACTGTATCGCAGTCCCAGATAGACGTAGCTTTCAACGTTCTCTATCTGCGTCGTGTTGATATATATTGATGTGTCATTTTCTAGCATCACTTTTGTCTTCGAAATGTTCATCTTGAGACCTTGTTTTTCACTGTCATCAGCTAGTGCCTGCAGCATTTTTGGTAGTTCTTGCGGTGTAGTAGCGCATATGAGTATGTCGTCGGCAAAGCGAATATCACTGAGATATTCTCCGTCTATCATCAAGCCTCTGGTTTCCCAGGTCAGTCTTCGGAATATGCGTTCGAGTGTCGCTGTAAACAGCTTGGGCGATATGGTGTCACCCTGTCGTACTCCTCTACAGTGAGGACTCTCACCGAGCTGTTTGTGTAGATGTCTTTCAGAAGTTCAATGTACACGTCTTTTATTCCCTGTTCTTGAAAGGCCGTCAGTATTGCTTGAGTTTGCACCGAGTCGAAAGCCTTCTCGTAGTCGTCGAAAACGATGCTGAGCGGGATATTACATTCTTGAGTACCTGCTTCTGAATCCTGTTGCTCTCGTGATTTGTTTTGGTCGAGTGTCTTCTCTAGCCTATTCGTTAGTATCTTTGTAAGTAAACCTTTGTAAGAAGAGCTTTGGTCTACTCTTTTAAAATTCTTCTGACGAGACAACATTTTATATAATAGATCGGTTCATTGAACTTTCACTGACTCCTTTGATTCCACTCTCTCCGAACATTATTCATTCACGGCAGACTCGGCCGGCCTCGTGGGTAGGTCGTCCCTGAGCCAAGTCGATTAGCAGCCCCAATGTATGCGCGCCGTCCTAATGCAATCGCACGCGCTGACGAGGCAATCGTTTTGAAGCAGTCAACAGCTCCCTGCGAAAATGTTTTATTTATACGCCTTGCGTAAGCGCGTTACCCGCTTCCGATCGTCTCAACTGCCGCCGCCAGGGGAATTGGCATTTCCACGTCGCCGTCGATTTGCCGACGCGCTGGCATCGCCGGCATCAAGCGGCGGCGAATTAGCGAATGAGTGTGCCTAATTGGTTTGATCCCAGTTCCGCTGCGCGTCCGGGCCTGATTTGCCGCGTCCGTATTCCGTGATTGTCCGCCGACGCACACCCATCGCCGCCATCTTTGATGTCTACGTCACTGGGGACGCGAAACGCAAATGGTTCCGGCGATCGTAATTGCGATAATAGCGACTCCGTCCGGAAACCGCCGTTGTCGAAATCTGATTATGATTGAGAGTGGTCGATATAAACATGTGCTTCCCCTCCAGGATTTCGGCTCTTTTATCATTTCCCCGCAGCTTGGGGCTGTTCTACGCCGCCGCGCAGAGTTTGCTTTGATTTTTTCTTCAGCGCAAAACCCGCGTTATCTGTACTCGTGCACGTTCTGAGACATGCAAATGTTGTTAGCTGCGTTTTCCTACAGGACGGGCGGCTCAGACGAAGACGGCGGAGGATTAGAGCTTTGAAGGGCTCATCTGCTGTGAGCGACAGAACGATGTCGGCATTCTAATAGCTTTTCAATCTGCACCGACCCGACTCCCAAATCGTGTGTGCCAACCGAATCTGGAAAGAAACCCAGAATGTTTAGTTTAACGAGTAGCGACGTTATTTTATTGTATGTGTTGTTTTGTATCAGGAAGTATGTATGTGAGTAAGTAAGTAAATATGTGTCTCTAAATGACTAAGTACTCACGAAGCCGAAATAAAAAGTAAAATAAAGGTGCGTTCTTATATATCGCAGCATCCAGTCCTCAGCACTACTCAAAGCGCTTCATACTTTACTCCCTGGCAGACCTGTTCTATCGAACACCATCTCGACTTCTCTGGGAAGCATTCAGCCACGCTGCAATTAATGCGCGAACACTATTCGTACACAAATATCCACCACAGTCTATAGCCTGGTACTCATTCATACAGCTGAGTGATCTGGAACAACGTATCGTGAACGAACTTGCCCAAGGTTCGACACCGCCGCACATAATTCGAACCCGGGATCTCTCGGTTGAGAGTCCGAAGCTCTAGCCACTGCACCACGGCGCTACAAGTATCTAGTAAATCTAAAACAATGACTAAGAACTAAGTATCTAATCAAATCAAAATTACTTGTAGACCACTTCTCTCTAAAATATATGTTTAAGCTAGGATTTCGTATGTACGGAGACGGCGTGCGGAATGGAAATCATGTGTACAGTGACGTCACTTCTTGAAATGTTCTATTCGATTCCCGTGCGGATACGATTCGAATCGGTAGATGGAGTGATTCACTTTCCCTGCATCAGCGTGACAAAATCGTACCCGCCTATGTATGAATGTATGGAATCACTTCGAATAATGTCCACTGGGTAGGGTCTTTCCTCGCATACCGCATCCGCATGTCGTTTTCGTATACATATGGAATGTTAGACTAACGGGTGTTTACAAATAAGTATATAGCAGTGCTTTGTTAAGGTTCTACATTTACAGCGAACCGTGCATCTATCGCTGACGGCCAGCATCTCTTAGAATATACGAAACAATAGTTCCGGTGACGTAGACAATAACCCCGTCGTCACAGTAGGCGCCATTTTGTACACAATGACCGTGTTATGACGTAAACAACACGTTCTGTCGGACACAGCATTGCGTTCCTGGCATAATTGAGCTGATCTTTACAACAGTCTTAATTCCTTCTGTAGTATTTTGTAATCAAAACACACCTAACACAGAAAATAGCAGTCTGACTCCTTATTAAGAACGCATGCGTTAAGTGGAGTCCTCTGTTGACTAGTTTTTCCGCACGGCTCTTCGTTGCGGGGAAAAAGAACAATGTCATTAGTGAAGAAGTAAGTGCTTCATAAATTTACGACAAGGTTGAAAACATAATCGTAAACGTAGTTTTCAATTTTTACAGACATCCCCAGTGTGCCGCAAATGTCCTCTTCGTGCGTCAGTGTGTCACCTCAAAGCGTTTGGTATTTCTTCTTCTTCTTCTTTTTATCATCTTCATCTTCTTCTTCAAATTCATCATCTTCTCTAAACAATGATAGCGATTCACATGCAAGTTTGAATGTTATACCAATAACTATAAATAGTTCATATTACTAGTAAAATGCTGAGAGAGTGTGAAGTTCACGTCCATCGATAGGCCCTAGTCGTGATAGTGTAGAATTGTCATATACTATTTGTATTGCTATGCTACTGGCATGAGGGTAGACAAGCATTATTGTATCAGCGTCTACTTCATATTGTCAAGTCTATGACGTAGGGGTCGTTTTCCCGAAGTATTTGCCGCGCGTGGTTCGTGCGATTGTTATGTTACGTTTTAAGTATTACGCGCAGCTCTCCGTAAAGGATGTCTTTTGGGAGTCTTCCGTCGTCCATCCGATGCACGTGGCCGAGCCAGCGGAGGCGTCGCTGCCTGAGCTCACAAATACTACGTACCCATACGGCGTATTCGTGCACAATTGATTACTATATCACAGACACATGAGTATGTTGATGTCCACCCAACTAGAAGATTTAAGTCCGTGTACCTCATCCTCGCGCGTCAGGGGGCGCTGCTAATTATATCATTCTCAATACCCCTTGCGAAATTCGGAATATAAGCCCAGCCAATAATATCACTTGCCGGCAAGGTCCTGTGGTGGGGGAAGTAGACGTAGTTAGGTATTTGAATACACAATACCTCTCAGCGGCTCGTGGGAATGATCGAATTTGTAATTATAATGGGATTCCTGAAACACGAAGGTTTCGTCTTGAAACCGAGGCGCTGTTCGGACGGGTGTCTAAACTGTTTCCACGGGTGGTACGGCGAAATTAATTACGCGTTTGATTCAGCTAACTTACCTGCAATGCGCAGGGTATCTGCCAGGGATAGTGTATGTCGTCACCACCCCTGGCTTGCTGATGATGTTGTATACCCCGTAAAGAGCCTACTGCACTTGTCGACGGTAACTGTAAACCTCGAAGGAAAGCGGTAAAATAAATCGTTCTGAGTGGAATAGCAGTGTCAAGCATACACGTTCGGCGGTAATCCGCTGAGCGGTAAAACTGCTCAAAGGTATGCTGTCGAAAATCGAAACAAACAATTTTCCCCAAAAAATACCGCGCGGTAAATTTACTCTTTGATCAATCAGCGCTGTTGTTTTGGTGTGACGTCAAATTGCACAAGTACCAATATAGGGATGCCTTTAGAAAATAACATTGTATATCCGTTGTTTATTTTTTAATTGGTGTAATTTGATTTTCAAAAAAAGTTAATTTGTTATTTGAATACCGTGTTTGTTGAAGAGCTCAGCATTCATTTTTGTATAAGGAATTTTTTATAATGTTATTTCAATAAAACAAAATATGTGAACAATACGTAGTTACATAGAAGCAAGGTGGAAGTCAGTAAAGTCGTACCGGATTCGTGTTCGACTGACTGTTGACAACCCTAACCAAGATGTCTGCATATACCATCGCATCACGATTATAAAAACGCTAATAAGAAATGTCTTCTTGTGACTAGGAACGTGTCACAAATATACAGCGCGGAAAATGTTCTCTTTGACCAATAATAATAATGTACCGTCGAGGATTACCGCACTACGAGTACTAGCAAAGTACCGCGCCGACTACCACTTTCTGTCGAGGTTTACCGTTACCGTGTGCATGTGTACTTGGCCCTGACCTCTATTTATCAATAGTTAGATGTATAGGTCAGTGGTACAAGACTCCTGAGTGTCGACGTTCTCAAATACGGCCACATATGAAGCCGGCGATAAATTAGTGATCCGTTCACACGTGTGAGTAGGTGTAAGCGTGCATGTGTGCATGTGTGCATGTGTGCGTGTTTGCGTGTTTGCGTGTTTGCGTGTTTGCGTGTGTGCGTGTGATCACGTGTGTGTGTGTGTGTGTGTGTGTGTGTGTGTGTGTGTGTGTGTGTGTGTGTGTGTGTGTGTGTGTGTGTGTGTGTGTGTGTGTGTGTGTGTGTGTGTGTGTGTGTGTGTGTGTGTGTGTGTGTGCGTGCGCATGTGTGCGTGAATATTGTGCAGTGGCGCCGATGTCATTCAAAATAACTAATATTGACATTGTAATAATTACCGTGACATGAACGCAGTAGATACAACCAGCACAATGACGGTGACGACGGTTCACCGTGACGACGCCTATTGTTACGGTGACTATGAGAGCAATGATGATGGCGACAATTACGACTACAACGACAATGAAGATAGTGATGAGGGCGATGATTTTGACAACACCGACAATTACGACAATGATTTGGACGATGATTATGACAATAACGACACTAAAGGTAATTATGATGACGATGAGTGTGACAACAACGACACTAAAGGTAATTATGATGACGATGAGTGTGACAACAACGACACTAAAGGTAATTATGATGACGATGATTGTGACAACAACGACAATGAGGACAATTACAAGAAATATAGTAAACAAAACGACCTCTATGTGTATCGTTGCCTCACTTCCTGTTGAAGCAAGACCTAGTCGTTGTGAAATATGTCTTTCCAGAGGTCGCTAATAATGCGTCCAAAATGTGTTTAACCCGAGGTCATGATATTGTTATCTTACTATCAATAGAATAAAACACGGGATGTTTCCTTTATTCTCAGAGAAGGCACACATACTTACACCAAACATGAACGAAACAGTTGTTGCTAAAGCTGTAACCAAGGACAAAGACAACTGCGGAAACAGGGATGAGGGCGGAAGAATTCTTATACAGAAACTGTTACCACTGCATTCGCGTGATAAACCCTCTACTGCAAGGCAATATATCTCAATCAATGTCACTAGCCGTTGGTTCAACTCTGGTTCGGATCATTTACTCCATTTCCACCCTACATCCGGTTGGCTCCCGGTCCGACTTATTTGTCACGTTCAACATGTACTAACACTTAGCTGCTTGTTAAAACCAGCACCCGGAAGTTGCACAAACGCGCACAGTGCATCTTTCCGGACGGACGTGATTATAAATGTTTAATTGGAATCAAGAAAATGCGATATAAATGCAAATAGTTGTGTAATTATTGTAGTTTATTCAAGTGATTTCTAGGAAACCCGATTTCTCGGACACTCGCTTATATATAGCGTGATTGCCTGTGAGACCGGAAGCTATATCTAGCATGTAGGCCTAGTTCAGTTTTTAACAGGTTGAAATACGTGCGTGTACATACTTTCAAGTTCACATTCAATGTCCAAGATACAGTGATGCCGAGGATAATGTTTCGTAAAATGTCTCTGTGTGTGTGATCTGTTTGGCTTTTTAAGCATCTGTTTGTGTTTCAGCGGGCGCATAATTAAATGTTAAATCGATAATGACTGCATGTTCACCAGTTTGTGGTGGAAGGGATCTCCAACGTATGCGAAAACAGAGTAAGGTCAGTTTGGACGATAAATGTCGAACAGCATATTTCATGTTGAAATGTACGCGAAAACAAAATTGAATTGAATTGAATGAAAACCCTTCATGCAGAACCTAAATAGGTGTTGGGTTATGTCCAGCAAAATCGGGGCGACGGATTTGGAGAGCTCAAACCCCCCCCCCCCCCCCCCCCCCACTGTCGAAAGAAGTGAGTTTAGTCCTCCCAATACTGAGTGTTCTTTTGACATTTTTGGATGATCATCATTCCAGTTTGTATTTTTGAGTAAGGGGCTTTGTAAATATATAAAAAATCCAATACTAAAAAAACTGGATATGGGTGGGTGGGTGAAGGGTCCATTGGGAATTTTTAAAAATGGAAAATGCGGACAAATTCTGCTCTTTATATACATTTTCAGTTGTGCCTGTAACTATTAGTTAGGTGCTGATATAACTAACGAGTTGCAATTCACCAACGTGTAATGTGTTCTACCCATTCTTTTCAATATAAATGATTAGGAACCTGTCTGTATATAAACCCCCGGTAATTATTTTTAGCAACTCCGTCACTTGAAGACGCGGATACATGTCAATGTATCACTGCAGTTTGTAGGCTTTTTCATTTCTGGGGGGATGAGGGGTGGGTGGGTGGCATCAAGCCTATCCATTTTTTTGGGATTATTGGAATGTTTTTGTATTTACGAACCTTGGGCAAGTTCATTCACTCAACACTGCTCTAATTCACTCAGCTGTTTGAATGGGTACAGTCAGTGGTGGATATTTGTGTACGAATAGTCTTCGCGCATTAATTGCAGAGAAGTCGAGATGGTGTTCGATTGAACAAGTCTGCCAGGGAATCAAGTGTAAAGCGCTTTGAGTAGTCCACAGAACTTACCGTTACCTTCGATAATGTCACGCCTGAGTGGTTCCCCCTTGCTTGTGTCAACGAGTGTGCTGACTCGTTTCTAAATGTATAATTACTATTAAATCAACAGTGTTAAGTAATAAATGTTCTATATATATCTATATTGCATCGTCCGTAGAACTTAGAACTTAAAGATATAACACACTTAAGCATGTAAACACCTTTAAGTACTTAAAAGTAAAAAGGTAAGTTCTTATATAAACCAGTATTCAGTCCTTGGGACTGCTCAAAGCGCTTTACACTTTGCCCCGTGGCAGACATGTTCAATCGAACACCGTCGAGACTTCTCCGGGAAGCATTCAGCCACGCTGCAATTAATGCACGAAGACTATTCGTACACAAATATCCACAACTGCATATTGCTAAGTACTCATTAAAACAGCTGCCTGAACAATGTAGAGTGAATTAACTTGCCCAAGGTTCGACGCGGCAGCACAGGATTCGAGCCCAGGTTCTCACGATTGAGAGTCCAGTGTTCTATTCACTGCGCCACCGCGCTATACAATGGACGTTAAATTATATCCGTGTTTGCGTATACGTATTTAGGAACAAAACACGTGACCGGCAAATTCAGCCGACGTCAGTATTTACCATGTTACGCAACTGATGACATACGCATAAAGCGAAAAACAGCCGAAACCGTATAATGTAAAATTTACCTATCCATCACGTCACCTGCTGCCTACAAAAACTTCTTCAACATAACAAAAAATTAATGCCGAACACGTGGAGCGTTCGAACATTCCGTCGTATATGTTGTTGAAATTCTGGCGCCAATGGTTAAAAAAAAAAATATATATGACACAAATATAAGGAATAGTTCTAAAATTGACGACTCTTTGTAGAATGCTTAAGCACGCGCATATTTTTTACTGTGAGGTAGGAAAACCGCGACGTAGCTGACACCCTGACTGATTTTCAACATTCATTTCCGTGGGAACACATTGTTAATCTGCCATCTAGTGCGACATATGTCGCCGTCGGAGGGGACAACCTGTGCACGACGAGTGTGTTCAACAGTGCGACGAGAGCTTGTATCAAAGGGAAGATGAATCCGTCGCCCGTCGCCCGAGGACGCGACGCGGCAACAGCGGCTGTGGTTCGCCGGCATTGATTGCGCCCACGATTGCCCACTGAGGCACATCACGCGCGACCAGCGCACACGTGCGTGCGATCGGTTTGGAAATAAAAGTGTCATTATAGTTAAAACTTCCGCGAAGGGGGTGTGATCCGGCACCGGGGCTTCTGGGGGTGTCGTGTTGACGTCATAGTGGCGATCTGTGACGTCGTTGTTGTTATCAGGGGACAGTTTCGGTAATATACTAAGGAAAAAGCTGACAATGAAAAACCATCATGACACACAATCGCTGTTAAATTTATGAAGTTTTTCAAAATGCAAACAGCCGTCGCCATATGACTGAGGACACTAGTTTCGTAAAACGCCGGCAAAACTGTTGTGGTTCCGCGTCTTGGTGTTGACAGTTCTCTGTAATCACTGGTAATGAGCGAAATCGATTTTAAAGAGCAACACCGGCCTTATGAGCTCACAGTGAAACTGTCCTCAGTGTCGGTGGTGTCGGTGGTGTCGGTGGTGTCGGTGGTGTCGGTGGTGTCGGTGGTGATGGCGGTGGTCTCAGTAGTGGCGGTGGTGGTAGTGGCGGGAGTGGCCGCGGTTATGGCAGTGGTGGCGGTGGTGGCGGTGGTGGCGTTGGTGGCGGTGGTGGCGGTGGTAGCGGTGGCGCTGGCGGTGGTAGCGGTGGCGCTGGCGGTGGCGGCGGGACGGTGATGGTGGCAGCGACGTCGGTGGCAGCGGCAGTGGCGGCGGCGGTGGTGACGGCGGCGGTGGTGGCAACAGCAAAACAATCAATCTGAAATCAATCTAACAATTAATAACCACCACTGCCCCCCGCGGCCCTGCCCCGTGGCCCTGCCCCGCGGCTCTGCCCCTGGCGCTCACCACACGAACGCGCTTCTCGTGAAACCGAATGTAACCGCAGATTGCGCAAGTTTGTTGTTGACGTTCCAAGAAAAGTGCCTGTTTATTTGTTGACTTTAATAATTAACCACCAGTGATCGTAGACGTCCTGGTAGATTGAAATTATACTCATTCCCGAGGGTCTTCGCTGCTCCAGCGACGGTTCCCATTGCCGCCACGTTAGTCGGGCGCCACCTGTCAGCTATTACATAAACTCGACCTCGTCCCCTGTCGGATAGTTCCACAAACACTTAATTTGCACATGCGCCGTATCTGGTTTGATTTCATACTGTCTAATAGCAAACTCCCGTGGCGGTAGATACTCGCTCTTTGCCTTGTGGTTGAGGTACAGCTGCTTAACAAACATGGATATAAACAGAGCATAAGAGAGAAGCGACAATTGAACAAGTTCCAACATTTTCCTTAAAACGAGCGTCCATCTTCAAAAGCCAATTAATTGCAAATGTTGCACTATACAGTATTTTCGAAAACACTTGTTTATAAAACATTTCCTATGATAGTAACATAGGATATTTCGCACATACCGTCTGATGTCGACAACGCACGGTGATAGTTTAATAACAACTATTGCGGGTAAATTTAGGTGACATACCAATCGGTATCGAACGATTGCCAAGGTGGAAACGAGGCTGTGCTAATTGTTTTTAGATCAGGTGCTGTCGCAAAATCAAGTTATAATACAAACAATATATATATTGACATTATACCTGCACATATGCTATTGAAAAAAACGTTCTTAAATATGATTTGACCATCATTTGTTTATGATTGTCGACACTGGTCTTCAGCAAGCAATGCAAACACGAAATTCGAGTCGAAACATACAAACACATATGTATGGTATATGCAAATCAGTTCATTAAAAACATTTTGGCGATGAAGATAGGGTTTAGATTACTTTATATAACTTGATTTTACGACACAAACTACAACGCGTTGTACATTTTACATGATATATCACTGATCGAGTTTATCCGTTGTTCTAAAATAAACATAAATGATAAAAAATGGTAAAATCATAGCATCATTCACGTTCAAACCATAATTTATCACAGGACTGTATTTAATACTAATTATAGTTTTAAACCAGCAAACCTTCGTCGATAGTCGTGAACAATTGTCACAGACAAATTATTGTATATATGATTATATCTTTACGTCACCGAAATCACATTCTACTACGCGAATTTACTACGCCGTAGATTACCCAGTTAAAATTTAACGAGGGTCGCGAGCGCAGGGCCAATTCGCGCGTGTGTGCAGCGGTGCGTGACGGAACGTCATGGTTTTGTGATTAAAGACCGTGCGCGTACGGTTCTCGGCGGGCCCCATCCAGGCACCTTAATTACGACCGAAAAGGCGGGAAAGCAGCAAAAAGGGGAGTATGTCAGCGCGGATTCGTCCTAACGTCCCGACGGGTAATGAACTCATCGATAAGTTGCCTTATTACGCCATGTTATTTGTCGGTTTTTGGCAGGCAGCCCGAAGACGTCATTACTCGTTCGGCGCTGGTTTATTAATTAGTCGCGAACCACGACGATTCGCGATTAATGTACAACTTGCGGATCCCACGGGATGGCGTGTGATATCAATTTAGAAAGCAATTAATGTCCGGATTATTAATGTCGGCGTATTGCACGGATGCTGTTGGCAAATATTTGTACGTTCTCGCCATGACAAAGTCGTCGGGTTGTCGGCGTCACGCTATCCCGTCGACCCGGGCCGGTCCCGCGGGTGTTTGGGCCATTGGAATGTTGGCACATATGAATCGGCCATGTTAAAATCATCTTTTGATCACTTTTGTCTGAAGTGATTGCCTTGCGCGTATCATATCCCGGCGGCTTTGATGTGGTTTCCTGTAAAGATCGTCGATGGTTAACTGTCTTGAAAGGCGCGCATAGAGTGTGCGTGCCTGGGCATGCGAACATGTAAATCAGCTTTACGCGCTGGTAAATCGCATATATTGTGATGTATAGGGCTACTACACGCTATAGTGAAATAAAGAGATATTCATTTTTTTTTAATCAAGTAGTAATTTTACATTAATTTAGGGATTCACTTCACAGACGCTAGTGCGAAAATTTTGATTCAATGTAAAGCGCCTCGAGTAGTTGTGTTTAACTAGATTTTTCAATACTTTAATTTACTTGTTACTATTATAAGTGTTATGAGTAAAATAATAGTAATCAGTATTACTATTATAAACAACGGAAGTGAATTTGTTTTATAATATTGACTTTTACATCCTTGTTTCAAGTGCATTGTAGAACAACTAGACAAACATAAAATGGCAGATCAAAATTAAAGCGAACTTGAATTTGTCATTACCTGAAATCAGCCACCTATTAGCAGGCCGTTCGCTGAATCAGTTTTCTCCAAGGTGGTAATCACGCGAACTGAATCTTTTTGTAAAAAAAATAGAATACGTCACACTACTAATAGCAGGCGAAACATCAAATTGCGAACACCGTTTCTGGCTTATTAACTTCAATTTGGCAGTATACTTTCATAACATTTATTCTAGTACTAAGACAAAACAATTTAAAAGGATGAACAGACAAAATCGGTTTAAATGCCGCTATTAATAACTATCCAATTGGAGAACGGTTTAATAAAAACGGATTTTTACGAAACAATTTCATAAATTTCTCGACATATCTGCCCACGGTTATAGTTATGTCGTTAGGACGGAAAACTACAATCAAGATAGTTTACATTAACAAACGATGCAACTATCACCATAATTTTTGTTATTGACAAATACTATATGACCTATGTCGAAACAGAGCATGATACACTCATTGGCTGAACCAACTCGACGTCAAACCCAAGGAACTTCCCACAGGGACATTCAGAGGGACTTCCCTAGGGACATAATTACATTTGTCAGTGCATGCGCAGTTCAACACCTCTGAGAGCGGATGCTGAAATGTAGGCCTAAGTGTAACGCGTGACGTAATGTTGTTTAAATGCACGTTTCCCCTTGTTCTCAGACATGTATGTTAATATTTAATAATAGTAATAATAATAAATGTATAGAGCGCTGTTGATATAGACCAAAGTCTATTCAGAGATACTTATAATATACACACGTGTGCAAAACGATTAGCTAAATAACTAATATTAAATCGGAAAATACACACACACACACACACACACACACACACACACACACACACACACACACACACACACACACACACACACACACACACACACACACACACACACACACACACACACACACACACACACACACACACACACACACACACACACACACACACACACACACACACACACACACACACACACACACACACACACACACACACACACACACACACACACACACACACACACACACACACACATACACACACACACACACACACACACACACACACACACACACACACACACACACACATATATGCAAAGTAATTAAATATACTTACATATATAAACAGTGTGAATAAATAGAGATGCATTTATTAAAATACGACAGATATATGCACGGAAAATATATTTTTAACTATGTAAATAAATAAATAAATTACCTGAAGACTGCATGCTATTATATTCGAAGTGGCTGCTTGTACATTGCATGTCAAATAAGGTGGGTTTTTAAAAGTCACTTAGAGGTGGCTGAATATGTAATTGTCTTTCACGCAAAAGGAAGATTTTTCAACATCCGTGGAACTGATCCTGCATGAGAATGTTCGATCGGCTGGTACAGATGACGACACACGCAGATCGTTATATATGCCCTACAGTATTGTATATCACAATATATGAGTTTAGCACAGATGTAATGCCGATTGATTTGTTTGCTTAAATATCGGGTTTCTTTGTGCGCGCGTGCATGTGACTCGACTCAATTATGTTTTACATGCCCAGTCAATCAGTCACTAAAATCAAACATGTTAGGTTTATACTAACATCAGTCGATCGGGTGTAGGAGGCGCACAGTGTGACCCAGCCGATGGCGAACACGAGTGAACAGAATACATGTTTCTCCCCGTAAAGAAGTGAAATGCCTGTTTGGACTAAATATCTTGTACACACAGTTTGTAAACACCTGTACGTGTGTAATTTTCAGCGCGCTTACAGGTAAGCTATTTGATGTATATAAACCGAAATGGCTGATGTTTGTAGATCAGTGCCTGATTCAACAGTTCTTACACAACGATAACTTCAAGTAAACTAAAATGTCCATGTTTTCTTTAAACTCTTAACTACTGCGCTATAATTGTAAAATGTGACTACATGCCGTGTATATTGGGTTTATAAATTAAACCCTGCCACTGGCATCGTCAGCAGTTGTATTACAACATTTTGTGCATCACTTATTATTCAGTTTTAAAAACTGTCTACGTGCTAATCATGTCTAGGCACCAGTCGTCTCATACACCACGCACTGTATCGTGGCTCTTTTTAAATGTGAAATTATATGTTTGTTTGTGCAATCTTCTCCAACAACGGGATATAAAACAATACTAACAACACTAACAGTGCCAACAGTACCAACAATACTAACAGTGCCAGCAGTACCAACAATACTAACAACACTAACAGTGCCAGCAGTACCAACAATACTAACAACACTAACAATGCCAGCAGTACCAACAATGCCAACAACACTAACAGTGCCAACAGTACCAACAATATCAACAACACTAACAGTGCCAGCAGTACCAACAATACTAACAACACTAACAGTGCCAACAGTACCAACAATACCAACAACACTAACAGTGCCATCAGTACCAACAATACTAACAACACTAACAGTGCTAGCAGTACCAACAATACTAACAACACTAACAGTGCCAACAGTACCAACAATACTAACAACACTAACAATGCCAGCAGTACCAACAATGCCAACAACACTAACAGTGCCAACAGTACCAACAATACTAACAACACTAACAGTGCCAGCAGTATCAACAATACTAACAACACTAACAGTGCCAACAGTACCAAAAATACTAACAACACTAACAATGCCAGCAGTACCAACAATGCCAACAACACTAACAGTGCCAACAGTACCAACAATACTAACAACACTAACAGTGCCAGCAGTACCAACAATACAAACAACACTAACAGTGCCAGCAGTACCAACAATGCCAACAACACTAACAGTGCCAGCAGTACCAACAATACCAACAACACTAACAGTGCCAACAGTACCAACAATGCCAACAACACATATAGTGCCAGCAGTACCAACAATGCCAACAACACTAACAGGGCCAGCAGTACCAACAATACTAACAACACTAACAGTGCCAACAGTACCAACAATACCAACAACACTAATAGTGCCATCAGTACCAACAATACTAACAACACTAACAGTGCCAGCAGTACCAACAACAATAACAGTGTCAGCAGTACCAACAATACTAACAGTGCCAACAGTACCAACAATACTAACAACACTAACAGTGCCAACAGTACCAACAATACCAACAACACTAATAGTGCCATCAGTACCAACAATACTAACAACACTAACAGTGCCAGCAGTACCAACAACACTAACAGTGTCAGCAGTACCAACAATACTAACAGTGCCAACAGTACCAACAATACTAACAACACTAACAGTGCCAGCAGTACCAACAACACAAACAGTGCCAGCAGTAACAACAATACTAACAGTGCTAGCAGTACCAACAACACTAACAGTGCCAGCAGTACCAACAACACAAACAGTGCCAGCAGTAACAACAATACTAACAGTGCCAGCAGTACCAACAACACTAACAGTGCCAGCAGTAACAACAATACTAACAGTGCCAGCAGTACCAACAACACAAACAGTGCCAGCAGTAACAACAATACTAACAGTGCCAGCAGTACCAACAACACAAACAGTGCCAGGCGTACCAACAACACAAACAGTGCCAGCAGTAACAACAATACTAACAGTGCCAGCAGTACCAACAACACAAACAGTGCCAGCAGTAACAACAATACTAACAGTGCCAGCAGTACCAACAACACAAACAGTGCCAGCAGTAACAACAATACTAACAGTGCCAGCAGTACCAACAACACAAACAGTGCCAGCAGTAACAACAATACTAACAGTGCCAGCAGTAACAACAACACTAACAGTGTCAGCAGTAACAACAATACTAACAGTGCCAGCAGTACCAACAACACAAACAGTCCAGCAGTAACAACAATACTAACAGTGCCAGCAGTAACAACAATACTAACAGCGCCAGCAGTACCAACAACACAAACAGTGCCAGCAGTAACAACAATACTAACAGTACCAGCAGTACCAACAACACAAACAGTGCCAGCAGTAACAACAATACTAACAGTGCCAGCAGTACCAACAACACAAACAGTGCCAGCAGTAACAACAATACTAACAGTGCCAGCAGTACCAACAACACTAACAGTGTCAGCAGTAACAACAATACTAACAGTGCCGCCAGTACCAACAACACAAACAGTGCCACCAGTAACAACAATACTAACAGTGCCAGCAGTACCAACAACACAAACAGTGCCAGCAGTAACAACAATACTAACAGGGCCAGCAGTACCAACAACACAAACAGTGCCAGCAGTAACAACAATACTAACAGTGCCAGCAGTACCAACAACACAAACAGTGCCAGCAGTAACAACAATACTAACAGTGCCAGCAGTACCAACAACACAAACAGTGCCAGCAGTAACAACAATACTAACAGTGCCAGCAGTACCAACAACACAAACAGTGCCAGGAGTACCAACAACACAAACAGTGCCAGCAGTAACAACAATACTAACAGTGCCAGCAGTACCAACAACACAAACAGTGCCAGCAGTAACAACAATACTAACAGTGCCAGCAGTACCAACAACACAAACAGTGCCAGCAGTAACAACAATACTAACAGTGCCAGCAGTACCAACAACACAAACAGTGCCAGCAGTAACAACAATACTAACAGTGCCAGCAGTAACAACAACACTAACAGTGTCAGCAGTAACAACAATACTAACAGTGCCAGCAGTACCAACAACACAAACAGTGCCAGCAGTAACAACAATACTAACAGTGCCAGCAGTAACAACAATACTAACAGCGCCAGCAGTACCAACAACACAAACAGTGCCAGCAGTAACAACAATACTAACAGTACCAGCAGTACCAACAACACAAACAGTGCCAGCAGTAACAACAATACTAACAGTGCCAGCAGTACCAACAACACAAACAGTGCCAGCAGTAACAACAATACTAACAGTGCCAGCAGTACCAACAACACTAACAGTGTCAGCAGTAACAACAATACTAACAGTGCCGCCAGTACCAACAACACAAACAGTGCCAGCAGTAACAACAATACTAACAGTGCCAGCAGTACCAACAACACAAACAGTGCCAGCAGTAACAACAATACTAACAGGGCCAGCAGTACCAACAACACAAACAGTGCCAGCAGTAACAACAATACTAACAGTGCCAGCAGTACCAACAACACAAACAGTGCCAGCAGTAACAACAATACTAACAGTGCCAGTAGTACCAACAATACTAACACTATCAGCTTATTAAAAATACTAACAATGTTAACAATACTAACTATGATAATAATAATAATAAACAGTTATAACAATAATAACCATAAGGAAACAATAATAACAACAATAGCAATAATAATATACATGACAACAGTAATAACAATTACATCAATACGTATTATTAGCAGTAACAATACAAACAATGCAAACAATATCAACATAATAATTATAAAAGTGATAACAACAATAATAGGAATGGTAATTATGACATCAATAATATGAATACTTATTAACTGTTATAACAATACAAACAATAGTAACAATACAAACAACAATAGCGATACAAACAACAACAGCAATACAAACAATAATAGCATACAAACAATAATAGCCATACAAACAACAATAGCAATACAAACAATAATAACAATACAAACAATAATACCTATGCAAACAAATAACAGCGATACGAACAATGATAAAATACAAACAAGAATAGCAATACAAACAGTAATAACAATACAAACAATAAAAGCAATACAAACAATAATAGCAATACAAACAATAATAGCTATACAAACAAAAATAGTGATACGAACAATTATAAAATACAAACAATAATAGCAATACAAACAAACAAGAGTAGCAATACAAACAATAGTAACAATACAAACAATAGTAACAATACAAACAATAATAACAATACAAACATTAATAACAACAATAACAATACAAACAATAGATTTAACAAGATTTAACAAGATTGCCATCCAGAAAATTACTCTGGTCCTTCTATCTTATCGAGAGTCCAATACTTTTTATCTACATGTATCCCGCCTTTTTAAGGTGTGTGTCGATTTTATTTGTAAACATATTCACGCTACTAGCACCAACACAATCAGGAGATAATCTGTTCCATTCATTTACAGTCCTTTGTGAGAATGAGAACTTTCTTATATCTAATCTACACTGCTCCTTTACTAATGTAGCTTCATGTCCTCTGGTCCTTCTATCTTTCTTAACTGAGAAAAAAATGTTTCTATCAATATTTTCATAACCATTCAATATTTTAAACACTTCTATCTGATCTCCTCTCAATCTCCTGGTCTCTAGTGTTGTTAAACCACATTCTTTTAGGCGTATTTCGTAACTAAGATCCCTCAGATTTTGTATCATTTTAGTCGCTCTCCTCTGTACTCTTTCTAGCATATCTATGTCCTTCTTGCGATATGGCCTCCATGCTTGTATACAATATTCTAAATGAGGCCTCACTATTGTTTTGTACAGCGGTACTATGAATTTTTTTTTCTTATACGCTATATTTCGCCTAATTAATCCAAGGATTTGATTTCCCTTTGACGCTGCAATTCCGCACTGCTCTGAAACCTTCATATCAGCACTAATGGTTAACCCTAAGTCCTTTTCTTTTACAGTAGTACTTAGAACAGTACCCCCCATTTTATATTTTACCTCTTCATTCCCATGACCTGTGTGGAGGCATTTACATTTCCCAAAATTGAACAGCATTTGCCACTTTTCAGACCATTTGATCAACCTATCAAGATCATCTTGTAAATGCTGTCTGTCTCCATCACTTTTAATCCTTCTAAACACTTTTGTATCATCCGCAAATTTTAACACCTTGCTTGTTATATCATCGTCCAAATCGTTGATATATATTAAGAATAATATAGGTCCTAGTACTGATCCCTGTGGTACCCCACTCAATACCGATTTCCAGTTTGAAGCCTCCCCATCAACTACTACACGTTGTCTTCTGTCATTCAGCCATTTTTCTATCCAGTTTATTATACAATTTCCTATGCCATGGGCCTTTAGCTTAAGGAGTAATCTTTGATGTGGTACTTTGTCGAAAGCTTTTTGAAAATCTAAATAGATGATATCTACTGGTGATCCCTCATCTACCCACCTAGTGATGTCTTCCAAAAAACATAACATATTTGTTAAGCATGACCTCGCTTTTAAAAACCCATGTTGAGATGGGTTTATCAAGTTATGTTTAACAAGAAAATCCACCATGTGATCTTTAATTAGTCTTTCTAATAATTTGCAAATCACTGATGTTAAACTCACTGGTCTATAGTTCTCTGACTTGTTTCTCGAACCTTTTTTAAATAACGGTATAATGTTTGCCTCTTTCCATTCTAAAGGAACCACTCCCTCTTCTAATGACAAATTGAAAACTGTTGCAAGCGGTGCGCTAATTTGTTCTACAATTTCCAATAGTAGTTTGGGCGGAATCCCGTCCACTCCAGGTGATTTATTATCCTTCATAGCCCTTATTTTCTTAGCTACCATTTCCGAGGTTACAACTAACTGTCCTAAATAGTCTGAATCTGCCCCCTTGAACTTAGCCTCTGGTACTGGCAGTGAACTAATATCTTCCCTGGTAAACACTGAACTAAAATACTCATTCCGGTCTTCTGCCATTAAGAATCCCTCTGATATTGTATGTCCAGCACTATCTTCTAGAGGACCGACCTTATCCTGAACTTTCTGTTTGCTTCGAATATACGCATAAAAACTCTTACTGTCATGTTTTATATTACTAGCTAATTTTGTTTCATAGCTTCTCTTTGAATTTCTAATTTCAGCTGTAGCTTGATTAAGTGCTTTTTTTTTAATAAATGTTGTAGTCTTCATCATTTCCAGTACATCTATATGACTTCCACATCATTTGTTTATACTTAATTTTTCTAATGGCTTCTTTCGATAAGTGTTTCTTTTTAGACCGTTTCCCTTGTTTTTTGAAAGGTACACATTTATCGACTATGCACTTAATTTCACTATTTAAGATATTCCAGCATTCGGTTGCTGTCTTATTCTTCAGTGTGTTATTCCAGTCTATCTTTGCTAAATATTTCCTCATGTCCTTATACCTTCCTTTGTGGAAATTTCTCCTATACTGCTTTTTACTATTCCTTTCTGATTTTACTTTGATGGTAAAATGTATCTGGTTGTGATCACTACTCCCCAGTGGCTCACATATCTTGACATTGTCAACTAATTCTTTCTGTGAGGACAAAACTAAGTCTAACACATTCTCTCCCCTGGTTGGTTCTAGCACATGTTGAGAAAGGAAACTATCTTGTACTAAAACTAAAAACTTGTGGTCCTCACTCCCCATACTCTGTAGAGATTTCCATTGTATATGCCCATGGTTAAAGTCCCCCATAATAATACAGTTCCGTTTGCTTACTTCCCTTATAGCGTTTTGTATTTTTTCATTCTCTTCTATGCTTATGTTTGGACTTCGATAAACTAACCCAACTGTTAACGTTGAGTTTCCTGTAACTATGTTACACCAAACAGCTTCTTCGCAATATGCTTCTCTTTCTAATTTTATTTCATAAGCCTGGATAGATTCTTTAATATATAAAATAACTCCACCTCCCTTTCTTCCTATTCTATCTTTCCTAAACATTACATATCCTGTTAGTCCCAATTCGGCATCTGATATATCAGTGGTGGCCCACGATTCGGTTATACCTATTATGTGAGGGTCAATATCTTCTACCATAATGTTTAGTTCACTTCTTTTGTTTACTATGCTCCTTGCATTTAAACAAATGCATTTATATCCTGATTCAGAACAGTTTTCCAGGCTGTTCTTTGCCGATTTATTTCTGCTGTCTTTATCTATGCCTCCAGTTTCAGGCTTCTCTGTGAATCCCCCCTGCGAATAATAGCTATACAAACAATAATAGCGATACGAACAATGATAAACTACAAACAAGAATAGTAATGCAAACAATAATAACAATAAAAAAAAATAATAAACAATACAAACAATAATAAACAATACAAACAATACTATCAAGACAAACAATAATAGCAATACAAACAACAATAGCAATACAAATAATACAAATAATAATACAGGTATTAAGAACGATAGCAATAGCAGTAGTAATACTAACAATAATAAGACTGACCATAAGGAATGTACGGACGGATCATTATTTTATTTCCGCGGCAGACAATAATGAAGTGCCATGCAGTGTTTTTGGACGATTCGAGCGCACAAACTCGACAGCTTAAGGGGAATGTCAATCAGGTGACGCCTGCTGCCTCGCCGAACAAAGCGGTTCCCAGCGTCCAACGACAGATGACAGGCACACAACGAAGGCGACAATCACTCACACACGGGCGCGCGCCCTAGATTCGGGGCGGAGATAAACCGTCCGCAAAGCGACCGCGCGCGTGTCACACTCGCGGCTCACGACGTAATTACAAGGTGTTTGAACGCGGGGGTCGGCAGCGCCTTTAGCTGTTTTGTCGCCCCGCCTCCGTAGTTTTGCGATCTCTGTCGGCGGCTCCCTGGGATCAAATAGAGGTCCGACGGGGTTAACAGGTGCCCCGTTTAACCTACACCTGAGCAGGTGCTCTCATGGGGGATATAATTATCGTGTACACCCGCTTTACGTACGGCATTTGCACCGGTGGCGGAATTTAATTTGACTTCTGCCTATGTCGCTGTTTGAATAGCCTGCAATTTGTCGCTGAGTCTAAACGGGCATTTAACGGCCTACGGGAGAACGGGCGTGAAACCGCCGTTCATTATGTCGTAGCTTTGTACGTAGCAGTAGAATCAATCAAAGGATACACTTCCGACCAGATGGTTAAAGATGCCGTTAGATTGGGGAAATGTATTAAGATAAAATGTCGCCGGGTGAAACGTGCCTGGATTATAAAAAAATGGGTTGTCAAGGCCGCGGATAAGTCACACGACATCATTCCTCTGTGATACGTCAGGTTAGGTGCTTGATTGAGTCCGGTGACGTCCTGAGGTGGGGACCAAATGGTCAGTACGAATGTTCCGTTGCAATACTGGGATGGAATACAGACTCTGCTTACCATCAAGTTATAGTTGACTATCAACGTTACTTTGACTAGAGCAGTGTTGTTTTTTAATAAAAATTACATGCACATATTTGATATGCTTATGTTTGTGTGTTTTTGGTTTGCCTTAATGAACACCATAATTTTTATTATTATTTAAATTAATTGACTTCGTAATAGTTAATATGTTCGTAATAGTTAATATTCCTATAGTACTTGCATTGCAATTAGCACTAACTACTCATTCTCAACAACCAATTATATGTTATTGGCAAATTACTTTATTTGATCGTCTTTATTATGATCTTGGTCACTTTTGATTTGGTGACATTTCGTTCGGTGACGTTTTATTCCAATGACACCGTTAACAGGTAAGTTGTTAGGTCTATAGCGCGGAATCTACTCCTTCGAACTGCATTGGGCTTTACCCATGACTCCCTGGCTGATTAGTTCAAACGAACACCATATCGACTCCACTGTGAAGCATTCAGCCACGCTGCAATTATTGCGCGAAGACTATTCGTATACAAAGATCTGCTACTGTTTAGAGCCATATGCACATGTATGCAACTGGGTGAACTGTATATATATATATATATATATAGTATCGTGGAGTGAACGAACTTGTCCAGTGTTTCAATCGGCAGCGTGGGGGTTCATACCAGGAATCTCTCGATTTAGAGTCAGACGCCCTAAACACTATGCCACCGCGCTACATCGTTCTCTTCCCCTAGTGTTCATATCTCGCAGCGTCACCAAACAGTGTAACTAAGCACCCGGGAACGTGGGTAATCAGAATGTATATGGCGAGATATCCAGGGAAAATACACACATATCTGTATCATTGGTAAATCGTGTGACTTGATTTGTTTGATCATGATTTTGTTCCGAGCCTGCGCACACAAAATAATACGAAAATCCGAGATGTGCTGATAACAATACGCCCGGTTCGAAACGATTGCAATCGTTCAGACCGCGATAATCTGCAGTAATTGTCCTATTAACGAGCCGTGCACCGGTAAATGCGCACAGTATAATCGCTAATCCGTCGCTCTCAACGAATTAACTGGCGCCACAAAAAAGTTGCGCAGTATTGCATTTTGTCTTGCGTATAATGTAGATTTTTTATGCGGTTAATTTCATCATTTGTCGTAATTTTGAGTGACGATTAATGCACGGAGTTGACTCTCGCGAACGCGTATACGATGTGTGCATGTACTG
>OZ023217.1:42260844-42318344 GCA_963995525.1 Escarpia spicata
TGTACTGGCCATGCCTTCAATCACATTATCATCGATTACAAATATTGTGTTAAAGAATAACATATACTAGGCCGTTACGATAAAGAAATCGACAAGACGTGACCGCAGGGCAACAACGCCAAAGGACACCGGCGACAGAGATTATACCTGATGATGTCATTGTTTGCAACAACAACTGGGATATAGTCCAGTACGCCGTTGGCACGATCGATTGTAGAACATTTCTAATAGTTCACGAGGATGGTTTCCTGGAACTATATACATAACCGAAATCTAACCTTTGTTTAGTTTAGATTCTTGTTTGGCCAATGATTAATATGCAACGTTGCTTGCAGAAATATATAGATAGAGATTATTATAACGCAGCTTAAGCAAAATCGTTGCTAAATATAATATTATTTGCATAGCCATGCGTGGTTACCAAATAGCAGCTGTCCTCAACGTCGATAAAACGTTACAAAAACGTTATTTCCACATATAATAATTAAAATTATTCCATAAAATGTATCATATTTGCCTAATGTTGCTACTTATAGCAAATATATGTTAACCATACATTTTATTGAACAGCTTGATTTTTATTCTGCGTGAGATTATGATCAAAACAACATTTAATGTTGATACTCCCAATAACCTGCTGCAATATACAGCTGTATAGCTACAACCATTGGTCCCTGTGATTCATCAGTCGTAACAACCATGACATGGAAACTGTGAAAAATCAGACGCTCACAGAAACCATGTACTGCCTTCACCACCGGTCCCAGACTTGTCAATAATGTCTAAATCTGCCCCACGGTCCATCTGATAACGAACAGTTATACACAATCCTGTACGCAATTAACACACCATCGCGCGTCTTTCGTTTCATACGGGCCAATTCTTATTTTATGACGACACCGGGTCAGAGGTGAAATCGATGCAATGAAAATTGCGTAGTGCGTAACTGGAGAGACGGAATGGCGCCGTCTTGTGTTACAGGGAGCTAATGAGTCCTTCCCTGCGGGAACGAACACTGACTGGGGAAAATCAGACAGTGCATTTCACCGCAAAGCTGACACATGTGGGATATACGGCAACGCGGGATATAAGGCGACGTGGTATATAAGGTGACGTGGTGTATAATGTGACGTGGAATATAATGTGACGTTGGATATAAGGTGACGTGGGATATAAGATGATGTGGGATATAAGGTGACGTAGGAGTTTTGCGGGAATAAAATTGAGCCAGTGTTCGGTGATTGTTTCGTCCATTAACGTAGAGAGAGGTTATTTAGATTGTTCGTGGAAATTGCTTAAATCAAATTTCAAGATACAGGGTATATGTATTCCGGCCGCATGCACGCTGTGGTGTCAATGCAGGCATTTGTTGCCGCCTGCGTCCTCATCATTATATATAAAACGATTATGCACAGGTCCGATAAACAGACGCCAAAGGTTTATTTGTAAACTGCAAAGATGCAATGTGAGAGTCATTTTTTAAATAAATATAAAATATTCGAATTGCGATGTACTGATAACAAGCATTTATAATCTTCCCGTATCTAAAGAAAAAGAAGACACCCAAAGTTTATTATTACTGAACATTCTTCAGGATAGTTCGTTTTCAAATTAGAAACTTTCATTTTTCATATCCAAGAATCATGTTAAATTACCTGGTAGAGGCTTTCGTTGACGTGTCACGCCGACTTCATCAGTACCTATGACGCTGAATGACGGACATCCATCCCAATTTAAATGTTATTATTTTAAATACATAAAATGTATTAATTAAACATCCTTGTTTATGATGTATATATATATATATAAGCATATATAATATATAAGTATAAGTATGCGTGAATACAATTTCGAGATTGCTCAATATAAACCGCTGTACACATGTAACAATTCAATTAGTTATTTAGACTGATGTTGACAATTCGTATTATCGTATTATTTTTTTCTTTTATGAATACATTGTATATTATTGTTGTGATCTTATCATAATATTAAATGTTAGGTTTTACTAACAATTCCCCTGTCAAAATATTTACCACTCGCCTTTTCTTCCCGCATCGTTCTCTCAGTCGAGTTATCCTATGGCATACTCTTTCCCAATCCCTTTATTGAATTTAACTTATTATAATTATGCCGAGTACCGAGGACTAGTCCCGTAGGTGTCCGAATAGATTCTCGAGCACTCACCTGTACCTAGGTAATATTTAATAAATTCATGAAATGCGTCATCATAGAAACTAACATGCACCCCCAGAGCCGTGTAACGGCTAAGAACAATCAACACTTCTTGGAAGTTTGCCCGCATAAGTCACACATATTTCAATCAGCGTTTTTGATCAATATTGGCCTGCAGGGCGTTATTAATGAAACGCGTATTTTCTCATATCATCTTCCCATAACCGACATATTGCAGCGTGCAAAAAAATCTACGGGTCACTGCAAGTGCGCGCGAAATGAATAATAAAACAATGGCGTATTACTGAATGCAACTCCGCGGGGGACTATCGACAACTCAAAGCTCGTGTGTAGTCATTTTTTTTTACAAGAAAAGAGTTCACCACCGGCCAAACACGTGACTTGTTTTAACATTCATTTGAAGACCAATAACGTGCGTCTGCAATGCACGGGTAAACTTTCCACATTTTCGATTTGATAGTCTAAGCATTTGACAACATCCCCAGCGTTGTCAGTCAGAAATCGGTTACAGCAATCCGCTTGCCTAGCTATTAGCTTGCAGTCGGCATTTAGTGCGACAGAGAAAATTGGTAACTATATTAAAGGGTAAATTACACCCGCTGTGGTGAGGTATATAAATGATTTAATTGTCGCGCTGTCCCGTTTGGAATTGGTAGCGAAATTTAGCCGTTTAATAGGCGTGATAATGCGTTTGGACGGAAGGTGATTTTGCTGCCACCGGGATAATGGTTTGTCGTTAAAACTGAATAATAGGAACAACGATGGTATCGCACGATACGCTGACAAAACATACTCGGCACAATGGGTACATGAGACAGTTCACAGAAACAAATTAAAAGACACCTTACGCTGAAACATTCGCCGCTTGTGAAGTCTGGTTCCAATGCTGCGGAACGCGACGTTTATATGCGAATAAAAAGGTTGTATTGTTCGAAACTACACCAGAACCAACAACTGATTATTTTGTTTGACGTTGCCGAAAATGCGCCATGCACGCACTGGCCTAAACTCGGTGCTGATTTCAATTCACTCCTTATAAAAACCTTTAAATATACGTTCACTGACAGATGTTGCTTTAATCAGCATGTCCAGGCACACTTATTATTATCTATCAAATTGTTTGACCTCCTTTTTAGTTCCAGCCTCAAGTAAAATACATAAGCTCTTTCAAACATTCTTGAAATCATACGATCTTCCCGACACTGTACGCCATTTGTAATTTCGACTTGCAAGGCACGTCCTCCTTCTACTTCGATAATAAACCAATAAGCACCACTGTTTTGATTATTCATCCACGTTCGGTAAACCATTTAATAAATATTCTCATTCGTTTATGTTAATTATGTATAATTATGTTATCATAATTTGGGTTGCAGCGGAAATAGATTAAGAATCCCTGCTACACTTCACATACATGGGCCAGTGCTTGTAAACCCAGACAGGGTCCCTGTATCATATCACTTACCCAACGTACACAACAAGCAGGTCTAGTTGTACAAATGCTATCCAGTTTATTAAAACTAATGACAATATGTTAGAGAATTAATGTTTTGGAAAGCTGATGCGTCAATCTGACTAGAAGTATTTGTTTATATTACTCAGTTTATGCGTAACTTGTCTTTATTGAAGAAAACAGGTTCACAGAGTTTGCAAATTATTTTTTCAATAATACTCTTCCAAATGATAATTTTTTTAAACAGAGACATATTAATTGTACTCAACAATCACAAGTGTACGCATATAGTCATTGACAATCGTCGAGTAATTGTACACGCTCTCAATTGCATTGATCATAAATGTAAAACATGGTATTCATATTCAATTCAATTAACAAAGACATTGTTCATGATTACAAGCACGATAACATTTTGTTGTATATCTGTGTTGCGTCCGGTACCAATCATAATGCAAGTATTACAATAAATTGGTCAATTCTAAACCCAGTTGAATTAGATTTGTTTGCATCTGTTCCGGCTGTCTCTATGTTATCATATATCTGCATGGTAACAATCAGGAAACTGTAAACAATATACAGATCATTAGGCTGGTAATGCAAATAATATTGATTGTAATCATTGTTACTTGCAAAAGTACTCTCAATCGATAACACTAATTTTATAAGTAATCGCATTCGAGATGTTGCACACAAATGTTAATAGTAATCGTTAATGATTACATCTGTGATACAATCGCCCATCTCTCTTTTAACACAAAGTACGAAAACATTATGTTGTATTTAGAAACAAATCGGGATCTTAGTTCTAAACATAATTAACATATGGTATATGTGCCTTCAATATTAAACAGACGCGGCGGCTCAGTACATAACGTAAATTACGAGAAACAAAAGGTGTCAAACAATTATGTAGTAGTTGCCATCAATATGCGAGGTGGTTTTAATACTATACTAACCTAATTTAACCTATGTTCCTTAAGATACATTATTACAAATACACGTTTAAACTAAATGGAGGTTGTCTGTTTCGACAGGTGACGAATAACAAGACGTTCGCTAAATCAGTTGTCCACAGGCGCGTGGGAATGAGCTAATTTCAAACGTTATGGGTTCACGAAAAAGTGGCCGTGAATTCGAGACGGTACGCGCTTGCATCTGGAACAAAATGCTTATGGACATGGATATGGACATATTTGAGGGGTGTTTGTGGGCGTGTCGTTGACGAAAGGATCCCCGCGTATGTAGACACAATCGTATTGTTGACGTAGTTGCTGTTGTTATTGTAGCAATATCTGACGGAGAGCTTCTCACGTGTTGATTTTGTCGAAAATATATGTGCAAATATGTTTAAATCCGAGTCGTTATTTTGCGTACATCACTAAAGCTAGGATTCCATATGCACGAACACATGCGAAATGGGGAATACCCCTGTAGTGACGTCATTTCTGGGAATTTCCTATCCGATTCCTCTGCGGATTCGATTCGATTCGATTCGCTGTATAGAGCGATTCAATATGCCGCAGCCGCATCCGCATGAACAACTTAATTCGCCTTCGTACTTACGGAACTATTTCTATTAATTTCTACTGTTCACTTTATTCATAGTTTTGCCGCATGCCGCATCCGCACGCCGTTTCCGTGCCTTTGGAATCCTAGCTTTAAACCTCAACGTTGTCGCGTATGGTAAACCAAATAATGACTTATCCCCGATCAGAAAACATGCTCCCGATGATTATTAATGGCCGCTCTCATTTCGTCATCGTCACTAGTAGTGGGCGGGCCGTCTAGTGTGAGTAGTACCCGCCATATGCCACTCTTTTTTCTTCTCTTGCTCTAAGTGGTTCAATGATTTATGGCTTTCGGTAGACTGGCGTCACACACGTTCAATAAACAATGTATGACAGCGTTGGGAAGTTGACAGGTCTAAATCAACAAGTCCTACTAATGACACCAACGGCCTGAAAGCCGGTTCTGGAATATGGATAATTTAAAACGTTTACCGAGAAATATATAATATTTCTTATATATATATATATATGTGTGTGTGTGTGTGTGTGTGTGTGTGTGTGTGTGTGTGTGTGTGTGTGTGTGTGTGTGTGTGTGTGTGTGTGTGTGTGTGTGTGTGTTTGATACTACGTAGAAATAATACGACCACGTTACATCAGCAACGACCTCCCTGCACGAATCGTATCTTATTTTCTCCAGTTATTCCATATATATATATATATATATGTGTGTGTGTGTGTGTGTGTGTGTGTGTGTGTGTGTGTGTGTGTGTGTGTGTGTGTGTGTGTGTGTGTGTGAGTGTGTGTGTGTGTGTGTGTGTGTGTATATATATATATATATATATAACGTGGTCGTATTATTTCTACGTAGTATCAAACAATGGTCAGTGTCTTTGTGTTTCTTTCTTTTGTTCTTTCTTTTATTACCTTTTTAAACAATTGTTTTCTGCCAAGCCTCCCTATAGACTTATCCTGTCTTCTTCGTCATTGTGTTCTTTCGATGTCATCTTATTTTCACTGTCTTTCAGGAAAAACCCACACCATTAATTTCGTTCGTTCTAACTTATACATTAATAAATGGTATGTGTGCGTGCGTGTACGTGCGTGCGTACGTGTGTGTGTGTGCGAGCGTGTGCGTATGTGTGTGCGTGTGCGTGTGTGTGCGTGTGCGTGTGCGTGTGTGTGTGTGTGTGCGTGAGTATGTACGTGCATGCGTGCGTGCTTGCCTGTTACGTGCGTGCATGCGTGTGTGTACACATACGCTAGCTCAGTTTCAGTTAGAATGCCATCGTTATTTTAATGATAATCCATTTTAAGACTCGACAATGTTGAAAACAAATTGACGCTCGACTTTCCAGCTTAATCTCTGCCACTATGGTCCTTATTACGATGTCATGTTTAATATTAAAAGTAGTATTTACCGCAAATAATAGACATCCACACGGGTGGATGAATAGCTGATGTTTCCAATTTTACATAGGATGTGGCTCACCAGCAAATAGCATTGTAATAATTATTATAATACGGCGCCCCTATGCAGCTTTTGTGCAAGTTCGGTTTTTCACAGTGCAAAATAATTGCCTATCCACCAAGTTCACCCTATTGTAGAATAAGTTACACAAGTTTCAGCGTCACCTCGCCAACACCACACATCCACTGTGCAGGAATATGTGTAAGTGGTGCCAAAACACAAAACTATATAGTGTAGAAATATAAGTCAACAGCACAATACCATACTGCTTGAAGATGTGTCCAGACTACACAACCGTATTGTAGTGATTTGTGCCAACAAAACAAAACCACACTACTGGAATATGCTTTAAGACCACAGAGCCGTAATGCAAAACACATTTCAATATCTTAAAAACATAGTGAGGAATATAAATTATGTTAAAACTACGAAACCATAGTGCATGAATACTGAATAATCACAACCACAAAGCCTCAACGCATCATATCAACACCACAAGATCGTTTTTACAGGAACCTGTCAAAAATCAAAAATACAAAACTGTAGTCCAAGAATGTTTCAACATCACACCAGCTTGGCGCAAGAATAAATAGAAATGGTGTCAACCACACAAACCGCATTGTGTAGAAATATAATTCAACAGCACAATATCATAGTAGCGTAGTAAGATGTGCCAACACAACAAAACCTGGAATATGATTCAGAGCAACACAACCGTATAGGGCGTGAATACGTCAACATCACACAGTCATAGTGTAAGAATATGTGTCAACATCACGAAACATTAGCGCATGAATATATGTAAAACTATAGCGCATGAATATATATATATATATATATATATGTATATATGTATATGTCAACACTACAAAACCACAGTGCAACATGTCAACCTCACAAAACTGTAATACATGAATATGTATTAACACCACAAAACCACAGTGCTGGAATGTGTGTCAGTACAACATTTATATACCCATAGTGTGAAATCGTTATAATGGGCACACAATGCAGGAATATGTGGACCAGACAACAGTTGTTTGAAACTAGGATGTGATGACACCCAATATAGCGGCCTTTACTTCCTTGTATTGAGTGCGTTGTATTGTATGACGGCAGAGATCACATATCGCATGTCTGTTTCCATAACAAAGTAAACGAAGTGACAATCGACTAAATGTGCTTTCGAGCGCAGCCTAAACAATGGCTCAGTTCTGTTTAAAAATTCAGTCCAACTGAAAAGTTGCCAATAAAAAATTATTCTGATCTGAAATATAACAGAATGTACTATGGTTTCTTATCACCTAAGATCTATAGCATAGTAAAATTAATCTCACCTTTTGTTTTCAAAAGCAACCTTTATTTCTGCGTAGTTATTCTGGATTTGTTGTAATAAACCTCACGCAGCTACATATCAAAATATTGGACAGCTTTCCGACGCAAAAAAAACATGCCGATTGCGTGACGCTCCACCGCGGAGATTGGCGTTTTGCTCAAACAGTGCTACATAACAATTAATTAAGGCGATTTTTCCGAGGCATTCAGTTCTAGGCACCCCATTCCGAGACCCCGTCGTCAGAGGCCTTCGTTTCGAGGCACCCCCCGTCTGTCCAAGGCACTTGCTGACGCCAACAAGGCACCCAGTAGCGGTCTCGGAGGCATGCAGTCGATATATTAATTTAGTTTCTGTGTTCTGCAGCTTGCGTCAATTCGACGTCGCAACCTGTGATGCCTGAGGCAGTTGGACACTGCAATGAACGACAGCTTGCCAACTACATGACCACAAGAACAGCTATAGTTACGGAACTGTTCGTGCATGCATACCACATTGTGCGGTTGAAATCCGTATTGTTGACTTGAAATTCCGTATAAATCCTTATGTACAAATGTGTGTAAAGCGCTATGAATATGGTGCTATATCAAATAATAATAATAATTATTATTATTATTAGTAACCTTTATACTGTCTTTCAGTTGTCAAACGGTCTATATCACTTATTCCAATGATGGCATCATCTATTGATATTAGCTACACAACTCATCTAAACATATAACCAAATACGCCAGATTTTGTTGAAAATCATAGATTGCCTTGCTCCATTGATCGGTGTACGAAACATAGGCCTATGTCTACATCGAAAAAAATTCGCTAGTGTTTGTAAAAAAGGTAAGTTCTTTTATAGCGCAGTAACCAGTCCCCAGGACTGTTCAAAGCGTTTTACACTTTACTCCCTGGCAGACCTGTTCAATCAACACCATCTCGACTTCGCTGGGAAGCATCTAGCCAAGCTGCAATTAATGCGCGAAGACTATTCGTACATACATATCCACTACTATCTATAGCCAGATACTCATTCGTACAGCTGAGTGTACTGGAGCAACGTAGAGTGGACGAACTTGCCAGAGGTTCGACATCGCAACGTCTGTCATGAATCTGCCTAACCTCAGAATAGTTACCACGGTGTGGTATATATGGACCCCTTGGGAAATCTTAAACGATTTATGTATTCAGAGATTTTAAAATTATTAATTATCAAAACAATGTTTAAAAAAACGAAAAAGATATTTCACTGGCAATTGTTGATATATATTGATAAGGTGTGAACATGTTTTTTTGAAAACTGTTTGTTTTTGTTGTTATAGCAGTACATCAATGCACCATTTCTAACTCACTCAACACATTAAATATTATTTTTTCAAAGAGGTCTATATTCCACGCTGTAGTAAACGGACCCCAGTCCATATATATCACAGGGTCTATGCATTTACAATATTACACCAGCCGTCTTCTTCTCAACATCCTGAAAATCCATCCAATAGGCCTATATGCGGGAGATTCGTGCAATGTGCACTTGTCTGTTTGCAACCCATCGCATTTGCTGACTTACGTAGTTATTGCGTCCGTCTTACATTTATACAGTTATTTTTTTAATAAGTTATTCCATCTGTTTAAAACTGATATGTATATAGTTATCCTTGGCTGTTTAATTACAAATATTGTTACAGTCGTCGGTTTGGAAAATTATTCAATCCGTTTAATATCAGTGCAGTTATCCTGCAATAAGAACAAGAGCGATGACGTAAATAATTGTTTCCGCTGTCATCACACGCGCCATTTTGTACGCGATATACCAACATCGTGACGTAATCAACTTGTACCTTATATGGTATGTTACCCCTCCACCTTGGTTATATTCTCCCCTGAAATATTCAAGAAATATGAAGAAGTACAAATCTAAATTTAGTTTACACGTGTCATATATGTCAACATGTGTACGTTGTAAATATATTGGTAAACTAAGATAACTCCACACATTTAGACTCATATGACTTAAAAACCTCTATATTTACAAGGTACGCGTCTCCTAATCCGACAGTCACTTGGACCCCATCTCGCAAATGAGCAAGATAATAAGTGCTGCTTAATGATATACTACTGCTCCGCTGTTGAGGGGAGGTATCCAAGGTCCGGAAGATATCAAGAAGGGCAAGATAGACACGTTTAACTAGTTTCCCAAGCTCTCGGTTCATCTTGTGATATTTAGTAATCAAAATACATTTCCAACACAAATTTGGCGGTCAGCTTCGTCTTGGATGCACACATACAATTGAACCTTTACGTGTTAATCAAACACTCATATCGGTTGTTATCTCCGCAAAGTATATCATGCAGTATATCATTCTAATATTGCAACGTTTACCATTTTAGTAACGCATTGGGTCCATCTAATATCGGTTTCCTTTTGGACACATATTCTGTATCCTTTTAATACGCTACACCTATTAATTTGGAGACTTATTTAACTTTCTAAAATTGCGAACATTTCGAAAGGAATAGTAGTCCTCTAACAGTTAGAGCTATCCTTTGGAAACTTATGTTAGATGTCTTCCTTATAATTATTTACCGTTGTCCTGATCGTTCGTTAATTGTGATTTATGGTAACCGTGTCTAATATTGTTTGTGTTTAGTGTACGTAATTTAGACAGTCTATAATTCTGCTGCCGTTTTCCTTCTGGTAATTCGTTATATCCAATAATTATTACTACAAATAATGTATTGCGCCCATCAAATATTACTATTATTACTACTGTTATCTTTGTGTTACGTCGATGTATCCGTCTAAAGTTGATTTGTTGTTATCCTTGTGTTAACTTAATACTATTTATCTGTCAGTCGTTAGCAAGGTAGTAATTCGTCGTGTGCGGTTAAAGAGGGTTTGTAAGTTTCGTTAGTGAATTATTAGCAGGAACTTCGCGGAATCGGTCGGATTTCATCCGTATTGTGGTTTGGTGTGTAGGAACCTGGCAACTTCAAAGGGATTTGATGGTGTGAACGCCTGCCTCAGCAAAAATGCCACTTACAGACAAAAACGGCTCTTTCGTATTTCAATGTTTCCTTACAATTTGAACATTTCGCAGGCGCAGCTTTCAAATTGTTAACGCTGTTTAGGGTTCGTTAAACGCAATTTGGCGCACAGTATCCCGTGTCACAATCTAGTATTAAGAATAATATTTAAGAATAATATACAAATAAATGTCAGTCATTGAGGAAATGGCATCGCCCGTTGATATCAAGCATTTGTCCTAATGGTGGCCCATGGCAAGCTGACGAGCCGGCGAAACTAGCTTCATCGTTGCTATGCGTTAATGTACGTAATTCGTTGCGAGAGTATAACAGAAAGCACTCTAAATGACAAGACACAGCCATCGATTGACATGTTACCGATGGCATAATCGGATAAAGGAGTGTATATCCTTTGTCGAACGGCGATTATAGCGCATAAATATTTGACGCTAAATCGTCTCTCTACCGCTGGCTTTGTAGTCGCTTCCACGGTTTAGTGCGCGTAATTCTATAGGCAGATGAGAGCGCTTCGCTGCCGCTGTTTACGCATCGAAAGTCAGATTTGCAATCACTTTAGACCGGATTCTGCTGTCTGTGAATACAACATACATACTGGGCTGCTTTGTTGTAGTAGGTATTTATGCGGTGGCTGTACATTTGATACGATAATAGGCGCCGTAGTGAAATTCCAACTGTGGCAGGAACCGCTAGACATTCCATCTGCCGTATTACGTGGAGCGTCACAGGAAAGTAGACCTGATCTGTTATGATAAAGTCCTTTCACTGAGTTAAATCCGGGTAGAGTTAATTTGGGCGTTTAGGGAAACTCTTGTTATACAGCTAGTCGTCGCACATTAACGAAAATTATATGGTGCAAGCGGTGTCGACCAAAGGCGTCTAAACGGAGTGGCTACGGATACCAACCAAGCATATGGAAATATTGTATAAAGCGTGATTTAAATCTGAGGGAGGAGAAATGTATCGTTATCAATATGGGAGATTTTAACAGAAAATTCCCCAGTTTCTAAATGTGTAATTAATCCAACACAGACGGTAAAGAATATAAAAATCCGCATATTGCTTACTATAAAAGTTCACAAATGTTGACTTTTTATCTATTTCGGGTTGTTCATTTACAAAAGTGGGCTGAAATTATAAATGTATGGATAATAAAAGCCAGTATTTCAGTCCAGCGCTGCTTTATTTTCAGTAAGCTACATTAAGACATATCCCAGATTGTTCCGTGGATGCGCATTATTACTTGTGTGGCTGTTTAAACACACACATGCACACATGCACACATACACGCACGCACGCACGCACGCACACGCACACGCACACGCACACGCACACGCACACGCACACGCACACGCACACGCACACGCACACGCACACGCACACGCACAACCATGTCCACAGCCACACCCACACTCACATCCACACCGACACCGACACCGACACCGACACCGACACCGACACCGACACCGACACCGACACCGACACCGACACCGACACCGACATCGACACCCACACCCACACACACCCACACACACCCACACACACACACACACACACACCCACACACACACACACACACACACACACACAACGACACCCACACCCCCACCCGCACCCGCACACGCACCCGCCACGCACCCGCACCCGCACCCACACCCACACCCACACCCACACCCACACCCACATACATTCAGCTGTCGTTGATTGTCCATAGCATGCACATTTAATTTTTATTTAGTCACTTTCATTAAAGAAGCCGCATATGCATCGAAAACTATAATCTGATCATTTGTACAAAAACACTCAACACGAAATGGCCCTACACGAAAAACGACTTAAATCTAAATGTCATCGCCAGTCAATACGGCGTTCTAGCGCTTTGACATTTGACACGCAACGTTCTTTCGACTGTCTCGCTCAGCTGTTACACAATTGCTGTCTAATCTGTCGTCTATCGGTCTTATTTACATGATTCAGCCGGCATTACACGTATTGTTTCTGCGGATTCCCGCTGATGACAAGACTGGTCCCGACGCCAGTCGTGAGGTTCGTCTCCCTCGCCTTCCCGTTGGGAAGGGATCGCCGCTTGCAGCGCCGATATCTCGCTGGGACGCGCGCGACTAGACGGGCTGATTTCGGCGACGTAATCACGCCTGAATGAGACGGATTTTGAGGGGTGTGGCCATGACGTTGTACGGCGAAAACGAATGAAAGAATCGACCCAGGCCGATGAATCGATACGTCTGCGGTAGAAACAGTGTCTGCAAGTCGGGGTCGCTCGGAGGGTCAGTCTAATCAGACGACAAGCTGGCTCCGTTAATTAGCGACAAGTATTTGAGAGACTGTCGTCGTTACTATGTACCTGCCAGCTAAATGATGGCATTGTGTCGGTTATTAGGGAACACAGGTTGTGTCCTAAGGGAAATGCTTGGCTGGTAAACATGCCGACAACACACAAACAAACAAAAAACAAACAAGAAGCAAACACACACACACAAATAAACAAACACGTAAACAACAAACAGCGTACAAGTAATTAAAGGTATTAAGCAGGCAAGCAAGGAAACAATACACAAAACGCTCATAATGTGCACGCACGCACGCACGCACGCACGCACGCGCGCACACACACACGCGTACACATGTACATGTATACACGCACGCACGCGCACACACACACACACACACACACACACACACACACACACACACACACACACACACACACACACACACACACACACACACACACACACACACACACACACACACACACACAAATACATACACACACGCACACACACACACGCACACGCACACGCACACGCACACGCACACGCACACGCACACGCACACGCACACGCACACACACATACATGCCCCCACGCGCGCGCGCACATACACCCCCATTAACATATTTGTAAAAACACATTAAATTAGTTACAATAAGACAATTTCAAATTTGATTGAATGATAAAAACATAACACTATTCAACATAAAGGATCAGACAGACGCGATCAATACAAAACGACACAACAACATGACGACAGAGCGAAAACAAAACAAAGCGAATAACAATGTATTTAATTAATTTTGAGCATATTCAACAATTCAGTAAACCCCAAAACAGTTTACAATAAGATTCCAGGTATAGTTGTTCCCTTTAAGGTCACCGCTTTTAATACTTCCTTCTCAGTGCTATTCATTATGGAAACGTAAATGTAGCTGATTTCTATCATACGACACAACAGCTGGTTTGTACAAATTTGCTTTGTAGTTTTTTTTAACAATTATTGGAAAGCTGTTACACACTATTACACAGTTCTTTACAGGATTTGGTTAAAATTCGGCGAGAAAATAACATAAGTGGCTCCACTCTAGATCTATATAAATACAATTGTATAAGTCTAGTCACATTTTTTCTCACTGATCTAAAATCCATAAAATTGACCACAGTTATTATTTCCATACTTTAACAAAGTAGGCATACTTTTATTAAACCAACTGCACATAATAATTAGACTACTCATAGTGCGAACACCAATTTGCCTGACTCGAGATTGGCTCAATTACTTGGGGAGGATATTTGAAACGGAACAATCCACTAGCAGTGACTATATTCAAATAAAAGAAACAATCCCCCGGTATATTTTCTAATTATTCTAAAAGTGTTTAAAAAGAGAACTGTGGTGCTGTTTTGTTTTGTTTTGTGTATTCAGAACACTACGTAATCGTAGTAGATGTAGTTAATTACACATAATGTCAGTTATAATAACAACTTAAGATAATAATAAAAAGTATGTTAGATTATATTTAAATATTATTCAATAAAGAATATAACCACACATATATTTTTATTATATAAATATAAATAATACTTCTACAAGCATATGGGTGTAACATTAATACAATAATTATATTATGTAATATAACTACCTTTAAGTCCGTCGCTCGAATCAGTGTCGAACTCATTTTTATCGTGAAGATGGCATATAACGAGTGAGTGTTTTGACCCTGTATGGCGTCTTTTGCACGTACGTTGCATTAGTATTTCGAACGGGATCGTATTTTGAGTGTCCTATATGATAGGACATTTTGTAATAAAGATATTACAGTTATGACAAAACAATATTACAAAAAAAGTTTGCATCTAGCCCGTCATACGTCACATTAACCAAAAATGCGTGTATTTCACTTTGAGTCCACATAATCGGATCTTGAACCCAGAATGTATTGGCATTGTGTGAACGATTTGAACCATTTATAAAGAAAGATACAACACGTGACCATCATTTGCACGCATTTATTTAATTGCCACACCTGTATTTTATTCAACCGCCTAATTACGTTAAAGCGCTTTGGTTTCATCTCTTGCATGAAATCCACATTCACAGATTGAGTAACGCAAACACATCGCTGTGCATTTCAAGTAGATACGAATAGATTCGGCTTCTGTGCCAAGCCGGCGGGCCCTCGTTTGAAGACGCCGGGTATATCTCGAGGGGCTGTGGTCCGGCGCCGTCACCGGACATGGTCATCGTCTGTAATCATTGGCGAAACGACTCCCTCGTGGGGTACTTCCTAACACCACGTCTCCCGTTGGGCAGTCCAGAATCCTCCCCGTAATGGGAACGGGCGTCTCCTTGCTTGTTTGGCTGCCGCATGCAAGGCAACAATACGGCAATTAAGATCAAAGATCGTCTCCGTAACATTTGTTGAAACAGAGCTGCGAATGACTCGTTACACTTGTTTTATGGCCAGCTAATTGGCGAGGAATCGGCGTGAAATCGTGAGAGTGCGTGTTTGGTAATGTGGGTGAATCGTGCGATATTCGCAACTCTGGGAACTGTAATACGGGGGAAGTTAATTCGGCGGATTTAACAAGGGTTTACCAATGATGCCGCCCAAAGCTATAAGCACCAGCCAAAGCTATAAGCGCCAGAAGGCAAGTGTATGAATAAAGAAGCCTTTAGCTTGCCGATAGTCCACAAATATATAGCCCGTCTTTGTCAGATGTGAATTTGATATTTAAACACATTCACAATAATATATTGTATATTATGCTAACACTAACGCAAGCATTACATGGTGTATCCTGCATGTATATTAGCGTACACTGTGATAATGCGTACGTTATCATATCCAATCTACACTGTACCCTTTTAATGATGCTCTGTACCCTCTGATTCTACTGTCTTCTTTAAATTCGAACAAACCTAATTATTATGAATATTTTCATCACAATTCACTATTTTGTACAGTTCTGTTTCATCTCCTCTTAGTATTTGTGTATCAAGTGTTACTAAACTATAGTATATTTGTTGTCTTTCATAAGTGAGATCGTTCAGTTTCAGTTACGGAATAAGTTCAGTTGTTCTTCGTTGTACTTACTTTCAAACACTATACGTTAAACTAAACAAAACTGAAATATTACATTACAGAGTTAATCGATTGTAACCAATGAATACTCGTAGTACATAAGTATATCTCAGTCACTTGTATTTATATTATTCCTACTAATCGCGTTCCTTGTGTAGCCAAACAAGACAGTTATTTTAGAGCACAGGACGATGGCAACGACGGTCAACGAGGACGTCTAACTGCACAACTCAGCACAGTGTGACCCGGCACGTCGCCAACACGAGAAGACTATTTCTAGGATAGCTGACAAGATAAGATGACATGCATGTCTTCAGGGCACCTTGCTGTAGTTATGGTTCAGCGTATCATAGATTTCACAGGTGGGTCAATCGGTCGGGACAGGTTTTTTCGTTGCTGGATTATATAGCTGCTAATGACGGGATTGTTGCTAATGTCGTTGTTGTTATTACTTTTAGTGATATCAACGATATTAATGTATATGGCGGATTTAAGATGGATATGTGGAGCGCAGTGGCGCAGTGGTTAAATCATCGGACTCTCAATCGAGATAACCCGGGTTCAAATCCTACACTGACGTTCGATTGAACAGGTCTGCTAGGGAGGAAACTGTAAAACGTACGTCTCCTTCTGCTTGATTCACATGCACCGTCTTATATATCCAGTCTAGTAAAAACAAGACACGGACAAGAAAGCGTAGGCTATATAAATCTAGCCTGATCAACCAGAAGCCAGTCCGCGCACCAAAAATTACTGTTCACAGTCGGGGTGAATAAGACTCGAAGGATTGGGTTTGCGTGTTTCGAAGAGAGATCTGTCAGGGTCGTGGATGTGGTTGAGCCAGGTCAAATCTGCCGGCACAGTCCAATTTATATATTTCGTGTTTAACCATGTAGGTGTATGCAATCATGTTTGTCTCGATCTCGCTGTCTGTCTGTCTGTCTGTCTGTCTGTCTGTCTGTCTGTCTGTCTGTCTGTCTGTCTGTCTGTCTGTCTGTCTGTCTGTCTGTCTGTCTCTGTCTCTCTCTCTCTCTCTCCTCTCTCTCTCTCTCTCTCTCTCTCTCTCTCTCTCTCTCTCTCTCTCTCTCTCTCTCTCTCTCTCTCTCTCTCTCTCTCTCTCTCTCTCTCTCTCTCTCTCTCTCTCTCTCTCTCTCTCTCTCTCTCTCTCTCTCTCTCTCTCTCTCTCTCTCTCTCTCTCTCTCTCTCTCTCTCTCTCTCTCTCTCTCTCCCTCTTTCTCTCCATCATCGTATATCTCTCTCTCTCACCCTCCATATTTCTTTCTCCATCCCTCGTCTATATCCCCTCCTCCCTCCCTCCTACTCTCCCCACCCCCGCTACTGCTATGTAATATGTCCATGGAGTCTCATTAAGTACTACGTTTTTGCTAAAATATTAATGATTATATACACCCAAAATGACATACAAAAGACGAGGAATTATTTTATTACGAACAGCCGGAACGGACACATAAACAAAAAAGAAAATCAACAGTTAGACGTTAAATCCACCCTTAACGTTCTGTTACACACTTCGCAAATCACTCACCGCATCGGTTTATAATTATATTTAATACATACAGCGCATTGTGTGTTTGCAATCCCTTCCTGCCGGTCACCGTACCGAAACGCGAAGCCACGCCCCTCGAATCAAACGCCTCAAATCGACAAGGCCGTCTGCTGCCGCGCTCTTGCCTGTGGCGCGCGCGGCACGCGACGGCCGCTGCGATCTGATTGGTCGAGCGGGCCGACGCGTGACGGTAGCGGTGACAAATTACGGGCGATGCTGACGGCAGCGGCTACTGAGCGCGAGTAATGCGCCACTGCAGACAATGGGGCTTGTTATCGTGTATTGACATAACTACCCCGTACAGCGTGTGGCAGCGTAGGATTACTTAAGGAGACACGCGACCGTAGGTACACACACGAAACGCGCGCCGGACGAAAAGACGTGCGCTCAGAGAGACTCTCGCAGAAACGACTTTTGCGATACGCTCTCTCCCGGCGGAAATCAGTTTGGTGTAGACACGGAACATCGATCCAATATGAACGGAAACTCATTTATGGATTCGGCGACAATTTTTGCGAATGCCAAAGGTAAGAACGCATTTTCTAAATTGGTCGTTTAATCAGTTTTATTGCTACTCAATGTGTACGTAAACACACAATTGGGAACACCCGTTTGTGTGGCTGCAAGCGGATATAACAAATTATGCGTGCCGATTTATTCCCGATTACAATTAACCTGTCTCATTATGCATTTGTTTGACGTTCTAATAATATATTGTAAAATACGATATTAATATAGAACCGTAATAATCGCTGTCGATTACTGTTTGTTATATGAATATGTTGATGGTAATATTTTAGTAGAATATGCAAATAAAAATACCGAATATAAACATCAACATACAGCGAACAGGACATGTCAATTTAATATGCATGTGTACGTGCATGCATGCGCGCGTGTGTGTATGTATGCATATTTGTATATACTTACATACATACGTACATACGTACGTACGTACGTACGTACGTACGTATGTACGTATGTACGTATGTACGTATGTACGTATGTACGTATGTACGTATGTATGTATGTATGTATGTATGTATGTATGTATGTGTGTATGTATGTATGTATGTATGTATGTATGTATGTATGTATGTATGTATGTATGTATGTATGTATGTATGTATGTATGTACGTACGTACGTACGTACGTATGTATGTATGTATGTACGTATGTATGTATGTATGTATGTATGTATGTATGTATGTATGTATGTATGTATGTATGTATGTAAGTATATATGATTATGTATGTTTATATGTGTGTATATGTATGTATACATACATTTGTATATATGGGTATATGTATGTGTATGTATGTATGTGTGTATATGTATGTGTGTTTGTATGTGTGTATGTGTGTATGTATATGTGTATGTATGTGTGTGTGTATGTATGTGTGTATGTGTGCGTGTATATATGTGTGTATGTATGTGTGTATGTGTGTATGTGTGTATGTGTGTATGTGTGTATGTGTGTATGTATGTATGTATGTATATATATATATATAGCATAACTGGCAACGACTTAGTAAAATCGTTTAAATCGTTTAAATCGTACGGATCGTGATATTCCTACAGGTTCACATTACGGCATGTGAATTTAGCTCTGATTCCACCGGGCTTCCGTTGCGAGGTCATTGACAGTTGCCTCAGCTAGAATGTAGTTTCATGGTTTTATCGGCTGATGACTAATATATGATATGTTCTTGCTGTGATCCGCAGTAAAAAAAACTCTCGTGGTACAACCATGCTCCGGGAATCGGTTGTATAAACGACATGGCCGAAGCAACGAAATTACTCAACAATCATAGCGATATTCGCTACGATAACATCTGCGCGAAACGAAAAAATAACACTCATCAAAGTCGTTACTGACATATGATGCGAATTATGAAAAGCTGCGTCTAACATTTGATGTAGGCCGTTGTAAAAACGGACGTTTTGGGCTAGTTTGTCGAGTTGTAGTTTCTAAGTTGCGGAAGTGCCCGGCGCCTACGTGGCTCGTTTTGTTAGCCCCGAAATCGCTATGTTGATATATAATAATTAGAGTTTGATTTCTATACACTACGTACATTTTTTGAGCAGACGATAGTCGATATGTTACTAATACCCCGTACACACTTGCTTCTTTGAGGAGTCACCTCGTTCACAGGTTTCCAACTATAACACATATCGATGACCTGCTTAAGTACAGTACATACTACAGTGAAGCATGCACGCATGCGCGCGCACATACCCACACATGCACACTTATACATACGTACACGTACACACACGTGCACATGCACACACACGCACACGGACACCCACATGCATACTTATACACATACATACACACACGTACACACATATAGTACATGAATGCATGCACGGATGAGCGCACACATATACACGCACACACACGCACACGCACACGCACACGCACACGCACACGCACACGCACACGCACACGCACACGCGAACACACACACACATTATTGGCGCAATGCTATTGATATCATTCCATTGTCATCATCATTCCATCCACACAACCCTCCATTTGCTCCTGTCCTTCAGCCACCCGTCTTCCACTCCAGGTTACGCCGACGTGTTTGCTGGTCTTCCCCCGCTGATGGCCGCCGGGCTGTATCCCGGCCTTCCCTGGCTCGCGCCCGTTATCATCCCGACGGGAGTGGGACTCAAGGACCCAATGCACCCCCGGCATTCCTCGGGGAAGGCGTCCCTCCTTTCCTGTCACACGGCCGTCCCTCACTCGGGCTTGTCCCCCGTCTTCACCAGAGGTGAGTGTCTTGTGTGTAATGTCCCCTCGCTGTGATTCCCTTGTCTTAGTGCTAGGTATACACCTCGATATATATATATATATATATTGTATATTATATATTTTATACAGTTTATATAATATTATGATATATTTAGACATAATTTATTATATAACTAATATAGTTAATTATATAATTAATATATATATATAGATATAGATTATTATATATAGTTATATATAGTTATATATTATATAATAATAACACAAAGTTCCTTTTTGTCGTTCTGTGATCTTTATTCTATAGGTAGAAATTGATAATTTTCAATTGAAAAATACAACTTTGTTGACGCTGGGATAAGATGAATACAAAACGACAATGACTTTCCGCAGCAGCTTTTTATAGGGTATATAACTTCAGAAAAGCGCCGTAGCACAAAGTCCAAGGGAACTATCTTGTACTAGTTATGTGTTTTGCTATTTGTACATGTAACCGTACATAGTTCACAAAACAATTACAATGATAAATGTAATAAATACACTTTATTCGATATAATACAATACTAAGATATTACTCATACTATTAATACTAATTAGTATAAATAAATACTCAAAATAAATAGCAATGTCGATAAGCGCAATGTTAATAACAACAGTAAAAACAGGAACATAAAATATTAATTATAATAATACTGTTATCGTCTGTTTTGCTGTCGTTGTCACGACTTCTACTCGACTTGGTGAAATTGATTTCTACGTGACATCGTGACGTTGACTTCTCCGAGGCGTCGTTATTCCTGAATCGAAAGCGGTCTGATTGTTAGGAAATGATCTGCAGCACATTATGAGGATTATAACGGATATGTCAGATTGGACGTGAGATTATTTCACATCCACGACGTTTGACAACTTCCTCGATGTGACGGCAGGAATAGGTGCCCATGACACCTTTACCCACCCGGACCTGTCACGGACCCCGGGGTGCTAAGCCGTGACACGCCATCGATCAAACGCCGTCATGACGTCGCCGGGTCACGTGAACTGACGGCAATTACGCGTCAAGTCGGTGTACGCGATGACGCCGATGGCACGAGCCGAAGATAGGGGCTCGGGTGGGAATTATCGCATTAGCTCGCAAACGGTCGTACGGCACTTAGCGACTCGTCAGTTCGGTCGAGTTGGCGGAATGAAGACAGGTCGGGGGTGTTTGAAGCCATCCACTACCGCGATGGTTCACCTCGTTATGTGATTAAATAACTAAACGTCACGTTTGGATTTCTGCCAGTAATGCGACAGCTGTTTACGCAGATGATGAGAATCCGTTTTCTTATTCGCGACAATTCTTATTATTATTATATCTAAATGTGATTTTAGCTGTTTTAGCTGTCTTTTTAAATAGCTTCACCAGTAGGCTACTAATGACGTATTGACATATTGTGACGTCATCGCACAAGTGCGGAAACATCATTTATTTCCATCGTCTTGGACGATCGTTGCCTTATTTGTTTTATCAACCATTATTATTTTGCACTTACGTAGCCGATTCTTGGTTTCAGACTTAGCTGTCGTTTTGTTGATGGAAATCACGGACAGAAAAAATTAATGAAGACATCCTTAGAACACACGCGTTAAAACTAAAAGGAAGTTCGTGACCAAAATCGGGGGGGAAAAACATGCAGGATTTATAATTCGCGTGATTAGAAAGCGAAAGTGAGAACATTATAATTATTGTGATTACGGGATAGATGGAGGGGGTAGGTACAACCGTCGGTAGTGAATTAACGCCCTTGATACCCTCGCGGCCTGAATGGAAAGGAACACAACAGAACAGTTGCTTTCATGGCACATACGTCCGTGGACACTGGCGGGTTGTGCTATAGACACGACAACTGAAAGAAGACGAACATACATTTTGATGAATACAAATGAACAATCATGAAGACTGTTCAATAATAATAATAAATGATGATGATGATGATAATTATAAAATAAAATTACAATAATAGTAATAGTACTAATAACAATATATTTCTATAGTGCCTATATCTTTAGGAATCTGAGATGAACGGAGCAACATACAAAAATCATAAGGCGACATCGTGTGTTTGTTTCAGACGACTACATCGGGTTGATGGTGGCCAATTGGAAGCAGAGCGTCGCGGCAAGTACGGCGTACCCGACCGTCCAGACCAGCGGCCTGCGCACCATCACCAGCCCTTCCCAGACGCCCCCGCGCCGACGGACAGCCATCTGGAGCCCGGCGCACGATATCGAGTGCAGCGCCGCCAAGCGGGAGGCTGAGAAAGCGTCGAAATGCGCCGGTGCGACGGTAGAGGCAATGGATGACGGAAGTCCCTCGGCGGTCGGCGTCTACAGCTGTCTGACGTGCGAAAAGAGGTTCACGACGGCGCACGGTCTCGAGGTGCATGTCCGGAGGTCCCACAGCGGAGGGCGGCGGCCGTACGCGTGCGACGTGTGCAGCAAGACGTTCGGACACGCGGTCAGTCTCGGACAGCACCGCGCCGTGCACTCGCACGAGCGCAGCTTCGCGTGTCCGCAGTGCGGCAAGTGCTTCAAGCGGTCGTCGACGCTCTCCACGCATCTGTTGATACACAGCGACACGCGCCCATATCCGTGTCAGTACTGCGGCAAGCGCTTCCACCAGAAGTCTGACATGAAGAAGCACACTTACATACACACAGGTAAGTCCGCTGTCTTTGTTGTCGTCATCATCGTCATTGTCATCATGACTGTCATTGTCGTCACCATCATCGTCATGATCATGACTATCATCATCATTTTCATGTTCATCCCAATCATTCCCGTCATTAAATGTCGTATTAATTATAACAATAACAACATTGACGAAAACAATACCAACTCTACAAGCAGTAACGACTATAACAATAATGAAGATAATAACTTATAATAATTAATAACGATAGTAATGGTACTAACTATGATAACGACATTAAAATGTTGAACAGTAATAACAATAACAACTACACTAATTATAACAACGATAACGACTATGCGATAATATCGACAATGAAGTATTTATAGTAACAATAAAACAACTACCGCAATGATAATGGTAACAACAATAATAAAAGTATTACTAGCAATAATATTACTAGCAATAATATTACTAGCAATAATAAAATAATAATAAGAGCGACAGCGACAATAATAAGAGCAGAAGCAGCAACAACAACTACTACAACTACAATAACAACAACAATGACTTTTAGAAACTGGAATGCAATAACAGCAACAGTGTTATATAAATAGGACAACGAGGGACGATCTATACACTAGCGGCGCGGCAACAATCGCGGAACAAACGCAAACAACATTCATATTTAACGAAGACTACCCCGCCACCGACACCACCTAGGGCGCCATTTCGCCATTTCGACATCCGGGTTATCTCAGTCACGATCACTGATTTGGGAGGCCGGCTGAAAACAAATTAACCAAATGACCGCGATAATTTACCGCGGCACGCGACGTCCACTTACGCCATGCGCTTGACCCGTGTCTAGCGCTTTGGCCACCGCTGACCGGCGACGCGACCGGCTGATGTGGTCAGCGATAGTGTCTAGTTGGAGAGGGTTCCTTGGTAGCGCCCCCGGGAACACGCTACCGCTGGACAATGGACAGACAAATGACAGGCTGTTAGCAATTCTCCATAAGTTTCATTGTATGTGTCTGGTTTTAACGAACGTACGCTGTGGATGGCGTTGTCCTAAGGTTCTCACGACTGTTGTCACTAAGCAGTTGTCAAATCGGCGTGACCTCCTTTGTTTTCGTCATCGCCGAATTTGTTAACACGGTTGTCGATACTGTGCATAGCTGATATTTATGTCCTTACTGCATCTATAACATCATAGTTGTTCCAGTTGTACTACTAATAGTATTACTATTATTACTGTACTTTTATTATTATTATTATTACCATCACCACCATCACCATAATCACCATAATAACCAGCATCATTAACATCATCATCATCGTCGTCATCACCATTATCATCATCAACATCCACATCGTAGTCATTGTCGTCGTCGTATAATTGTATCTATCTTCATTTTAGTCCTATTGTCCTTATACGTTAATTTTATTAGTAACGTACGACATTCCTAATTGCCGCTACCACTAATAGGATGTGTACACGTAGTGGAACACAAAACAAGTGTTTTCGTAAACAAGCCGTCGATGATTCATAATCAATTATGCTGTATAAACATACCGTGTCGTCAAAGTGTGTCATATTGACTAACCGTGTCGTCGTTATGGTTTATGATGACTAACCGTATCGTCATTGTGTTATTTGTTGATAACTAATCGTGTCGTCGTCGTCGTGTATGATGACTAACCGTATCGTTGTCGTGCTGTAGGCGAGAAGCCGTACGTGTGTCGTCACTGCAACAAAGCCTTCAGTCAATCGTCCAACCTCATCACACACAGTCGCAAGCATACAGGCTTCAAGCCTTTCTCCTGCGACCAGTGCGGCCGCACGTTCCAACGGAAGACCGACTTGCGCAAGCACGCCGAGACCCATCACGTGACCGTGGTGTGCGACGAGATTTCACCGAGAAGTGCCGTCGCGAATGGACAAAAAACGGCGCTTGACGCTGAAGTGCGATTTCCGGAAGTTGTATCAGCCGATGCGCAGAAACAGTTAATCACGGCCGTTGGTGCGCAACTGGCGGAAGTTGCAATGCTAGCGCATGCGCAGCATGCGCACGCAGCGACGAAGTTCGCGTCACATTCATTGTCCTCGGTGGCGCCACTACTGGTCGATGCGCAAACTAAGACAGTGAACTGTTTGCAGACGTCACCCGTTTGGAGTAGAGGACAATGACACGCGACGTGTGACGCGAGTGACTATTTAGTGAACGTTGTGTGTGTATCGGTGTCAGTTAATGCTACACGTAAATACCATCGTACTGGTGGCTGTATAATATGTATAGAAGGTTTTGAATAACGTTGTACAATAATGATGAAGATAGACAGTGGTGGATATTTGTGTACGAATAGTATTCGCGCATTAATTGCAGCGTGGCTGGATACTCCCAGAGAAGTTGAGATGGTGTTTGATTGAACAGGTCTGCCAGGGAGTAAAGTGTAAAGCGCTCTGATCAGTCCTGAGGACTGGATACTGCGCTAGATAAGAACTTACCTTTATTTTACCTTTGAAGATGATGAACGTCACTTCCGGCGCTACATTTGTCACAATAGGATACCATAAGAGAACGAGAAAAACACAACCAAACACTCAACAAAACTCTCAAAAACACACAATCAAATATACACAACCATACAGATAGACAAACACACAACCACGACAAACACATGACAAAAGACGCAACTAAACCGGCAACAACACGTGGGTTAGAGTTTCTTCTGGAAATGTCTTAGAATGAGTGTTAATGCGATAAAGTTGAAGAACTGTGTATGATAAGTGTACACATGTACAGTATAAGCGGCTTCTACCCGGCAACACTATCTGTGTATTATATTGTGATCGTATTAAATATGATGTATTGTACACAGTGTCGTTTATTGTTTCTTCAGGCTAAAAAAAAGTGCAACTCCGTGTATCGTCCCACACACGCCGCAAGAAAGGCCATATATACAATTAACGCAGTCGCAGAATGTACATGTAATGTGCCTGATAGAGTCATGTAAACGTAATCTTGTATTTTGTATATTATCGCATGTATACGTGTGTAGCTGACATATACGCATCAGATGATTCTGATCACTTAAAGATACAAATATTGACACATTTTATTTTATCTTAACTACATGTATTATCTAGCGAAATCTTTATTTGCTGTATGCCTATTATATACTAATATAATGCAATTGTCATAAGTGCATTTCCCTTCACTCCCCTGACAGATCGGGGACCGTTTCGCTATGAGATAAAACTCATAAGGAAATCCATCATTAAACATAATCCGTTGTAAAATATTCTTTTTTAAACGCAAAACGCCGCCGCCATATCAGTGACGAGAACACCAATTACGCGACACAACGATGGAAATATCCCGGTGAACCGTGTTGGCAGTTGTCAGTAGATCGGAATCGATCTTAACGAGCAAAATTGGGTTTGTGAACTCATGAGGATGTTAGTGAAACCGTCCCTGCGCCACGCCGCCACTAGTGAAAGAAAACCACATTTCGTAGTTTATATCCACCGCTGTCTATACAGCGATGCGCGGGTAATCGTTCATACGGCAGCTAGGGCAACGTGGAGTGAACGAAATTGTCCTAGCTTATAAGCGAGAGCAAGATGATTAACTAACGAAAGTTTGAGGATTTTATTAACTACGTCATCGCGCTGTTCCACCAATCTCTGGCAGTTGATTCGCCTGTCGGAGACATAAAATAATGATTTGGTCCACTTCGTGCACCTGGCAGACGACACAGTTTCAACACAGACTTATATTAATGGACAGCCATGCTCTCCTATAAATGTTTAACGAATGATGCGCGTTTTGTCTACATCAATCATTCTGTCGATAGAACATTTCGTCAACAATACACAAACTGTTATCGATCGCTTGCTTATAAATAAAACTAACCACGCACCGATTTAGTTATTCGTAGCTGTACAAGTAGGCCTAAATTATGTTATAATTGCATGCGTGGATTGAAATTGTTCTATGAAGTAATGTCATACATTAATCAACCCTGCACAACGAAACCACATTTCTGAAGAAGATTCCACCAGTCAAGATAATATATATATTTATAGATATATATATATATATATATATACATACATACATATATATATATTTATATACATATACATATACATACACACACACACACACACACACACACACACACACACACACACACACACACACACACACACACACACACACACACACACACACACACACACACACACACACACACACACACACACACACACACACACACACACACACACACACACACACACACACACACACACACACACACACACACACACACACACACACACACACACATATATATATTCATGCAGTTTGTTTATCCATATTTAAACATAATATTAAAGAGCGAATAGTAAGAATGTGGTTATCATAGGAAAGCTTATTTGATTGGATTCGTGTCTGAAAATGTACTTTGCTGACGAAATGTAAAACGGCAGAGTGTTGGGGTAAAGAATAAACGATAACTTGATATAATCTGATTATAAGATCATTAAGAATATCATAGTTTGATTTAAAGCGAACATATGTGGTTACTAAAGCGTGCAATCCACATTTGCAACGAAATGTTGAAATATGAAACACACCACAATACATTATAATAGACCTATTCGTTCGTTACTCTATTAATTTGGTATTTAACTGTACCGCGTCATTTATGAACAGAGAGTGTCTACAAGCGCCCCGATATCGGCTCCCTTCCCTAGTCCGATCGCGTCATGCGGTCAGTTCGATTGCTGGACAATGGAACACAGCACGTGACGCGATCGGGATAGTGAAGCCGAGATCGGGGCGCTTGCAGACACTTTCTATATCGCAAAAATAACCTGCCTGACCGACGATATTTTACCTTGTCCTAGAGCGCTTCGATATATAGTCGACATGTTTGTTATCTACTTAATTTTGAATTACTATTTGGCAAATGTGTAGGCATCTTATTGGTAGGCGTTATTATTTGTCTATTAATTAATCGGAAACCTGATTATATATTATAAAGATTGTTTGACAAAATTATTTCAAACACCAAACGCACATCATATAGACAACCAAACTATTTTGTGTTTATTACAGCGATTAACTCGTTACCAACTATATATATATATATATATATATATATATATATATATATATATATATATATATATATATATATAGTATATTATATATGTGTATTATGATATTATATATATATATATGTATATATATATATATATATATAATATCATAATACACATATATAATATACTAGTGTTTTCTTCAGTATTATATATACATATATATATATATATATATATATATACATATATATATGTACATAAATAAAATGTATATAATATATAATAACAATTACAATATGTATGTATTATATAATAAATACTTTATTATAATAAATTATACATTATTATCACATACCCGCACGCACGTATGCACGTTCGCACGCATACGCTCCTTGTCTATTCTCGGAGATGGTTGATTTTTTTAGCTACCGGCTAATCTACGCTTGAGAGCTCTTCTTGTCCATTAAATTACTATTCAACATGTTTTCATTATTCATTACATCCTCCCATATCAGTCTGTGTCGGCGAGATAACATCTTCTTTTTTTGTCGGCGACGGCTGTTGCGACAAAGCCTGGTCCGAGACGACAATGCCCTCCCACGTGAGTGCTCCGGCGTTTATCGCTAATATGGCGAAATTAATGGGCGCATGATGGAACCGCCCTTTGATTTCGAGCTCTACAAAATACTGTTATTACTGGAAATTGTCGAGATTAGGACGTGCGCTCTTCGTAATGGTGAACATCATTATTTAATAGACGTCAAGTGGCAACTAAGTCAACTCGGCGTAGATCTGGCGATTATTATCATCACTGCTGGGGCTGCTGCAGCGGTTATTGTTTTATTGCGAGTGGCGCGTCACGATCATGGCGCCCGCTTTCACTGGGCGTAAAAACAAAATGGATGCCTCGGTCGCTTTGTTTTCCCAATGCTGTGTCAGCACAGCGTGACATTGTTCGTGAGACCAGGTGCATGGCTACAACACGCGAGTGGGTGTAGAGGGCTAACGTGTTATTATAGCTAGGAAATATTACGAAAAGGCTGTGAGTAAAATTAAATTCTGAAGCAGAGATCGGGAGATATGTTTGTGTGTGAGTGTGAGTGTGTGTGCGTGTGCATGTGTGTGTGTGTGTGTGTGCGTACGTGCGTTCGTGCGTGTGTGTGTTTGTGGGTGCGTGTGCGTGTGTGTGAACAGTCGCAATACACTGATAATGCTTCAATAGTCCAGTCCGTATTTTGCGTTTTGTGATCATTCAAACTTGGTAAAATCAGATGCGCCAGAAGCAATTATTGTAGATAAATCAATATTTCATTTCGAAGTGTTCAACTTTAGCCAGTAGTTATTTCCAATTACTTTAGTGACTTTGCACGAGTATGCCATGTTTCAACGCATGCTATTTTTAATGTAAGTAATACTTAGTAATACTATATTAAATGTCGTGTTTTATGGTATGTGAATCCATGCAAATGGCATCTTTACATGATGGTGAACGTATGAACTCGGTGTATTTGGGTATTGAATTGGCCAATATCATATAATAATTACTAGTAAAGTAACACTTCAGCAGCGCTTAATCCAGTTAAACCTTTAGCTGTGTCCCTTGACAGTTCACTTCTATTCTTACTTGTTGATTAGACAAATATGTGATTGTGTTTCCTATGATATTATAGGAAACACAAGTACACTAGGACTGGTGTACATGTATTCAATACAAATACACGATATACATTACACTGCATTACCAATAACACCGTAGAACGTTGGCGATAACCCACACGCTTCCCTAATACCGCCAAAACAGTTGTTAATTAATATGTGCGTGGAAACGAGACGTGACTGCAAATATAGTTTTCCAAACGATGTTTCCATTTTCAAAGCTGCCATCAAACTAACGACATCACACTTGACAGTGGTAATACCACGCAACAGAAACACCCAATACAACCATAATTAGCTGTTCGGCGCTACAAAGCAGCAGTCGTTATGCTCCTGTAACGATTCTCGTTCGTCGACTTCCGGACAACAATCCGAGCGGCCGGAACTCTTCGGCGAGTCACTCAAGTGGCGAGCCTCGGGAAATTCAGCGTCGTGCTAAAGGAGTTTCCGTCGCCCGTACTCCCAATGTTACTGGAGTGCCAAGTCAAGCGTAGCATTAGCCGGATCCATTTAACCATTAAACCTGGACCACTTGCGGATGAGCTCATCAAGTAGGTTGCGTAATGGCGTTACATGGTCATTGCTTCAGCGAGGAGACCATTGCTTCTGCTGGTGCCGCTTTGAAGTCTTCCACTGCAGGCGTTGTTAGCTCACGTTGAAGGAACGCAACGGGGGGCAGGCGCGGTCATTAGGCCAATGCATTCAACAACACGCAATCGTGTAGGCAAGAAAGTACTCCGTTAAATAAACTGTTTGTGTAAGACGTGGAAAAGGAGAGTCCTGTATGACTTTGGCATACGCCACCAAAGAGAGATATCTTGCAAACTGGAAATTAACTACATTACACTTATAAAACAGTTCACAAATATATATATATATATATGTATGTATATATGTATATATATATATATATATGTTTGTGTGTGTATATTATATATATAGGTATATATATTATATATATTATATATATAGGTATATATATATATATATATATATATATAAAATGTAATTTTTAAGTCATAATGTTCATTAATTATTTATAAGCGCTTAATAAAGCTTGGAACATTGTGGAAATGGGATTATTTGGGGCAGCGCGAAAATGGGATGTAAAGACATCATGCAAATAACTGTTATGAAAAAAATATCCTGATGTATTAAAACAAAAATGACCACGTGCTGCTTTCTAAGCAAGACTAATTTTTGACAATCATTAACGTGTAGCCCTGAAGTAATTGCGAGTAAGTGTTAGTGTTGTGTGTTGTGTGTTGTGTGTTGTGTGTTGTGTGTTGTGTGTTGTGTGTTGTGTGTTGTGTGTTGTGTCGTGTGTCGTGTGTCGTGTGTCGTGTGTCGTGTGTGACGTAACAATACAAATAAGCCCGTCAACAAAGAACAACTGTGGGTAGAAATAGCTTTTACATGGAATAAAATTATAGTTAATGACATACATTAGAATCTTTACTTTATAATAAGAAACTTACTTGCTGAATTATCAATAATGATTTTTTTAAATAAAAAATTACCTAAATATGCAATGCATGTAATTTTGGTAAACCTGTTTCGGCTATTTTTACACTTAAAAAGAAATTATGGCCATTGCTTGGCACATGACTATAGGACAAGTATTCATTTCATTATCATATTTGCCGAGACAAAACAAATGATATGTATAATTAATATGTTAGAGCAGAATTTTAGTAGTAAAAAGGAAAGAAAAGTTCGAAATGACTTGTCGGGTATGTTTTGAGAATGACCCAACATACGTTTGCTTTACAATCGTTTTCACAAATCAATTATTCGATATTGCCGGCTTTTTAAGTTGAACAAGTACTGGCATGTGGAAATAGGGAAAAAAATATTTCGCCAGACAATCAACTACGCAAAGTCTTATCATACATACGCACGCACTCAAATTCGCACGAACTCGTGCAAGCATGACCAGTTGTATTGTAATAAACATCCTCAGCCATTAGATATCATGATTACAAAATATATTAATAAAATCTTACATTCTAGCGCAACAAAATTAATCAGCCTTGCCCGAAACGACTTTTAGATTAGCTGACTTTCAGTTGTATATTAATTAATGTCGTACACACTCTGGTGCGCCTATTGTGCTAAAGGTCCTACTATTGCAATTGCGATTTATTAAGATTATTAAATTGCATTGATATTTGTGTCGTCATGGAAACAGCGGTTTTTGCTGTATTGCACTTATAGGGGTAAGCGGGGTTAGTCGGTGTGCGTTTGAATTGTATAACAATCACTTCACTATAAAATCGCAATATAGCATTTTTGCTGAACCGTTATCAGGTTCTAAAATGACACATATACTTTTTGTTAAACTCGAGAATCTGACTACGCTGTGTTGTACATAAATATCACGATCAAATGCAAATTATATTAAAATTCAGGGGATTTAAAGCTACTTCATTACAAAGTTGATTTAATCCCAATCGCATTCGTTGATGTTCACGATTGAAGTATGTAGGTTACCATTTGTACCGTTTCGCCAGACCGCGTTTGCGATTTCCAAGGGTTTCGCCCGGATCGGATCAAAACTAAATTAATAGTTTGTTCGACGATTTTATCAAAACTAAATTATGAATTTGTACAAACGCGCTCGTTTGTCGTGGTGAATATTAGTTAGATTCAATGTAAGCGAAATTAATATTAATTTAACCTAGCGCTAAATCGAAAACTTTAGGTAAATTACTGAGAAATAAAAACAATCATTGAATAATTAATCCATAATTCTTCACAAATAAATTCGGCGTCTTCTGGTTGTCGATTTCGGCACAATTCCTTTAAATCGTTTCTTATGTTAATAATAAATAAGTTATGCTAAGATGCAAACCTGTCTCGCGATCATTCCCTCACCAGTTATGCTCACTTATAATAAATTATCTTTTCATAGGTGGAATGCAGATATACGGAATATCTAGATATCCTTCATGTTTTAGATCTCATCTCAAAATATACACATCGAAAGACATTGTGTTGATATACATATTGCAACCGTATAAATATTCTTCGAATCGAATATATAACGAACATGAAATATATTCTGAACTATTGTTATATTTAATAGTAACGATAGGGGTAACGATGTTGCAATAGTAGTATACACATTATATAGTACAGGTTTGTGTGTTTTCCAAAACAAATGTATCATGTCAGACGACATTATTGCGAACCTTGATTTATGAATTAGGGATCGGAAACGAAGCGCACGTCGTTACAATGTAAATAACAAAGACCATGACAAAACATTAAGACAAATCTTAACTCCAGGTATTATTTTTAAATGGTCAAGTCGTTCAAAACGGATCAGTTGTTAAATTTGTCAATACGTTCAAAGTCAGTTAAATGATGTAGTTTCGTGCAGGAGATTCTGAATAGCTTCATGCAGTTATGTTGATCTTCATATAATATACCATCTACGTTTTGCTTTTCGCTAAAGCTTTTCGCAAGTTGATTATAAAGTATTGTTGATAATTACATTACATTCATGTTTAGCCAGCAGTATAATTATTCTCCTGTAGCTTATTAAGTATTTTGATAATATACTTGATTGATTGACTGATTGATAAATTGCACTGAGCAGATCAAATTTCATGCTGTATTTCAAAATAAAATGACTGATTATTGAAGAACGGGATTCAACGCACGACTAACCCAAAGCATAATATTATTAATATTTAGTGCATAATGACGTTGATATAGAATCTTGCTAATAATGATCGTTGTGCGTGTTCTCAAGTTATTAAAATCATCCGGTGCATTTCGAAATACACATTTTGGAATCATGATAATGACATTTTCTCGGAGGATATTGTATAATGAATGGGGCCTTGCTAGTATTCTGTTAAAACCATGGCAAATGTTTCCGATGAAGCTCTTGAACCAGTCTAAGTTTACTTGAAGTGTGACAGTTCTTGTTAGCAACTTCAAGAAGATATATAAAGTTAGCTTTGTTTTCTTTGGAAACTGCTTTCCCGCGGTCAGTTCATATGACACTCGACAGTAACGGTTTGGGGATTCTCATGGTTTTGTCACTGGTTTTCTTCACCAAGATGACTGCTTCTTTGACTAGATGAATCGCACTCTCTTCCAGATTGAAGCTCCCCCAATACAGATTCGGTGATCAAAATAAATTGTGTTTCTAACGCAGGATATTGTGCTTTGCAGTCGGCAGACCATGACATAATACTTCCTTCAAGGTAGGATTTTTGTTTAAATCATTCTTCCACATATTTATATATTTACACACCAACTTAGTATATTACAATGCAAAATAGATCCACTAACCGCTTAGAATTAATGACGTCACCAAAGTAGTTGCGACTTTCTCATCGAAAATATCGGCACATCCGCCGATCTGAGCCCTAAAATGCAAACGGACATTCGGGTGTTTTTTTTTAAAGAGGCAGTCTGTTCCTACGTTTTTATTTATTAATTAATAAAATGTTCTTCGGACTATACTTGCTACGTTGAATGTATACTACCCGCCAAATTATGTTTAGTAAGCACGTGAGAACGTTCGTAATTTGGAAGTTGCGACCCCGGAGCATGTTCAACTAGCAAAAAAAAATCAAGTTTAAAAACAAACTTTATTGGCAATACGGCCGACTCGGGCTGAGTTAATTGCAATACAATTTGATGTTCAACGTTGTCCCATTTTCCCACATTCAACACAACGGACTTCCTCTTACAGATTATTACGCCCGCTAATTCCTGGTAGAGGAACTGACCGGCCCCCATAAGCACTGTATAAGTACGTGGGAGATCACCACAGCCGTGACGGACACTTGGATCACCTCTGTCCAATTTGCACCTGCGACTGACCTTATCTGTCCAGTCGAACCTCTAGCAGTTCCCTTCAGTGCGGACCTATATTGATCACACCTCGTTAACAGCGGAGTACAGGGCAGGTGTTGTCTTCCATTGGCAAAAACATTATCTCGTTTGCCGATCGTAAAATATTAATAGTATCACTATAAAACACATTATATTGACATACGATAGGGGCTACGGGTAATGAATTAGCGATCGTAAATTTTCCACGCATAAAATATCGCATATCATCGAAGGACACCACATGGAAAGGTGAAGTACTAACTGGTTATACGTGAATTGGAAAATCGCAATCCAGTGGAACCTCTATATTTACCAATCACGTCAGAATTATGGCCGCCTTGCGACAGTCCCAAATAACGTATGTACCGGTAAAGACAAACAAACTACTCTAATTGTACGGTCACCTTGCTACTAATTTGTGCTCAGTCGCAAGGGTGACCTTAATAGCGAGGTTCCACCATATTACGGCAAACAAACTATTCACGTCATTTTTTCCATTCCCGAGGTGATTTTAATTCACATGCCACATGTTCACTACAACTGTGCTGGCAGCGTAGTGATACGTCGCGTATAATTATATGATAAACAGCGACATACGGGGAACCATCAAGTTGAGACGGCAATAGAGATAGCGTCGTGACTTTGACTAGACGGCGCTCGCTGATGGAACGCATCGGCGACTGTTTCGGCTTTGAAGATATGACCTTAATAAGAAAGATAAAATATATAATTACAGGAATAAGTGGTGTACAGACCAGAGGACGTCGTTAGACTTAGTCTGCTTTGTTGGTGCGTTGTCTGCCTGGCAAGTTGTTCGACATACAATACCCTCGTCCAAAATGATTTATTTCTGGAATACCGTTATGTATTATTGTGTGAAGTTATGCTGTCACTGAAAGTTCCGTGCATCGTAGTGAAGTATTGTTTCGCAGAGCTATGCCTGGATAAAAGAATGCGTGGGGAGCTATGATTGGAAGTTGAGAACATACTATCACAGAGGAGGCCCCCCCCCCACACAGACAGACAGACACACACACACACACACACACACATACACACACACACACATACACACACACCATCACACACACATACAGACAGACACACACAGAAACACACACACACACACACACACACACACACACACACACACACACACACACACACACACACACACACACACACACACACACACACACACACACACACACACACACACACACACACACACACACACACACACACACACACACACACACACACACACACACACACACACACGCGCGCGCGCGCACACACACACACACGCACGCACGGACGCACACACACACACACACAAACACATACTTATATAGTGCGTGAATAACTTAAGTAAAATTATTCAATTTTTTACGTATCTGAAATCTAACATTGCCGCACCCAGGCAGACGGCGTGCATGGCCTACATGAATGACTAGCACTCTCCATGGGAAGCCGGTCGCTGGTCGCGTTAGACGAGTGTTCGCTCTAGAAGGGTTGTGTTAGTGATAACACAATCTGGCCGCTGTATGCAGGTGGTCGTTGGTAAGAGAGTTGCTCAAGAAGGGAACTACTTTACACGCATTCGGTTCAATAAAAAATTGCGTATCTTTATGAAAATCATCACAAGAATTGTCCTTGATCGACCGTTAGATCGGGCACATTGCGAAAGTGTGAACAATACAAAAATAGAGCTGGAAACACTTTTTCCCTTTTGATCGTTGAACGTTTATTGGACACGGTGCAAACTATTTTAATATTACATATACGTACTGTCTTACTTACTTACTTACTTACTTACTTACTTACTTACTTACTTACTTAGGTTTATTTAGGTAGTTCCTGACCGTAGGCGGGGCCTCGGTGGTCAGATCTCCAGCTTGTCCAGTGAATGCTCTACGACTTCCTGGCAAGGCGGCTTTGTAATCGTATATAGAGACATCTTTCTCCAGTGTTAGTCTAGGCGGTTTTTAAATGAGTTAGTGCTGGGTGCAGTTACAACTTGTTCTGGTAATATATTCCATAATTGTATTACTCGCATTTAAAAGGTTTTTTTAATGGTATTTATCTGTGCTCGTTCTTTGTATAATTTCAAGCTATGGCCCCTTTTTCCTTCCTTTATATCGCAGTCTTTGTATAGCAGCAGGGTGGTGAAACATACACTAATATCATACTTCCCATTGAGCAGTTTATATACCTATATCATGTCTCTCCTTGTTCTTTTATAGATTAATGTTGGCAGTTTCAATCTTTCTAGTCTCTTCTGGTAAGGAATATCCTCCATTACGGGAATTTCCTTTGCAGCTCTGCGTGATATTGCATTATCTAAATGACTCCGAAGTAGAGTTTTATATAGTGGTATAACACTTTTTAATTTAGTGTTGCAAAAGAGCTTCTAATAACTGTCATGATAATGTTTTGCTTTTTTAATCGTTAGATTTATATGTTTACCATAGTCTAGCTTTGAGTCAATAATAACCCAATGTCTTTTTCTTCTTCTATGATTCCTAGTTCATGGGCCGTATCATCTTTTTTCAAATTGTAAGTGTACACATGTTCATTGTTTTTCCCTGTATGTAGCGTATCAATTGGCATTTGTCCGAGTGAAATATTAATAACCATTGATTAGACCACGATGTAGGTTTATTTAAATCTTCCAGTAACATATTCTGGTCACATGAACTAATAACTGTTCAAAACATCTTGGTGTCATGTGCAAACATTTACACGTCTGAATCTGTATTTCTCGTTGATTTCATAAAAAAATTTATAACACATTTGCTGCTACCACCAAATCTATTTCTAATGTTTTATTGTTTTATAATGATCTCTCCGCAAACCTAGGTTGACATTTTTTTTAGACGGATGAATATTTCGATTGAGGCGGAGTCAGTGACTGAAACGACAGCAATAGCAGAAATGTCGCGTCATAATCATCACATGCAATGTTTTAGTATTAATATTAAAGGACGTTTGTCTGTCCTGGTAGGTTATTATTAGCAAGAAGTCCACTGAATCAGCTTACTTTGTCCTACTTTGGTCATGATCGTTTCAACACAATTATATTTATAGTATTTATAGCATTAAGAACTATATTTAATAAAGTGTGAATACACGACGAACGGACAATATACCTTTAATATTTGTGGTTTTATCCATAATGCATATTATCAAAGACACGCACGCACGCACCCACACGCGTACGCGCACACGCGCATACACGCAGACAAGCACGCACGCATGAACGTACGCACGCACACGCGCACACGCACACGCACACGCACACGCACACACACACACACACACACACATATATATATGTATATACATATATATATATATATATACACAGCTGTATATATTCCTAAGGGCAGCATAAGCAGTCCAATCCATCACGATATATATACGACATATAGGAGATATAACCTCCGAAAACAATGCACAGTAATTATTATTATTACATTTACTACATTTTACTAGCACTATACGGCCATTACACCGCCGCTACTATATCACCACTGAGGTTGTATATATTATATATTAACTTTTTTTATATAAATATATTACTAGCACTATACGGCCATTAAACCGCCGCTACTATATCACCACTGAGGTTGTATATATTATCTATTAACTATATGTTGATATTTTACTAGAACTATACGGCCATTACACCACCGCTACTATATCACCACTGAGGTTGTATATATTATCTATTAACTATATTTTTATATTTTACTAGCACTATACGGCCATTACACCGCCGCTACTGTATCACCAATGAGGTAGTATATAATTATTATCTATAAACTATATTTCTATATTTTACTAGAACTATACGGCCATTACACCGCCGCTACTATATCACCACTGAGGTTGTATATATTATTTTTTAACTATATTTTTATATTTTACTAGAACTATACGGCCATTACACCGCCGCTATTATATCACCACTGAGGTTGCATATATTATATATTAACTATATTTTTACATTTTACTCGCACTATACGGCCATTACACCGCCGCTACTATATCACCACTGAGGTCGCATATATTATATATTAACTATATTTCTATATTTTACTCGCACTATACGGCCATTACACCGCCGCTACTATATCACAACTGATGTTGCATATATTATCTATTAACTATATTTCTATATTTTACTCGCACTATACGGCCATTACACCGCCGCTACTGTATCACCAATGAGGTAGTATATAATTATTATCTATTAACTATATTTCTATATTTTACTGACACTATACGGTACACCGCCGCTACTATATCACCAATGAGGTAGTATATAATTATTATCTATTAACTATATTTTTATATTTTACTCGCACTATACGGCCATTACCTTACCTTACCTATCCTCTTCGGGCATTGTGGCCCATAAGGTTGCTATGCGACTCCGCCATCTCGCCCTGTCAACGGCTATGTGTCTGGCTTTGCTCCAAGTTGCCCAGCCCAGTTGCTTCCGTTCTTTTTCCACTGTGGTTCTCCACGTTGTTTTTGATCGACCAACTTTTCTTGTTCCTTCCGGCGTCCATGTCAGTGCTGTCAGGCAGTGGTTTTTGGGCCTTCTTTCTCAGCACATGCCCGATCCAATTCCACCTTCTTCTCTGTACTTCTGTGCTGATCTTCTCTTCTGCTGTTATGTTCTCAATGTATTTGTTCGAAATTATTACTGGCCATCTAATTAAAAAAATTCTTCTGAGACAGTTGAAATGGAAAATGTCAAGTTTTTTGTTGTCGCATTTGTTTACTTTCCATGTTTCACATCCATACAGTATCACTGATTTGACCAGAGTATTGTATAATCTGAGTTTAGTTTTTAATGTGTACACATTTGAGTTCCATATCTGCTTGAGTTTCATGAATGATGTCCTTGCTTTTCGTATTCTGTTGTTAATATCGTCATCCCCTCCTCCTTGCTTGCTGACGTTTGCGCCCAGGTATGTATATTTCTCTACTTCATTCAGTTGTTGATCATCAATATGTATTCTGTTGTTGCATTTGCTGTTGATCCTCAGTACTTCAGTTTTCTTTTTATTGATTTTTAGGCCAGTTTTTGATGCGAATGCATTCATTTTTGTTGCCTTTGCTTGCATATGTCTGTAACTTGATGACATAAGCGCAATGTCATCTGCGAAGTCCAAGTCTTCAAGTTTTGACATGAATCTCCATCTTATCCCTGTGTTGTTTTCTTCAGTTGTTTTCCTCATTATCCAGTCGATTACCATCAAGAAAAGAAATCCGGACATTACGTCTCCTTGCTTAACTCCAGTTTTTACCTTGAACCACTCAGATTGTTCACCTTCATCTAACACTGCACATTCACTGTCCTCGTACAAAATCTGGACCATTCTGATTATCTTGTATGGGATTCCATAGCTCGCCATGATTTCCCAAAGGCTCTCTTGGTGTACAGAGTCAAATGCCTTTTCGAAGTCTACAAAAGTTACATATAGCGTTGCTTGCCATTCCACTACCTGTTCTATTATGTTTCGAAGGATGAATATCTGCTCAACTGTGCTTCGTCCTCTTCTGAAACCTGCTTGTTCATCTCTCAACTTGTTGTCAACTCCATCTCTTATTCTGTCTATTATCACTCTTCCGAACACTTTACTGGGGACAGATGTTAGAGTAATACCTCTCCAGTTTCCGCACTCTGTAAGGTTACCTTTCTTTGGTATTTTAACAATCAGTCCTTGTTTCCACGTCTTTGGTACTTTTTCTTGTTCCCAAATTGTTTTGAATAAGTTTAGAAGCCAATCCTCTGTTGTCGCCATGTCTGCTTTCAACAATTCTGCTGTAATGTCATCGTTACCTGCAGCTTTCCCATTCTTTAGCTTCCTCATTGCTGATCTAATATCTGTTTTTGTTATAAAGTCTGTGCTGATTTCATATGTGATTGGATCTAATTCAATATCTATAACGGGATCATCGGGCATAGATCTATTAAGGACTTCTTCAAAATGCTCCTTCCATCTTGTCCGCTTGGCTGGTCCTTCAGTTATTAGGTTTCCAGATTTGTCTTTTACTGCATTCGCTGTTTTGTGTTTGTCGTTACTAAGTGTCTTTGTGATTTTGTAGACTTCTTTCATCCTTCCATTCCCGGCTGCTTTCTCTGCTTCTGCAGCCAGGTTGTCTACCCACTTTCTTTTATCTTGTCTCATGTTTTTCTTTACGTCTTTGTCTTTTCGTTGATACTTATCCTTGTAGCTCTGCTTTATCCTTTCTGACTTTGCTTGATCCATGTTGTTCTTTAGTCGTTTCCTGTCTTCTACCAGTTCCCATGACCCTTTGCTGATCCATGGTTTTTGTCCTCTCTTTTTGTAACCCAGTACTTCTTTGGCTGTTTCTTTGTAGGCCACCTCGAATTCTTGCCATTTTCTCTCAACAATGTCATTATCTGTCTCGGCGTAGTCCTGTAGTACATCATATCTGTTCCGTAGCTTCAATGAGAATTGCATTTTTATGGTTGGTTGTTGCAGCTTGATTGTGTCGAATTTCTTTCTGTTCTCACTGGTCTTTTGCTTCCTCTTTAGCTTCAGCCTGATCTTCGAGCGCACAAACTGATGGTCACTCGCAATGTCTGGCCCCCTCATCACTCTGGTGTCCATGGTCACATGGTCAATTTGGTCTGCTTATGGATGCGTCGGTGTGGAAATATGGTTCCTGTTACCACAAGGTTGTTTAATCATACGGCCATTACACCGCCGCAACTATATCACCACTGAGGTTATATATATTATCTATTAACTATATGTGTATATTTTACTCGCGCTATACGGCCAGTACATCGCCGCTACTATACCATCACTGAGGTTGTATATATTATCTATTAACTATATTTTAATATTTTACTCGCACTACACGGCCATTACACCGCCGCTACTATATCACCACTGAGTCAACCCGGCCATTACTACGACGTGTGTTATATCAACATTACCTTTATTAGTAATTAATCATTTCTGTCACACGTACCCCGGGGAATATTGCCGGCTTATCCCGCGGGTGGGACCGGAGCGTCGTATGTCACCTAACGACTGCATCCCGTCCCGTCTCCCCGTTCTCACCCCCCAGTGATGATTATAATTTCCCCGACAATCACGACGATTTCCCCGGAGATGACGTCGACATAATTATTGGCCGCCATAAAGCGATGCTCCCTCTTTGATTGTCAACATTGCTCGTGTAATTCACTTACACACGCTTTGTTTGGCAAATATTTATGCACGGTTATAGTGAATTAAAAAGCAAACAATCAACCGTCGGTTTTTCCCATTGCGATAATTTACTGGCAAATCGGATTACGTCGATGCGGTTTGGCAAGTGAGACAGATTAATTGATGCGCCCGGTATTTGTTGGGGCGCTATCATTGTTTGCGGTTGACACCGATTGTTGTGGGTAAAAGCGAGATTCACACGAGCGACGCGGGTACAATTATCCATCACAGGGGATCGGTGGCACAGCGGGGAGAAAGCAGGCATTCAAAAGAGAGCAGTTGTTATGGACGGTTACCCTCTCTCTCTCCCCCATTAAAAAAACTACGGTAGTTGACAATCTCCTGCACAGTTGATCAAGGTCATGTTTATAAAAAAAAACTTATCATCAAATACGATTAATTGGGATCACCAGAATTATCTGACTGACTTTTTCGTCTAAACGAATTCACCCAAATGTCTATTGTCGCGTTATCTTTGGCCTATCGATCTTTATTGCGCAGAACATGAAATAAGCTGTTTTGCGTAAAATTATGGGACCATGCCTCGATGACATGTATTGTACGTCAACTATTTATGGTCCGTGGGAATGAGACACGTTTACTACGGGTGACCGAGCCAAGTAGAGACCGCACGTTATACGATCGCGGTAGGCCACGCTTTGCGGTTGTGGTGGATGCGGGTTTAGAACAAAGAGTTTTGACATCTTTGTTGTCGAGATCTGGTTACAGTTGTCGTGGTTTTAAATACACGTTGCCACCTGAACATGCACACACATGCACACGCAAAAACGCAAGCATGAACACCAATAAAAACTGCCACTGGTTGCTGGTGTGGCAGTTTACAACCCCCCCACCCGTATATCTCCTCGGGGGAAATAAAATTTATATCACAGTTTTGTCATTCTGAACAGCATATTTTCCATACAACGATGAAACACTTCTAAAAAACCTCATTAAAATAGACAAATGTCCTTTTTTCATAAGGATAGTCCTTCCACAGTTGTGAATGAACTATGGACCCATTTACAAATTTACATTATTACAACAAAAAGCTTGCCGATGTAAGTGCGAAGGATATCGCCGAATTTTCAGATAAACGATTTCGTCCAGCGCCAGTCAACGAAACTCCAATCAAAGACAGCTGCTGGATATAAACATATGTCTCCGCGTACTTTATGACGACAGAAATCTGGCGAGGATATTGTGCTGCCTAATAGGGCCATTAAACGTCGCGCGCTCTATATATTGGGCGGCGCTAGAAGATGACGGATGGCATATTATGTTTCTCATAATTTTCTCGTCAAATATAGCTTCGAATTTATTGTAACTGTACATAACAACTAGGCCCCTGAAATTAAACGTTTACAAAGAAACATTATTTAAAAAAACATAAAAAGAACGCAAAGCGAATAACATTATGTATAATGTGATATGCACTCCTTTCCACACACCCTTATGTCCCTGATCATCTCCTTTCCTCACCCCCTAATGTCACCCCCTTATGTCCCTGATCATCTCCTTTCCTCACCCCCTTATGTCCCTGATCATCTCGTTTCCTCACCCCCTTATGGCCCTGATCATCTCTTTTCCTCACTCCCTTATGTCCCTGATCATCTCCTTTCCTCACTCCCTTATGTCCCTGATCCTCTCCTCTCCTCACCCCCTTATGTCCCTGCTCATCTCCTTTCCTCACCCCCTTATGTCCCTGTTCATCTCCTTTCCTCACCCCCTTATGTCCCTGTTCATCTCCTTTCCTCACTCCCTTATGTCCCTGATCATCTCCTTTCCTCACCCCCTTATGTCCCTGATCATCTCCTTTCCTCACCTCCTTATGTCCCTGATCATCTCCTTTCCTCACTCCCTTATGTCCCTGATCATATCTTTTCCTCACTCCCTTGTGTCCCTGATCATCTCCTTTTCTCACTCTCTTATGTCCCTGAACATCTCCTTTCCTCACCCCCTTATGTCCCTGATCATCTCCTGTCCTCACTCCCTTATGTCCCTGATCATCTCCTTTCCTCACCCCCTCATGTCCCTGATCATCTCCTTTCCTCACCCCCTTATGTCCCTGATCATCTCCTTTCCTCACTCCCTTATGTCCCTGATCATCTCCTTTCCTCACCCCCTGATGTCCCTGATCATCTCCTTTCTTCACTCCCTTATGTCCCTGATCATCTCCTTTCCTCACTCCCTCATGTCCCTGATCATCTCCTGTCCTCACCCCCTTATGTCCCTGATCATCTCCTTTCCTCACTCTCTTATATCCCTGAGCATCTCCTTTCTTCACCCCCTTATGTCCCTGATCATCTCCTTTCCTCACTCCCTCTCATGTCCCTGATCATCTCCTTTCCTCTCTCCCTTATGTCCCTGATCATCTCCTTTCCTCACTCCCTTATGTCCCTGATCATCTCCTTTCCTAACCCCCTTATGCCCCTGATCATCTCCTTTCCTCACCCCCTTATGTCCCTGATCATCTCCTTTCCTCACTCCCTCATGTCCCTGATCATCTCCTTTCCTCACCCCCTTATGTCCCTGATCATCTCCTTTCCTCACTCTCTTATGTCCCTGATCGTCTCCTTTCCTCACAACCCTTATGTCCCTGATCATCTCCTTTCCTCACCCCTTTATGTCCCTGATCATCGCCTTCCATCGCTCCCTCTTCATCTCCCGTTCCCTCTCCATTCTTCCATATCCCTGTCCCAATTATTTACAATTCACTCTTTCCCACCCCTCCCTCGTTGCCTCCCTCCGTCCTTACCTCCCATTTCCATCGCCTTAGATTCTGCTTGCTTTTTGCTTTCTACTAACTCCAGCCCACATTAATCACAGTATTTCTTCCCACCCTCCCTTTATCACCAGTTAGTTCTTCCCACGTTTTCGCCACCTACCCACTTGCTATTTTTCTACCTATTACTTCCCCATTACTTCCCCAACCTCCCACGTTCAACTTCTTCCTTCCTTCGCCTTACTCCCGTCCTTCCACATGTTACTTTTCCTCAACCCTTCCTCCAGTTATCAATTACTGCTTTCCTTTCTCTCACCCACCCAACTAATCACACAACCACCCAACCAATCACACAACCACCCAATCACCCACCCAAATCACCCACCCAGCCATCTTCATATCCACTCCAACACCAATCAACCTATCCAGCAACCCTCGTACTATCTACACCACCCTCAATCACCCACCAGCGACCCTCCTATCTACCCACCCTTCTAGCCACCCCCAACCACCCGCTCACCAACCAGCCAAGACGCCTGCTCTGTCTAGTGTTTACCGTCGTCTTTGCAACGAATAGATCGATGACTTTCGCATAAAACACACGTGCGCAAATCTCTTAAACTCGCCGTGCCCATCACGGGAGTTAAATCGCATCCCCCGATGTTGTTTTACTGTCGGTCATTGTGTGGTCGCGAGGTAGCCTGCACCCACTGACCCGCACTGAGGAGATAGAGAGAGGAGATCAGTTTACTACAAAGTCGCAATTACTGTGTGCTTCCATCCTTCCGCAATCAGTTGTCACACACTTGCAGATGAACACGTATACAAACGAAGAACACGATTAAAAAAAAAATGACTGCAACGATTAGTTCCATTAAAATGAATTTAGGTGATTTTCATTGGTGATATTTTATATAATTAAGATGCCTAACTTATCTTTTGGGTGCCTCATTAATTTAATTTCATTCGCCATTCTCAAATTAGTTTAAAAAAAAAAAAAAAAATCTACCTACTATCCGCTACTACGTCCTAAGTCGTTTGTCCAACTTCTATACGTAGCGTTGGTGAAGCCATCAAACAAAGTGTTAACTTCTTCAATTTTGGACACAACAGTAATTATACTGATTATAAAAGTTGGAGTCTTTATCCAAATGCAATTACTATTGTGCACATGCTTGAATGCTTCTGTGTTAGTGTTGTTGACCTCCTTGTTTCTCTAGTTGAGTTGAAGGCTATGTGTCGGTCTGGTAACCTGGCGACCTCGGGTAATATTTTACCTTACGGGTAAGATTATCCTTTTCAAGTTTCAACCATAACCAGGGTAAGATTGTTTGTCTCAACTATGCCCAACGTCAGAATGCTCACCTCAACCATACCCATGGTAAGACTATTTGCCTGTACAGTATTTAGGATAAGGTTGTCCGTTTCTATCGTAACTGGCGGTAAGATTGTTCGTTTCAATCGTGCCCACGGTAAGACTCATCCGTACACATGGTAAGATTGCTCGTCTCAACCGTACCCAAGGTAAGACTGTACGTTTCAACCGTATCCAGGATAAGATTGTCCGACTCAACCGTACACGTGGTAAGATTGCTCGTTCGAACCATACACATGGTAAATTAAGTCTAGTTGTACTCATATTAGTGGTCTTTCAGGCCAATCGAAATAATCCCTATGAGCAACATTTTGATGTCTACATAATTATAGTAATGTCCTCCATGTTGGCATTACCGGAACACGTGACATCTATAGCACGCGACCGCGTTCAAAAGACTAAGCTAATGATTTCACCAACACGTGTAAGGTTCGACGCGTTCTAAACTACAAATCCTGGGCGAGTTCGCGATGGTCATGCAATACAACATGGCCGCTCTCTATCCAACGCGTCGAGTGTGCTGGATCAGCCGTCTGTCCCTCGCAGTACTCCCATTAAACGCGACCACGATGATTTCCCATGGGAACGAAATCCACAAATGTCAGCGCCATCTTGGGTGGCGGGAGCGTCTGTTAATTGATTTCCGTATGACTCGCTGTTGAATAGACGCAGCGCATGCGTCGTAATGCGCGCCTCAGCCGCTTGTGTAAACCGCGACTGTACCGCTAATGCTCTTGTGTAGCTGACGTGGTGCACTCGTGCAAGAACACACATGATTCACGAAATCATTTAGTCGGGTTTTTTCCAGCGGAATCCGTCGTTTGCAATTTGTCTGCTGTAGCCGGTGTTTGCAATTTGTCGGCTGGGTGGAAGCGGGCGAGTGTTGCGGTAGCTATGGAGGTTATTATCGGAACGAGCCTTTCGCATGTTGTTTTATATCGTGCACTTGCGGATTTCCATAATCTTCTTTACTGCATCCAGTACGAAACGGGCGATGAGTCTCTGAGGTACTGCTAGCGTAGTGGCCTTGCATGGTGCGACTGGTGACGTAAAGGTTTAATACATCTCGTGTTCTATATGTTGCAATAGTCACCCTATTTGGCTAGGCCCGCGTCTTTCGAATATCCCCAGGCATTTCAGACAATCTATCGCAATTCTGTGTTCCAAAAAAGCTATCGTATCAGCTACGAATGAACACAACATACTAATTACTAGTTATGTAATCGAATGAAAATAATTAAACTTATTAATTGGTATTATTTTGGTAATATATTGCTGCAACTAATAATTATGTAACTTTAAATTCGTCCTATTTAATAGGTGTATCTGCCTGACATTTCTATATATGGAAAATAAACTTAATCCATCCAATAATCCATCAATATATTAATTAATTAATTAATCCATCAGTATATCTACCCATCCATCCATCCGTCCGTCCGTCCATCCGTCCGTCCGTCCGATAGTTCGTTCGTTCATTCTTTCTTTTGTTCATTAATTAATTAATTCATTCATTCATTCATTCATTCATTCTTTCATTCAATCAAAATCACCCCCGGTTCACGAGCATTGAACAAAGCCACACCGTCGCAATACTACAGACGTGCAGTTCCACTGTTGCTGCGCTCCACGAATAATAGCTCCGTCACGCCCTCTATCGATGTCTACATGTCATGGGAGACATCTGTCGCAAGAACACAGGGTTTGCTCATCACCGCAGCTGACGCGGCGTCGTTCCCGTGAATGGCGCAATGACTAGGCCTCTGGGCTCAGATGTAATCACGCCGCGCAGGTCTTCATTTCAATGGTTTACAGCATCAAGAATTAACTGATGTTAACAGATGTTCAGATTATAAATTGATACTTTCACCTTGCCGTTTAAAGAATCGGATTAATGATACCGAAATGTGTACGGTGCGTAAACCGTATGTAAATTTAGTAACGTCAATACAATTTATAGGATGCCAAATTTGAGTGATAATGTTATTAATATTTAGCGAGATGCATTTTTAGGAACGTAAATTTTATCCCGTTATAATTGTGATATCGTCACATAGTTATCATATTAATGCATCACGAAAGATTGAAAAAAGAGCACAAGAAGAGAGAGGAGTTGTAGAAGAAGAAGAAGAAGAAAAGACGAAGACGAATAAGATGAACCACAACAAGGAGAGCAAGAACAAGAACAAGAACAAGAACAACAGGAACAACAAGAACAAGAACAAGTACAACAGGAACAACAAGAACAAGAACATGTACAACAGGAACAACAAGAACAAGTACAACAGGAACAACAAGAATCACAGGAAGAAGAACAAGACGAAGGCGAAGAAGAAAGAGAAGGCGAAGGAAAAGAACAATAAGAAGAACATGAAGAAGAAGAGGAAGACCAACATTAATTAAGACTGCGAGACAGTGTGGGAAGCCATCTTGAAAGTATAGTTTCAAGTAGTAATAACAGCCGAGAGTGGAAGTATATAAACCCGGATAGTTTGAGAGGAATCGTAGACAGGATAGAACGGACCCCACCCCGTAAATAATTAAGCGGAAACGCAAACGAAAGAATATATCTCACATTTACAGTTTCGGTTACATTAAAATGTCATACAAATAATTTTTATTATACATTATAATTTCGGTAAAACAGAATGAACAATGAATGCATGTTGCACGCCGGGCGGTGTCGTTTAATTGGGTGGCATAATAACCTCATCGTTGGTTGAATTGTTGATGTCTTCGTAGTCATAAAAACGACTCAGTCATAAACGGGCGGCGGTGAAACGTGAGAGCGTTTGTGGTAACATGTGCACATAATAGCGGCCATTGATGCGCTGTGAACGCCATTCATCGGCGCCATGAATCAGGCACTATATATTGTCATCATGTGGTTGAGCACGTCGCACATGTTAGTTACGTTCTCAGAGTTACAATCGCTAATTGTTGTTGTAAGCAAGTTTATTTCTGGTGAGAATAATGCTCAAGCAACAACGATAAGGTTGGCGGTGATGACGACGATGATGACTATGATGGGGACGGCGATAATGGTAATAGTAGTAGTGATAATAATATGTATTATTAAGTGGACAAGGACGTGATTGGTTTATGGAAAGTTCAAGAACATTACAACGATGACGAATATTATGACGACGACGATGACGACAACAATACAAAGCTTGTTGTCGTTGTTGTTGTTGTTGTTGTTGATGTTGATGACGATGATGATCATTATGCTAATGATCAATAATGATAATGATGACACCGAACGACAACAATCCCGATTACGATTATGATAATGATAATAATAATGATGATGATGATAATACCACTACTACTATTAATACTACTACTACTATTACAACAACCACTACTACTATTACTACTACTACTACTACTACTACTGCTACTATTACTACTACCACTACAAGTACTACTACTACAACTACTACTACTACTACTACTACTACTACTACTACTACTACTACAACTACTAAGACTACTAATTCTACTACTACTACTACTACAACTACTACAACAACTACTACTATTACAACTACTACTACTACTACTATTACTACTACTACAACAACTACTCTACTACTACTCTACTACTACTACTACTACTACTACTATTACTACAACTACTACTACTACTACTACTACTACTACTACTACTACTACTACTACTACTACTACTATTACTAGAACAACTACTACTAAGACTACTACTACTACTACTACTACTACTACTACTACTACTACTACTACAATTATTAGTACTACTAGTAATAATATTAAAAATAATACTAATAATAATAACAGTAGTAATTTTCACAGACGTAATTAATTCCGTTTATATTTAACACGATTGAGCACGACATGATTGAACAAGATTGTAACCCAAAGCAGTAAACTCCAAACGGCAAATGGTCAATGAAGCCATGCATGGGCTTATCGAAAATTTTACATTTAATAGAATCGTCGAAATACATATTGTAATAATGGAAATGCTTACATAAAAAGCTGTAACGAATCCGAAATGTGAATGTAAAGTTTCGACAAAGGCGTATTAAGAATTAAGTATATTAATATGTATTTGGCTTTGGTCGCTACAATTTTGCTGCGTGAAGAACACCACGATTCAGTAGACCACGATCACGAAGGTAGATCTAGAAGGGTTGTTGGAGTCGAACAAAAAACATACTGAAATTACATTTAATAAAAAACAGTTATCATTATTATTTTTAACAACCATGAAATACTACAAATGCTTAAAATATCGCGTTGTGCTTCCTCAACACAGTGACGTAAATACGTCGTAAATACAAATGAGTTATTGCAACGAAACGTAGGCGTCGATGTTTTATGATGAATCAAAATTTACTATAACATAAAAACCGGCGAGTCAATATTTTACGCGGGAGTCTAAATTTAACTATCAGTTATATTGTGAACCGATACTTCGTGGGCGTACATATTTCACGCGACACCGCCTTGGAGTCATTTGTCTCAGACTTGGCATTATCGCTCGCTAACGCAACACCTGTGTATTTCCCTAGGTCGGTGAGGGGGAGATCAAAGGATGGCTAATTGGTCCCGCCACACCCACTTGTCATCCGTTGTCACCGGGTCCGGCGCGCTTCGCTTGACCAGTGACACCCGGGGTGTGACCGTATCACGCGGCAAAAAGGACATCACAGACGGGCTGGACACGGTCAGTTATCACCAGGTGCGAACACTCGACGATTTCGAAAAGGAAGAGTTTGATCTGACCGGAATTAACTCAAGTTCTTTGGCTGATGGTTTTATTTGCACATGGGAATAGTCGGATTAATTGCACTGTGCAATTACTCGAAACTTGCACGAAACAAAGAGGTGGCGGTGTTGTGGTTTATACAAATGCGATGTCGTTTTCGAACATGAAACAGATGCGAGCTAATTGCAACTGTGCACAGTATATTGTGTGAGGTGAATCAGTCTACAAGTGGTCGATTCATGTAAAACTCTATTAGCAAAACAAGAAATGCAGCCAAAGATCTTTCTAAGAAACGTGACCGTTAATAACATGACTGGGACTCAATTGCGCATTCTACTGTCGTGTAAGGGGAATGTAAATGTACAACGAATTAATTGTTAGAACATGTACGTTACATGGTGTATTAATATGTAGAGGCATATGTCGTAAAACGGCTTGTTCATTTCAAATTGCAAAATACTTATTTTCGAAAGACGTTAGAGTTTTGACTTCACGATAGTACAACATGTTTTGTATTAATATTATGTTTAACCAGTTAATCGAAGTGTGAACAAGACTAATAAATGAAATGTCGCAGTGCCCCTCCGCCGCCCTAAAACAGTCGCGGCTCGGACCATAAAAGAAACATGGCGTCGTAGTCCAGCGGGGAAGATCTGTGATTTGATTTATACTATATATATATATATATATATATATATATATACCTAAGACCGGGGATAGTTGGCCATCTTGGACATTCTTCATATCTTCAATCTGGAGAATGTATTTAAAGGGTAATTTTCTGGTTTCTGATAATTACCTTGCCCATATTAGTGCTACCGAAAAGTAGCACAACTGTTTTAAGAAAGAATCCAAATTTAACTAATAAGAGATCTACCCAAGCGTGATCGGACTCGAGATTACCTAATTATTTACTTACAGAAACTGATTAATTGTACTGATTACACAGAACCCCTAACTACACTATATATAGATATGTATATACTAACAAATGAAACTCTTTCTAGATTTCCGTTATAAAAAATTTGCTTAACAGTAAAACAGTAGAACGCCGCCGTGCGATTGTTCTTTAGCGAGAGCACTGGAAAGAATACCACAGACGGTCGCGAAAATTCCGTGCTAGTCACTCGACAAGTTTGAGTGAGAGGCGTTTGATCACGCCTGAGTGATCAGACGGTCTCCCGGGACCGATTTACATGTTCCTGCGGCTAGTAATTTTAATTGTTTGTTGTAATTACGATGTTATTAAAGAAACCGAAGGCGCTGCCAAAAACGACGGCGAGATTGCGCTGTTTGTAGCGCGGTCGATTGGTCGGCTGGGTCATGGCAGACACGCATGCACGCACGCAAGGTACTGCGAGGTCTTCAACGTAGTTCAACAGGGTTGTGGCTAAAAACGGTGTGTAACGTTATGACTTTGAGTTGAGGTTATTAAGTATGGCATTGCTCGCTTTTGTGTATCCATGTGATATTCATGGTTAAATAATGATCCTTTAAATAGTTAATGTTATTATTAGTTTTAGTTGTTGTTGTTATTATTATCAATATCATTTTATTTGTGCGTTGCGTGTTGGAGATTATGCCGTTGAGTTGGCAGTGAAGGTTAGCGCGATGATCTGACAATGGAGGTTAGAATGCTGACCTGTCACTGGAGACTAGAGTGCTGATCTGTCAATGGAGGTTAGAGCACTGATTTGTCAAAGAGGTTAGAAAAGTTAACTACAAATCGAGGTTAGAGCGGTATTACATCAATTAGAAGTGTCACTCGAGGTTAGAACGCTTAACCATCTCTATTAGAAAGACCAGGGAGATGTATTATGCGTGCATGCCGCAGTGTCTTATATATGACGTTGCGTCTGCTGACTCGTGTAATGTTTAGTACTTGTATACTCACATAACGAAACATATGCTATCTAAGAAGTATATTTTGTTATCTAAGAAGTCAATTTTTATGTTAAACTAACACAGCTTGGTCGGTGTTAACGTCTATCTAATATAATAAATTGAACAGCCAAATGTTTTTAAGAACAAAATTTTTTCATACAACTTCATCATTATCAGTGTAGTTTGAGTGTTTGACTCGATCGTCACAAGTATTTATATTGGAAACTGAACGTATGCATTGTCGTTATTCGTAAATATATAATGATTAGTTATATTAAATGGATTGTGGTTCGTTAAATACGTTTATATACTTTATTATAAACGCTGCCCTATATGCAATACGTATCGTTTTGTTAATGTCAGATAATGTCATTAACTACTTTTGTGAGTATCTAAATCTGTCTAACACTTACCAGAATAGCACAGTAATTTAACAAACACATTGTCAGATATAAATTGATTTGCAGTAGTGCTCACGTACTCACAACCAAATGCAGAGTACTAGTTGCTTTGATGATTTCCTAATCCGATATAGTCGGTAATTGTGTAACGCACGTGTTCACGTCTGTCATAAACACAATCATCTAATCGATATGAACTCATTGTGAAATAAAAAAATCGACGTTGACATTCAGGAAATCATTTCATTGTGTCTGAACGGAGATAATAAAATAATGACTAACAAAAAGGAAGTATGGCCTACCTATTATGTACCTTAATTAATAAACCAATGTTACTTATTAATTGCATAAGTAAGGTATGCACCGACAGAAAACACGTGTGTAGGATCATAATGACGTTTTAAGGTAAGATGAAAATCGGACTTATCACCGTTGGACACGCCTTGATCTTTGAACGAGTCAATAAAACGTCGCGTTGTTGATCTCGTGGGACCTGACGCACCTTTTATGCGCGAACCCGTTACTCCGCGGCTGGCGACAGCTTGCCCGTTTGTAGTTGTCTCCTAATTACGTCTTTTAAATTAATTTGATTATAATCTACTCGACTATTGTCGCAGCTCGATTTAACGCGGCATATGGTGAGCGTCCAGGTTTTATATATTAATTGCCTCATGTCGTACGCTTTCTTTTCTTCTGTTGTTCGTGTTTTGTACTGGCGGGTTTAATCGATGTCTACGCCAATTGGGGGTCGCTTCAAATCGCTGCATTTAAATCCAAATAGGAACATAATGTCGACATTAGCGATTCGCTATCATTATAATTGTTATTGCTATTTGAAACAATAATAATCATAATTTGTATTGCTATTTTATAAAGCGCCATATCCATGATATATATCCGCTATATATAAAATGAATATCTAAATACTACTAAAAGAACAACGTTATAAATAAGTATAATATATATAGATATATATATATATATATAACATATTATATATATATATATATATTTATATATATATATATATATTTATATATACATATATATATATATATATATTAAAACAGGTTGCAGGTTAGGTTAAACGTTAAGCTAAATAAATTGTTAAACATCAATCAGCTAAAAGACCTTAAGAATGTAATACAAGCTAGACTGCTCGTCAATGTTTTGAAACGATCCCTTGAGCGCAAGAAAGCGAAACTTGTTTCGTCGCGTGAACCCACTTCTCGTATCGACCGCTTTGTGTAATTATGAAACCTCGATGCCTGTCTAGGTGTATGCAAATTGATTATGACGATATGTAATTAGCTGATTACGCGACTACCAGTTGGTAATGCACGCCGTCAAAGTAACCTGCAATTGAGCCTCATTCATGTATAATGACGCGAAGATGTTCAATCCGTTTTTTTCTTCAGATGAGATATATAGTGAGATTTAGTCACAACACCTTCGATGCTAGTTTGTTGTATATGTTCCTTTTATTAAACACTTCTTTCTGCACGTTATATCCAATGAAATATTACGCACATTAAACCTTAACATCGTTTTATCTTCATTATATCAATATTTAATCTATCATAGGTAGACATTGACAATGCATCGATTTTTTTAATTAATAAACGTTGTAAAAATACAAAGACACTACGAACACCAAACAAAGCAACTTATCAATAGTTGACAATGTCTGAGATACTTTTGTTGACAATAGTTTATAATGCATAAAATACTTGTTATAGTCATAGCCGCCTTAATTTATGGACGTTGTGTATCAAGGCGTCTACTACTATTTCAGTCTAGCAATCAATAAAAGTAGACTTAATATGCATTTAAAATGTGTCAATACCAACGCTAGTAAACTAGGCACTATGGACAAACCAACGTTCACATTTCGACACCATGTCATTTAATTATAATTTAGTGGAACGTTCAACTCGATTTAGTCATCGATATGACACGTCGTGGAATACATTAACAATAAATACATCCATGTACTAGAATTACATATGTATTCTATTAGCGTATTTAATCATCATCTAGTTGTCTTTACATGTGGCCTACTTATCTGGCGATTTAAAAAATATTTACTCTGATCCAAAGCTAATACTTTATCGACACCGTCTTTAGGACGTAAATCCTTTATGACGTAAGCAAACATGTTCTGTTGGAACACTACCAAACATGCAACAATCCGTGATATCCCTCAACATATGACGACTCCGCAATGAACACAGTTATAAAAATATGTAAACGAATATCAAACGAATTCAATTCAATTGTTAAAATATCAAAATAATTAAGTGTATGCCTCTTGGAGCCTGGTGAGCAGATTTAAGAGCTTCAGTGTGCGCATCAGTCGCAGTCACATAATCCAGAGCACGCACGCACAGGCAAATGCTCACACACACACACGCACACGCACACGCACACGCACACGCACACACGCACGCACACACACACACACACACACACACACACACTGTTTATGTCGTATAAGACATGGCAGCACGATTAAATGAAACAAACAGTACATTGTTATTGTTAATTTCAACCAACACGAAGTTGGTTTTGTCATGTCATGTCACGTTCTAGATTAACTAGCTATCCCACTAGAAAATATTTCGTCCACAATCACAATTAAATAATTAAACAATACATGCAATTGACGGAAAGTCACACTATTTTATTGGAAACTGGTCCCGTTTTCTTTGATTATTATGAACTCATAAAACACGATTACCATCATAAACGCCCTTCTCATAAAATAATGATTGACTTTGACAATGCATTTAATGAAACAATAGCTCCGGACATCATGAATAAAACTTTACGGTGGGAATTACGCTCGTAGATTAAGATGGATTCCCCCCACAATTTATCCGAATAGACCACTTTAAAAGCTATTACGTAAACCGCGTGGTGTTAATGATGAAGTCGGTTTACAGAACGGGGCACTCTGCGGATACGGTCTCGTAGTTAGATACTCTGCTGTTTTGCTGCCCGAAAACCTTACAGGCCAGCATAGCCAAAGAGTTAATCAGTGTATGTAGACGTACGTTAATGTATATATATAATTATCTATACCCTCGAGAGGATTGGCGCTGGTAACCATTATAGTAACAATTTACTAAACGTCTGCAAATTGTTACTATAATGGTTACCTTAGACAGCTAGTAATGGAAACACCGAATTCATCTCGAAACGTTATCTAACGGTATCCGTAGCTCTAATGTGGAAAATGTGTAGCTCTAACCGTGTTATAACGCTAGCACTATACAGACTACAAGAAAGAAATGACTGCAAATACGTCAAACGTGAGTGAGCGCTGTAGTTAGTATGTCCATCTCATCACTCAAATCCCTACTAACTATTAGCGCACACGCGTACACACTCATAAACACGCACTCACGCACGCACGCAATCATGTAAAGACACAAGCGCATGGAAACATGCACATAAAACATACGTATGCGAGCGCACGTAAATCACTCCAAGCGTTAGTCTGTGCACGCACGCACGTACGCACGCACGCACGCACGTACACAGGCAGGCAAGCAGTCATGTACGCAGGCACGCACCCACGCACGCACATACATACACACCACACACACACGCACGCATAACAATCAAATGACCAATTGGTATTTTGAAAAAGTACGCAAATAAAGCTTACACTATATGAGGTTCCAACAACACATTGTTTCTTGGAAAAAGATGCAATAAACTTGCTCACCGTGTACGTGGATCGACCGGCCATGTGAACAATGCACAATATTCCGGGAATATTAATTCATGTTTGCTATATATATAATTTTGCATGACTTGGCTCAACCTGCGACCCGTGTTGGTGTATATAAAGCCAAACTCGTCTCAGGACGTCACGGCCCTTCCGGTATGCCTGCTTCCGGTGAAGCTGTAAATGGACCACAGGTCGATTTCTCTCCAATGTAGCATTTGGACCGTTTGTAACTTTGAACCATTCAGTGTTCAGTCGCGATTGGGAAACGGACCACGGTCATGTGGTGTGTGTGTGTGTGTGTGTGTGTGTGTGTGTGTGTGTGTGTGTGTGTGTGTGTGTGTGTATGTG